>WEIU01012885.1:88187-119707 GCA_013389925.1 Aegithalos caudatus | reverse complement strand
GGCCGGCGGCCGCGGGGCTCGGGGGCTCGGCCCTTTTACCCCGTCTCGGGGCTTCCTTGCCGCGTTTTGTTTGCTCGCCCGCTGCGCGCCTCGCCCCGGCGGTGCCGGGAGCCGGGCTTTCCCGTCGCCCCGCGCTGGAGGAGAGCGAAGACCTGCCCCGCCAACTGCTGGTGGTGGTGCTACTGCCGCCGAAACTCCCCGGCATTCCCCCCGCTCCGTGTAGGGTTTGCGGGAGGGCTGGCGGATGGGCAGTTGGCAGAAATGCCACTCCGGAGTGCTGCCACCTTCCTGCTCATCCGCGGGGATGTGCGGCGGCGGCCGTGTGCCCGTGGGAGAGCGGCCCTGCCGAGTCCCCGGCAGAGCCCCCGGCCCCTCGCTAGCCTGGGAGACCCTCCCTGGGGGGCGGTGCGGAGCCTCTCCTGCCCCAGCTCCCCGCCGGCGAGAGGCGCGCACTCATGGCTCTCATTGTATAACTGTGGAACTGCAAGCCGGGGGTGAAACTGTGGCATCTTTGTAAGAACAGTTTGCAGTTAATTGGTTTGGCAGATGAACTCCTGCACAATCCTCTTGCCCGCTTCTGTTGCTTAAGTGCCAGCGCCCCCTCCCACCGCTTTCCCCCTTTTCCCCGCTTTCCTTTGAAGCGTCGCATAACTCTGTATTGCCAGCAGGATGGAAAGTGCTGATTCAGCAGCCAGGAGCCCCACTCCATCTGAAGTGGTGGTCTGCCTGAAATGCTCCCATTTGTTGAAACGGGAACATGTGTTGCTGGTATGTCAAAGCAGCATTGATCAGGTTTTCTAAAACAGACCCAAAGAATGTGGTTTGCTTTTCTCTTCACTAAGGCAGAATGAATTTGGGATTGGGGCAAAGCGGGAGGGGGCAGGATGGAAGGGATATGGGCGTCTACTACCTTCAGTTACACCTCTGAGGGACAGCTGAAATTGTTTTGTCTCGTAAAGGTGCTTGTGTGTTTTAACGGAGCTGTTGTGGGATGTGTAGCAAGGATGCATTAACACTCCAGCTCCATCTATTCCTGCATTCTGAGGCGAGTAGTTGTACTTGCAGCACTAGAAAAGATACAGAGAAGAGCAACAAGGCTAATCCTGGGATTAAAAGGAGTGAGTTATGAGGACAGGTTAAAAAAAACCACCACAAACACATGGAGATTGTGGAAGGGGAGAAGGGGAAATATGCTTCTCTGCTTGGAGAAGGGGAAATATGTTTGAAACTTTAGCTGTGCTTCATGGTTGTTTTGGGGCTGGGGCAGGGTGCGGGAGGTAACCAGGATGCTCTTGCCATGCTGTTAGTCTTTCTCCAGGGCTTAACCTCTCAGAGCAGCATAAGAAGGAGAGCTGTTCCAGAGCTGTATTCCTCTGGCTGCCTTTGTACAGGTATATGTTAATATCAGAGCTGTTTGAGTTTTCTTTCTCTAACACAGGATTCTTTTTAAAATTCAGCACAATCAAGAGAAAACGGCAGAGCTGAGGAATACTGCTCGGTAGCCTTGCTGCAACCAGCAAACTGACAGCAGCAGACCCTGACGCTTGCCTCTGGTGATCATTTTACCACGTTATGGCCTGATTTATTTTCTTCACTTGGACGTTATTTGTTCTTAAAGTAGGTCTTGTTTGCCCTGGCTACATATTAAAGATCTTGTGGTACTTCCATGGTTTCCCTTGGTTTTGTTAATCAAACTATCCCCTCTCTTAGCACTGTGTGAGTTGGCTTTTATCCTCACATACAGCCACACCTGGATTTCAGTTGCGTGTTCTTGTGTTTTTTAGTGTGTAGGCCAAAAGCTCTGCCTAAATGCAAAATGGATATCTGTATCTCAGTTCTGCTGAAGTGTATAGTGTGCACTCTGTGAATAAAACAAGTGTTTGCAGCCCTCTGTCTTGCAAGTGCTTAAATGACTCTAGCAAGAATAGTTACGAAGGTTTTTTAGGAATCTTTGGTCAAGTGTGCTTGGGGTGTAAATGGGCAAAAAGTATCTGGATCTTTCTGGCAAATGTATCCTTCCAAGGCAGGGAGTTCCCAGCTGGCAGAGGAGGGGCATAGCTGGGTCATGCACTGCTTCTGCCGGTAGCACCAGAGTGTTGTGCTGGGAATTTGTTTTCTGACAGCCCCAAACGAGCAGATGTCCCTCTGGACTATGCAGCACCGGCGGCTTCCCTGGGCACACATAGCAGTGGCTGTAGGCAAACTGAGGGGCTCCTGGGTGGTGTCACTCTGGGTGGGACCCTGCTGTTGCTCCCTTTTGCTGTGCCTCTCTGCATGTGGTTGTGATGGTGCTAAACGAGGCCAGATTTCTAGGTATAACTTTTGCTTATGCTAGCTCAGCTCTTGGGAAGTGTGTGTGTATGTGTGTGAAATGCACTCAGGTGTTTCTTCAGACCACTGAAATGTGGGAAATAGGTGGAGGGGTGTGCCTTTTGATGTCCAGTGGTATGCACTTTTAGGATGCATTTAAGTATTTGCTCAATTAAAAATTTCACTAGTTGTAGCAAATGCCATGGTGAAACCCCTTACTATTTTCTGCTGGCCTTTTTATTCTAAACCTCTGAGTGAACTTCATTAATGGGGTCAGGGGAAAAGCTTTTCTTCACTTTGTGCCAACACTTCTGTCCAAACTAAGACTGAGGAAGCCTGCTTTTCTTTGGATTTGCCTCAGCTGTGGGAGTATTGATGCCAGTTCACAGTGCAGTGTTTCTTAAGTGTGCCCACCTGGCCCGGTGTTTTCATAAACAAGGAAGATAACTCTTGAGACCTCTGCCTCTGTCAGGCTTGTATGCAGCTTGCCAACTGGCTTGGCTACAGTGTGATTGCATAAGACTCCTTCTGTAGGAAAGCAGGCTAAGAAGTTAGGATTGTTTTTCTTGGAAACTGAACCTGCTCCTGGCCATGTCCAAAATATACCAGTTGCAACTCTTCACCAGGGGAAATCTAGGAATGGAGATCCTTTACCAAAAAGTTGAAACCCCACAATCTTTTTCAGGAGTTACAAGGAATGAGGTTGCCAAGGAATCCCTTTATTAGCATTGAGCTTTATTTACAGGTTTGCTATCTTTACACTGCCTGCCCATCAGGAGAGCATGTTGCAATCTGAACTTGGATATGGCAAAATATTCTGGATTCCCATTACTTTTTCTCCCAAACCAGTGGTTGTTTTGAAGCGTAATATTATGAAGTAAACAGATGCCACCTCACTGATTTTTCTTTCTTTATAAATGTAGAACTGTGCACTTCTGAACTAGTCCTGTGCCAGGTCTTTCCCATTCTCATGCCATCTGTTGAATTGGACAGCAGTTCTCCCTTCAGCTCAGTATGGCTCCTCTGTCACATTGGGAATGTGGAGAGTACTCTCCTAGAAAGCCAGATTCCACTATGAGAGCATCATTAAAGAAAACTGTTGATCAATACAAGGCATCCTGTCTACAAACAGTCTTTTAATGTCTTCAGTGGTGAAACAACTAGAATGAGCCTGACTTAATAAGATTTGGTTGGATGTGTTCAACATTCTCTTTCCTTATATGCTTTATTCCCCTGGATACCATCTTGTCATCAGGTAGGTGTGGGGAGAGACAGACAGACACTGTTTTTTGTACAGGTCCATTCCTCAGAAAGTGGTGGTGTTTATGGTTTCCAGCAGCTTTTGGACCTCAAATGTACGTAGGAGCACTGAATATCAGTGCCAAGGTGTCCTGAAACTCTTTGATAAGGAGATGTTCACACTAATGTGCATCCATTGACTGAGAACTTCTGTCCTCTTGGCCTTCCTAGGATCTTTCATAAGTTATAGAGGGATCAGTTCATACAGAGCATAATAGACATGGTTCTCAGGATTGAAGGCATTGCAAGTTCATCTTCTGCATTAGACTAGTACCCTTGTGTACAGTTCAGTCTATCCTGGTATCTGTGACAGAAAAGACCAGGGAATCCTGTTTAATGGTGAGGAGTCACTGACAAAAATAGATGATGAGTGCTGGGTGAGTCACTTTCCGTTAGAAGGTGGCAGCAGCTTTATGGCTGCTCCTTGGGTTTTTACAGGCAAGCAACCTGTAGTGGCATTGACCAAAGACTCAGGTGTGGATTGAACAAAAATATAGTCAGAATGAATAAGGATGGGTTCTTCAAAGCCCAACACTAATGCTCATTTACAAGTCAAGAGAGCTTTTAATGAAACCTGCTAATTGCATCCCAATTAGTTAACCCATGGGGAATGGAGATTACCACTCCCAAATGGCTACAGTAAAAGCTGTCATGAAGATCTGTTGTTTTAAAGTGGATGATCTTTTTAGCAGGATAGGACACCTTCTCCCATATCATGGATAATACATGGATAATGTAACTGCTGCTGTGAATTAGTGTGGGGGACCTCCTTCTTCCTAAATCCTTTCAGAAACCTTTGTTAAGTCATTATATCCCTGGATATCAAATGATAACTTTGGAGTGAGGGAAATGGGTAGTTCTTTGACGTATGATACAAAGTAAAATTACAGGTTATATCAAGCTTGTAGATTGCCAAACTAGGCCTAGAATAATCTAGACACATGGCATGAAAGTCTGCCTCATTGATACTGAGGGAGGTGAAGTGTGTCTCTTTTGGAACTCTGCAGCTTTCAAGACTGCTGTCTTTGAGATTATGCTGTTTCAGGTATGATGGGATAAGGCATATGTGCTACAATAGTTTGACCTCTTCTTGGAGAAAGGATCGGCAGTGAGAAATTCCCCCTTTACCACATGATGATGGAACAGACTCTGTTTATTATTCCCTAAAGTGAGAACTGGGGAGAGGGTGAGGGGAGTTGAAAGTCTAGATTATATTGCGCTGTGTATTTCTGAAAAGAGCTTTGGGACAATGGTGATAGTCACGGTCCTTGGATGCAGAGGTGATGAGTGCCCTAGACAAATTGCTGGGAACACCACGGCCATCCCTGCATTCTCTTCTTGGGGGCAGATGCTGCAGAATATTTGAGAAAGAAACATGATGCCGTGTTTCTGTTGTATTCTTTTGTTGGACTCCCGGGGAAGACTGCAAGAGCTTTTCCCATTATCTTACCCTCCTGCTGTTGACCTGTCATCCTTTGGCCAACAGGAACAAGTTGAGCAGCTATGTTGATCTTAGTGCCCAACAATTGCATTCATGGTTGCAGTATTAACCATTGGATAGTTTTGTTGCTCTAGCATTACATTCAAACAATGTATTATTTCTTAGTGAGTCTGTTTCAGATTTTTTGGAGGCCAAATCCAAGGACCATGGGGACATTCCAAAAAAGACAGTTTTGCACAGACAGATGAATGGGGTAATTGTAAACACATGTTTTGTTAAACCACTAGCAAACCAACCTCTCATTCTTCCCAGCCTCCATCAATGCCAGCTTCTACTAGCTCATAACCGGACAAAAATAGGAAATTACTTTCCTGGCAGACAAACCATAGAGGAAATACCATACCATCCTGTTGGAATAAACCTATAGCCCAGTGGGAAAGAGCTCTCCTGCTGAGCAGCAGTGGGGATTTCTACATTTGCTCACTCAGTAGTCACCAGAGCATGGTCCTTGCACTCCCTTCACGCTCTGGCTGCGGAATTTGTGTCAGCAGAGAAATCTGAGAAACTGAGTGTCTGCATCCAAGCTGAGCCTGTGGTTGCTGAAGGCAGCTAAGGGTGAATAATACTCCATGAGACCAGTGTCATTCTTCCATTATGCATCCCTGGTGAGAAAATCAATAAGCAGGGAGAATCTGTAAGTCTGTAGACTTTTCATGGTGGAGATTAGCACTTGATGAACGCTTAGAGACTTCTTTCAGTGCCCAGCATCTAAAATCTCCCTTTTGATGACTTGATCTAGTGGCTGCAGTTCTGTCCAAACTCACGTTATTGGTTTGTAACATAGACTAAATTTTCAGAAGTTACTTTTTAAAATTTTGCATAACTTTATTTCTAGGTCATTTTTAGGTATAAATTTAAATTTTGAAACTGTGAGGAATCCATTATATGTTAGCCAGATCTCTTTCATTGCTGATGTTGCAGTTAGTGTGTGATCTGTGCTTCTGTGATTCTGATTTGACAAACGTATTTTTGGTCAGGGAGTTGCAGCGGGGCTCTGTGGCTGTGCATGCTTCATATATTTGTAGATGTCAAAACTTGCTGACAGCAAGGATTTGAACCCTTTACTAGAGAAAAAACTGCTAGAAAAATTCTCCCAGATACTGACTATTGGAGAATGATAGGACAAGATAGTTGTGTATTAGAAAGGATTGGAGCAGAAGTTTTCAAGGCTGAAATAAAAATGGGGAGGTGATTTTTTTTTTTCCTCCCTGCTTTCTTCTTTCCTTCCTTTCTGTGATGTTCATCTCTGCCAAACTACTAGGTATGGATTCAGATAGGAGAACGTTCTCTCTCCTTAAATGGGAATTGAGAGAGGGGGTGAGAAGGACTGGGGGAAGGTAAAATCTGTAGGTTGGTCTTGCTTAGTATACTGTTAAAGCTCTGAGCATCCTTGGAAAGGAATGAGGAGCTTTTATTATATCAAAGCACAAGTGTGGAATTAAACTTCAAGGAGTTGGAAAAGCTAAAAATTCAGAAGGCTTTGGCACAAGACAAAAATATCACAAGCTTTCTTAAAAGGCCTGCTTTCCCTTCTGGCTCAAATGTATTAAAGTCCATTTAGGAGAATGTTTAGGGAGAAATATGTATTGCAAGACCATCAATTATTTCTGAATTAATGTCTTATGGGGGATCATTCTTCATTCTAATAGCTGCTCATGCTGACATCACCCGAGATGTCAGGGGATTGTCAGAATTCAAGCCTTGATATTATGCAGAACAATGGCTCAAGTGCTGGCAGATGCTTTCTTGGTGGGTCAGGTTGCTTTTGTTTATTCTGTCCATCTCTAACTGTGATATTCCAGTTACTGTACATGGTCACAGCAAGAGATGGAGTAAACATTTTCCAAGAGAAGCATATATGTGCAGCATGATTGTGAGGACACAGTACTTCTTGCCTCTGCATCTTATGCTAGAGGCAGATTTGCCATCATCTAGATGCACAATGCATGCATTTTTAATGCTTTATGAAGAAGCTCACCAGCTGTAACATTGTCGTCTTTTGTTTTTCTGTTATTTATTGTACTATTTTGTTTGTCATTCCAGGAATTCTGAAGCCAAAAAGTTGTAGGGCAAAAGTGGGTGGGTTTGGTGATGGAGGGTTTTTTCCCCTGGTCTGTTTATTTGTTGTTTTTTGGTTTGCTTTTTTCCTCTCCCGGTGCATGGGCACCTGGCTTTAGTTTTTAAATGATTGATATGAAGAAAGCCCTTGTGGTTTAACCTGTAAGGCAGTTAAACACCACACAGTTGTTCACTCACTTTCCCCCCACATCAGTGGGATGGGGGAAGAGAATTGGAAAAAAGGCAAAACTCCTGGGCTGAGATAAGACAGTATAGGGGAACTGAAAAGGAAGTTAAAAGATTAACAGCTGAAAAAGAGTATACAAACAAGTGATGATTAGTGTAATTGTTCAATACCTGCTGATTGATGCCCACCCAGTCTCCGAGCAGCAGGCCACTTCTTCTCTCCCTTTTTTTTGTTCAGCATGATGCCAGATAGTATGGATATTCCTATGGCCAGTTGGGGTGAGCTGTCCCAACTGTATCCCTTCCCAGCCTGTTGTTCACCCCACACCTCACTGGTGGGGTGAGAAACTGAAGAGCTGTCGACTTGGTGTGAGCACTACTCAACAATGACTACAACATCAGTGTGTTATCAGTATTATTGTCATCCTAAATCTGAAACACAGCTCTGTACCAGCTTCTAGGAAGAAAATAATTCTTCCCCAGCTGAAACCAGGACAGCCTAGTGAGGGGAGAGCAATCAAAATAGCCCCTTATGATGTTCTAGAAGTGAATAAACTGGAATGTCACAGTCTATATGTGATTTTTATGAACTGATTCTTTTGATATATTTTACTGGTAGGCTATTATAACATTACATGTAGTCGTCACATTTAGCAGTTAAAAATTTTTTGAAGAGGCATTGTGTTTATTTTCCAAAAGGCTTCAAGAGAATTAAGCAGCGAGACTATGATGTGAGCTGTAGGAGTGGAGAGCAAATGCTGTTTGAGTTGCTGACATCTCTAATGTGTACTCAGACTTATTTCACATTTGGCATGCATTTTTTTTGTTCTAGAGCTGATGCTAAAAAAGATACGGAAAAATCTCTGAGGAGTTCCTTGTTAGCAAAGGTGGATTGCACTCTTAACACATGGGAAGTCAGAGGAGCATTACAAAGGCTGTTGCAGCTGATACAGTTTGGGTGTGTGGTAACACTTGTCATGCCTGGTAGAGTTGTTGGATAATTTTCCTCCCCAGAGTCCTTTGAAAAAGTGTTAATACAGCCTTCAGTAGGAGAATGGCATTGCAAGATGTCTTGCTACTCTAAGCCTTAGCTAATTTTGGTAAACGTGTAATTTGTCTTCATTTACTTGGAAGTGATTCCACTCTTCTTTCCAGGAGCAGGGGAAGCTCTCACAGGTGTTTAGAAAATGGATTATTTTGAAAAATTCAGTGAAAGAGTCCTGTGCTGTAACACCCTGACTTAGTTTTGCTTGTATTCGTCTCTTGAGAACTTCTTAGGTCCTTCATGCCCAACAGTCCAGCTCTTCCTTAGCAGGATTTATTCCCCAGGAGTCTCACCTCAAATTCACGTGAGCTAAGATGACATGTCTGTAGGCAATGTGAAGTTGCCTTTCGGGTCAATTTGACAGTGCTCAGTAGAGCTTCAGGAAAACACACATGCAGCTGTCAGAGAGGCAGGTCACGTTTACCTCTTTGAGTATTTAAATACTAATTTTTTATGTGTGTGAAAGCTCTACACTTCAAAGAGGTCAAAAAACTTTCCCGTGGAAGAGAGGCACATCTTCATTTCTCAAAGGAGGTGTGGGCCATGCTAGGAGCTGACTGCTACCAAAATCTGACGATGTTTGTTGGAGTGTTTGGGTGTCTTAGCTTGGGCCAGCTTGGTGGTTCACTGTGTGTGCATGGCTGACTCTGACTGGGTAGGAAAGCTGTTCTGTGTACTTGTTGTTTTTTTTTCTGGGATTAGTTTTCTTCTTGGTTAAAGGATGGGAGTTCATGGGGGCATGTTGTAGAGCAACTGAGGTGAGCTGAGGTACTCTTCCAGTGAAAGGAGGAGATGTGAGAAAGAGAAGAATAGATCCCATCTCTTTTCAGTGGCAGCAAACTGCTGGGCCAGCTTGGCAACTCATCAACATTTTTTTCTTTGTGAATTTCAGCAAATCTTATGGAGCTACACAAGCAAGTAAGCTAATGACTAGACCTGGCTTTGTAGAGGGTCCTCAGAACCTGCCTGTATTTGCAAGGCTTACCTGTTGAAGGGAGTTTTCTGCAATGTGTGGGGGTTAACCTTGTGCTTGATCTCTTTCCTGCCCTGGAATGTGGATCAAAACTAAGTTGTCTATATTCATGTATTTTTAATTTTACTTCTTTTTTTAATAAAATGGACCTTTGGTCTGGGTTGTTTTCTTAAAATGAGTGTGAAAGGTGTCAGTGCTAGGGTTTTATATTGAGCAACTCAGCTGTAACAAAAATGTTACTATTGCTCTTGTACATTTAAAGAAGATAAAAATAGCACCTTCAGAGTTTCAGGAGATTATGTAAGGTATGTGTAGCTGTATCTTATTATATGATCATGGTGAAACAGAGCAACCGAGGAAGTAACTGGTAATAAATCCATCATTATTCATGTTATGAAAAATAGCAAGCATAATAGCTGTTCAAACAACAGAGATTTGCTTGACTTGCTCTGTAACGTAGTGGTAAAACATATTTGTTTCAGACCAGTTACCAGCTGAAATGTTTTTTCTTTTTTTTTCCTGGAACGTCTCATCTGTTCCCAGTCTCAGAATCCCAGAACTGCCTGTGAGCTGCTTCAGCCGTTCTGCTCTGATCAAGGAGGGTTTCTGTAGCCAAAGTCAATAAAAGGCATTTGAGGTGACTGCTCTGGTGTCTCCTCAGAAATGGTCTTGATGGCTGTGGGGCAGGTCTTGCCCATGAGCTTCCGTGGTTCTTGAGGGGCTGCCTTAGAGCTGCAGTTTCTCAGCCATGCTAAAGGTAGTCTGCTTTAGTCTGGAAAAAATCCCAAACAACCAACAGCTTTGCAGACTGAAAACCAAAATAAGTTCTTCAGTAATTTCAGTTATTATTCTTGTCTGTGGTAAATGTGCAATGATTTTGGTGGCAAGGTGACACGTCATAGATTCTCTTCATTTTACCAGAGTTTGAGAAGACTTGGAGTTCAGGTTCTTGGGTTCAGGATTGCACAACAGTGACTGGGGCTTCTCTTCAGAAACATTTCTGAATAGTTTTTTCCATAATTGAGCACAAAATAATTGAGTTTTGACTTGCTTAGTCCTTCTGGTTGGATACCAATTCCATTGTATGTGGACTCCTGGATGGATGGAGGAAGAGATCTTTTCTCAGCCTTTGTTACAGGGACTTGCCTTCATCTAGAAATAGTTTCTGTCTTTTGCAAGGTCGTTTGGAGAGTGACAAAATGTGTATTAAATGTTCTCCCCATGGCCTGTGTTTTACTTTGAGCACTCTCTGTCAGCTGCTGACTGAAGTTCAGGTTTTATAACCAGTGCTACTTATGAGGCTTCAGTTGCTTTGCATAGTTGTGTTAGGTTTTGGGGCTGTTGAGGTGAAGGAAGTAATGAATGAGCAGTAATTTCATGGGCACACTAATGTGGTTATATACAAACAGCAAGTTTCTTCCTCTTCTTGGGATATCTGGCCAACTTGTACACTTGCCTTCAGCCATGTCATATCTGTACTGTCTTTGGCAGTGGTTCAGAGAAGATTCATCCAGCCAGAGAAGAATTCATGGGACAAGTACTCTTAAAAATTAATTGTTTTATTTATTTTTTTTAAAGTATGTGGGGACTGAAGCTTTCTTCCTGTGTGCAGCTGTGGCTTGTCTAAAGTCAATGTTTGACTACAGATCAAGTGGTGTGGTCAGAGTGAATTTTTGCCTAAACCTATGTTAGACCCATAAATTGTTGCATTGTGTGGGCAGTGATGCCTTCATCCAGTACCTGGTTTTAGTCACCTCTTCCTGCCAATATCCTAATTCTGCAGTTGTAACTCTGTGAAACCAAGCAAGGAAGTGTATGCTTTGTGTGTGGAGCTCAAGAGTTCTTTAAATCCTGACTTACCGTCTGGAAAACCTAAAGGGTTCCAAAGTGGAATATATAAGTACACTAGATATATTTCTATATTACACATCTCTTTTATGGTTTATCTTCTCTGCAATTCAGTGCATGCTGCATCCAATGCTTCTTTGGAATCCCTGGGACCTTAGGATGAAGCCTTTCAGCAATGTGGTGTATGCAGGGCTGGTTTGTGTTGAAGTTTTGAATGGGGCTGGGGGCTGCTGGGCTTAGTGTTAGTGTGGAACCTTTGTAGGGCTGTAGCTGTGTGTGGAGCTGAGGCTTGGAGGAGGGAGCTTCAGGTTAAATCTTCCTATAGTCTTCTGGGATCCTCTTAAAAGTAGTGCTGTAACGAGTAACTCAGGATACCTGACACCTTATCCATGTCAAATGAGGTGCCTAGAAAACCAAGGGACTGAAAGGTTTTATTAAAAGTGATATTCCCCTGAGATGCTGTGTCTGAAATCCATTAGCAGTTTAAAATTAACCAAATATTCTAGATAGCTTAAATGAATTTTAGTGACTTTCTGCCACTTTTGCAAGAGTCTGTTTACAACCTTGTTGCTTTAAGCGCAGCCTGGATTCCAACCATTCTATTTTATCAATGGAGATGATTTTGTAGCATGGCAGTAATCTTCCTAAAGATTTGCCGTGTCAATGAAGAAGTAACGGGATTTGTGTAAACCAAAGCAGACCAGTCTGAAGTAGCTGTATCCTAAAACTGACCTAACCTATAAAGCTTTGAATTTTCATGTCATCTTCTACTGGGAAACACCACAAAGTCTCCTGTTCTTTGGCATCTTGTAAGAAAGAATTGAGCCATCCTATTATTCGGGAGGAAAAACTGAATGCAGACTAAAGATCTAAAATTTATCTAAGAGTATAAACAAAGGCCAGCTAAAAATGATTGGATTTTTTTTTTGTTGTGATACATACTGAAAAAGAAATATCACAAAATATTTCAGTCTGTTCTTGAGCATTTGATTAGCAGTTTCTAAGTGATCGCTCTATGTGTGTTTTGTAGCACTGGGAGAGGAGAGGGAAAGCTGCTTTAAAGAAGCTTTGCTGAGAACCTAGAAGAGAAACCAAAAAGAAGGGCAATATTGATACAGCTCAACTTTTTCATCCCCTTGATAATTTGAAGGTTTTTTTCCCTCCCTCTAGTGCACCCACTTCTCAGCAGTGTGAGATGAGAAGGAATCAAATTGACTTCCATAGTCACGTGTGTCTTTCTAGTGTGATGTCGAGAAAAGGCAAAGCAAGCTGCACCCCCACCCTTCTCAAGTGAGGATGATGTGATGGGTGAGGCAGTGTCTTAACCCACAGCGTGGCTAAATCATGGCTCTGAAAATGATTACTGATATGATATGATTATCTCTTTGGAGTAATGCTCGTGCTTTCTTGGAGCTGCTGTGAGGCATCTGTATGAGAAAAGCCTGCAATTTTTGGTGGATGTATTTTGCCTGTGTGATGGTTTTATCACTCTGTGTGTGCTTCCATGTCCCAGCTCATTGAAGTTAAATTCTCTCAGAGATGATGGCTTCTCCAAAGGTGGAGGAAGTGTTAGGAAAAAAAAAAAATGGGGAGAGAACTAGTATTTATACCACAGTGCATAGTAAACATCCAACTTGTGATACAGGTAGCTAAGTTGTGTCTAAAACTTGGCCTGGCTTCTGTCCTGGTCTAAACCACAAGTGTTACATTGGGGTGGATGTATGTGTGCCATGTCCTGTGGCCTGGTGGCCATTTGGACAGTCAGGGATTCCAGGGATAACCACATGGTGAGGCACCTGAGCAAAAATCCTTCTGCTGAATGCAAACAGTGGCACAGTTGAACTCCATGAAATGGCAACGTGTGCTTAGCTTTCTTGACTTCAAGTGTCTATACCTATTGATTTTATTTTTTAAAACCATTTCATTCTTCCTCCTTCTATTTTCTAGCCCTGTTACTATTTAGGAGTGACTAGCACTTTGCCTTTGTGGACTGTCAGCCTCATGCTCCAAGATCCCAATATCTGCAATTTAAATTGCATGCAAAG
Source organism: Aegithalos caudatus (assembly GCA_013389925.1). Taxonomy (NCBI): domain Eukaryota; kingdom Metazoa; phylum Chordata; class Aves; order Passeriformes; family Aegithalidae; genus Aegithalos; species Aegithalos caudatus. The sequence continues at coordinate 106,442 of WEIU01012885.1, read as the reverse complement.
TGGAGAGCAGAGGGTCATTCCTGATAGAGAGGGATGGGCACTGCCACTAATCCTGTAAATCCACAGTGGGTCCTTTCCATGCACAGAAACTTGATCTTAGCTCCTACGTCTTAACATCTATGTCTCCTTCCTTTGCTGTGATATTTACATATAATTCCTACTTCTTTAACAAGAGGGAGTTGGATCTAGTCAGATTTGAGGAAAACTGCATGAGCTAGCCTTATGAATATTTATCTCTGCATCAGCATCTTACTCAGGGATACTCAAGAAAAGATGACAAATGACTGTCTTTTTGACATGCACAATATAAAGCAATGCAGTTTCAAAGCCTCCCGTAAGCTTCTGTGGCATGCTTAAATATCTTCCAGTTGCATGGCTAAAAGCTGAAATAAGTCTTGTACTCTGGATTTGGGAGATTGTGAAATGCTGATCCCCAGCTACTTCAATTGATGCAAATGGTGGAGGTCAAACTGGAGTGTGGGCAGGGGGCCTGGAGAAAGAAAAGTGGCTGAGTAAGGTGATAGTGCTTGCAGTTATGTCTAATCAGGGCTCATTTCCTGTAGATATTCCCAGAAGTAGTGAGAACAAATGCAAATGCAATTTGGAATACACTGGTGCTCACAGTCCATGAGCTAAAAAAAATAGAAGGGATTGAGGTTTTGCTGGTTACCCCTGCCCTCCCCCAGCTTCCAGAGATGCTTGGTACTGAGTAAGTGTTAGTGCCGAGCTTCAGAATGATAGGATTGCACCTTGCAGTACTGACTCCAGTTAGTTGTGCTGGGGTAGCCATGGATAGATTATTATCTTCCACCTTTCTCTGCAAGAAGAAATTTCTCTATTCCTTGTATCCTTCAAAAAACGTGTCAGGCAGTGGAACCATGAGGTTTTGATCTACAGCTTGTAGATTGAGGCTAAGCATTAAAAAATACACATGACATTACAGTCAATGTGGTGTTTCTGCTATTTGTCCTCCAGACTGAGACTGAAGAGCAGAATTCTTAGGGCTGAGGGTGCAGCCCATGTGTGTCTCAGTTGTCAGGTTCAGGTTTGTTTGTGGTGTTAGGGTATAGCTGGATCCATGTTTCAACAGAGGCAACTGCCTGTGTTACGCTTTTTGAAAAGGTATTATAACACCTAAGGTTTTGAGTTGGTTGGGGGTTTTCTTTATTTTTTTGGGACATTTCAGCCCTGAAGGTTACAGCTGGTATGCAGCCTGTTGGTATTCTCATTTTGGGTACTGTGTTTAGAAGAAAGAGAGGATATAATGCATCTGTTAAGCTTATTTTTCTTGTAGCACAGTGCTAGATCTGGAGAGGAGACTTGACACAGGTAAACTAGTCAACGAAAAGCAGGGGTGTAGCTGTGTTTCTAATGGCAGCTTGGTGGCAGTGGTTGGGGGAAACTGCTTATTCCTCACACAGTCTTGGATATTGACTTGGGTATTTTTTTATTCCCCTTTAGCAGTTTTGACTTGGTGCTTCTCTTTTACCTTTTCCCTATGCCCTCATTCTAGCTAGTAATGTTTTCCTAAATCTTTGCTTTTTAAACCTTTATGTTTCTTCTGAAAGTTGTGGTCATGGAGAAAAGATATTATTCCCTCTTTCTTTGCAGCAGGCTTTCATAGATTTGAAAGATTTCAGCATGACCCTTACTTTTGCTTCTTTTGGCTGAGATCCAGTTAATTCTGTTTTTTCTTTTTTTTCTCCCAGATGTCATGTTTTTCTAATTCTGTGATGTTCCTGTTGCTTTTGCTTGGATTCTTTCCAGTTGATCTTTTCTGAAATTTGCTGAAGGTTGGGTACAGCTTCGTGCTGGAAGCTTTATCAGCCACAAGTAGAGCAGAACTATTGCTTCATGATTCTCACATATGTTCCTCTATACATTCCTCTATGATATTTGCCTCTTTCTCAACAAAGAATTTTCCAATTTCTAAAACTTGCTTTGAATTAAGTCTTCCAGCAAGCTGACAGCTTTAAGTTAGCAGCTTCCCCAAGTTTAATAAGTGTCATTTTCTCCTTCATTATCTAGGTCATTAGTGTTAGAATAGTGTGGGACCAGGGCAGATCTCTGCAGAGGTTATTCAGTATGTCAGGCTATTATGTGAGTTTTTCAATTTTTTTTGACGTTCCAAGCAAATATAAGTCAGTGCAGTTTGCTCAGTCACTTTCAAATCTGCTATAAAATGACTGTTTGCATTGATAACAGTATGACAAAATCTTCTTATCTGGTTGTAAGAATGCAGTTTGAATCTTTTGATGTCGTTTTGCTAATGTCAGGATTCAGATTCAGTGTCTGCTGCTTCTGTGTTCTTAAAATACATTATTCTGACATAGTAGGATGTTGAGTTGGTTTGACTTGGCTTATACATGAACAAGCAGTTTTTGTTGAGTTCAATCTTTTATTTTCTTCTTGGTGCTAGCAGATGGATTTAATGGCAAATGTGTGAATTAAGCAACAAGTATAATTCTTAATGTTTTTCTTTCCACTCTTTTCCCCTCCCACTTCTGTAGGAAATCACTGTTTGCCATTCTCCAGCCTCTGCTACCTTGCCAATCCACTAAGGACTTTCAAGAATAACTGCTAATGATTTGAAGCTTAAAAAAAAAAAATCTAAACTCTTCAATTCATTACTGAGTTTCATGAAAACCAGCTAATTTGAGAGAAAGTTGATTTTATTTTTTAATCTCCTCTCTCCTATCATTACTAGTAGTAGTTTGGGTTTGCTTGTTTGGTTGGTTCTTTGTTGTTGTTTTTGGTTTTGTTTTGTTTTGCTTTTTTGTTCTGATCTTGTTACCTGTAGCTTTTTTGAGAAAGTGATGAGTTGACTGACCTCTCCCTTAATTATTTTATTGCTGTGGAATTACAGATGACTTTTTGATGTCTCTTGTTTCACTTTCACTTATTTTGGTATTGCAATAATTGTCTGCAGGCTATTGCTCTTTTAGTGGAGTGCAGATGGATGGCCTTTGCTTGACCTCTTTACCTAGCAAGACAGACTAACTGTTGCTTGCTTTTTGTCATGTATGGGCAACAACAAAGCTTAAATATCTTGGATCTGAGGATTAACTAAAAACTGAAGATGAGAGAGAATGAACACTCAGTGGCAGCAGGCTCTCTTCAAATACAAAGCAAGTTCTTTTATTCAGAATCAATATACTGAAATGGTTAGAAGGAAAATGCCAAAGGGCTGAATTTTTGCCTCGGCTTTCTTGTCAGACCTGGGTTTGAGAAGAACATTTAGTTGGTACCCCTGATCAGCTCAGCTATAATTCAGAAGCCCTGGAAGGTTTTGCATATGTTGCTTCTGCTACTGTTTGAGGTTAGAATAATTGAAAATAGAAAGTACTGAAATATAGTGATGAACCCAAAATGACTAGATAATGATATGATAAACTAGAGGCTTAGTCTTGTGTCACCACCAGATCTAGAAGCATGTTGGATAAGGGGATGTTGACAGAGTGGAGAGAGTGAACAATGCTAATGCTGTTCAGAAAATAAGAACCCTTCTGAAAAGGAACGTACAGTTTCAAGAACAGATGGTCTAGTGGTAATAGAGACTAACAAATTTTTGTTGGCTGGCAGCCGTCTTTCAGGTTAGGATTTTGTCTTTAAAGCTCTTTCATAGAGTTGACTTCCTTGCTGCAAAGTACTTGGTAAAAGGACAGAGTAAGTTCCCCCTGGGAACTTGTTCTTCCTGGTCTAACAAAAATGAGATTATAGTGGAAGCACAAGGTGAGGGACAATCAGCTCACAGTGACAGGTAAGGCTTTGTTGAAGCAGCCTATGGATATTTTAGATTTTGTTCTGCTCCCTGCACTCCAGAATTAGCATGCTGCAGGACGGTTGTCACCCCTGTGATGGAAGGTGGGAAGACTGACTTGGAAACATGCACAAGTCTTGCTTTGATCATCTCATTTCTTCTGCAGAAGAAGCATATTGTTTGTGAGACAGAGCTTACATAATCCTCCTTCTGTGGTGTGTGTAAACATATTTAACACAGGCCTTTTGTTTCTCGACTAGTTTAAATTTAATCAATAGTGTATGTGCAGCGTGGAAGGGGACAGAAGAGCAGAAGAGGGGTGAGTTAGAGTGCATTTTAGATTTAGCCTCTCCTTCAGTGCCCCAGAACTTGTGTGGATGCAAACCAAGCAAAATGGAGATTAAACAATCCCATTCTTATCTTCTATCTGTGCCCTAAACCCATACTGACTGTCTCTAACTGATCAGTGGTATTGCAACCCTCAGTCTTCCCTTGCCAGGTTGATTCTCTTGTCGCACAGTAGCTGGGAGAGAGGCTTTAAATGCAGAATTAGCATATAAGCCTGTGCCATTTTTGGCTGGCTGTTAATGTTTAAAGTCTTTAAAGTCGCCCACTAAAGACAAGGCAGAGGAACAAACGTCGGCCTGGGTATGTGGCATGTGTGTTCTTGTTTAATAACGGAATTTCTGGTATGGCCAGGGATGCATGCCAGCTTTGGCAGTACAGGGCACAGTTCAGATACTTAAGTACTGTACTAAAAATAACAGGACTATTTTAGACTGGGACCCAATTAGGGAGGGAATGACTTGTTGCTCTGCAATAAGTAATCTGAAGTAGCAGGCAGGCTGCAATGCGCACGTAAATTCAGCTGTTTTGCTTGCGGAGCTGCCAGTTTTGACACTGCTTCCTCGCTGTTTTCCTTAGATGCTTTTCCAGAGGTTAAAAAAAAAAAAGGAAAACAAACCAAAAGCACAAAAAACCCCACCCCAAAATAACCCTCTTCTTTAGGCAGACATTATATGCTTTAGTTCACATTTTGATATTGCAGTGTTTAATAGCATTATAGCTCCTAATCCTCCAGTGTTGGCTTGGGAAATTCCTAGAAGGCAGGAAGCGGGAGGTGAGGAGCGATGCTCTCCCTGACACACTGAGTGAGCTTCACTCTGCCATGCAGAAGGGCAGTGAGGGTGAATTCGGGAAGTCAAGGAGCAGAGGGCTGCTTGAAGACAGTTGTTTTTCCCTTGGTTTGCCTCCTGGGCATGGAGAAGAAGGGAGTGTGGTTCCTGAAATTTGTTGCTGCTGCTGTTGCTTTTCTGTGTCAAGAAGTACAGTGAAAATAACTTGCACATTTAACCTCCTGAAACAAAGCATTACTTTACACTTCACTAGTTTCTCTGGTTTTATTTTTGGTGATGCTGCTGGCTGCCACCTTCTATTAGATCACTTGGATTTCAGTGAAGCAAGTTAGAGGAATCTGAATTTCTCAGTGCACAGTGTGTGTGGGGTGATGAGGAAGGGACAAACATGCTCCAGCATCCAAATCCCCTGGTCTTGGAGTGCTTTCAAGTGATTGGCTGCATCTGATCACAGTTTACTGCCACTGTTCAGAGTGGGGTTGTAGATGAGGGAATGTTTTATGGAGCCTTACGCAAATGCTGCGTTGAATAGACTTGAGCTGATGCTTGAGATGAAAGCAAAATGCACCTAAAATTTCTATTTTTGTAGACATCTTTCTAGCATGCTATTTTGAGAACATGAAAAAGCCAGAATCTTTCTAGTGTTGTGACTCTCATGCTGTTTTGAAAGTAGCTCTACATTTCTTTTCAAAATAAAAAGCTGATAAGAGGTGTTCAAGGCTTTGTTCAGCTGTAGTCTCTTAGCAGCTTTCAGTATGGTGTTGGCCTTGTGATTTTGAGAGGACTTAATCAAGTTTCCTTAATCATGCAGAAATCATGTTCTTTAAAACCTTAGATTTCAATTTGCCCTTGTCTTGGCCTGAAATGCAAAGGAGGGATCTTCCTAGATGCCCATTATGAAAACAGCATCTTTTGTATTCGGTACTGAAATGTATTGCATCATGGATGTAGTAAACTCCCAGGGAAATAGTGGGAGAAACACTTTGGCGAAGTGGATCACGTTGTGTGTTGTAGAGAGCCAGCATTTTAACATGTGCTTGTCAACTTGTGGGCTACATGTATTCTACCTTCTGCATACTGCAGCAGCCTGCAGGACTTGCTGTTAAAAGTAAATGTTACATGGAGGATGCCTAGCAACTGTAGTTTTTAGGTCTGTGCCAAATTGTTAAAGGTGCAAATCTGTTAGATTGGTGCAGTGTTTTCTGGAGGATGCAGCATGGCAGTGCTGAGGTGGTGATTTGGCACCGTGGTGATGTGGCTCTTCTTCCAGCTCTTATTTACCACCATCTCCTGATCGGATCCCCTAACCTCATTAGGTTAATAATTCTCAGCCAGGAATGTAAATTTAAAAAGAAAAATGTTGATTTGAATTGCAGTTGCTTAAGTAGAAAGCCTACAAGGAGTTTTTCTCTGCTTTTAGATCCTTCTGCCTCATGGTGAGCTGTGCTGCAGTTATCTGGAGTGTGCACATCTATTACTATCATTGCTATCGCTTTTGAGCTTTCTTCAGTGCTTGCCTAAATTTATATTATTTTAACACATTCATAAATCCAGTCACCCCATGGGAAAGATTTTCATATTTCCTATCAGTTTCAGATTTTCTGAATTTTTCTTTTGAGAGGGAATGCTTATTCTCTGGGCACTTTTTCCATGTCTTCTATAACTGACTCGATGCCTTCTTTTCCTTCAGCTGTCTCTTTTCTGTGCCAAATGATCCAGGACTGTTAGTTTCTTCTTTAGGAATCCCTCTTCTCTGTACTCTTTCTAATTCTGTTTTACCCTTTCAATGTCATAACAGCCCACAGTTTTCAAGAAGTGGGTGTGCCCGGGCTTTAATGACTTGTCATGATTCTGCTTTGCTCTTGGCAGTTCCTTGATTCTTAATACTGTGTTTCCTTGTGAGATACTGTGCTTTTTTTCCTCCCCTCGCTCTTTCCTCTGAAATGATACTTCAAACAAGACTTCAGATTCTTGACACTTACTTCAGTGGTACACACAGGCAGGGTTATTCTTCTAGCACATTGGCTTGAGTTAGTGGAAATTAAATCAGAGTTTCCCTTTTGGCTACCCATTTGTCTGTAATCATGAGAGCCTTCTGCTGTGCTTTGCATGAAGCTCCAGCTTTGACTGAACACATCATACTGCTGGCAAACTTCTTGTCACCTCCCTGGTTGACACATTTCAGAGAGCTAAGGGTATGTTGATAAGAATGGCCACTATGGTAATTCTGAAGACATCTTGTATGGAAAAAAAGCCTCTGTGTTTTCCTACCTTTAACTGTTATCCTTTGGCTGCGTGTTTAAAGGGGGCAACCTGGAAGGTACAGCAGCTCAGGCTGCTGCTACAGCTCAGCAGCAAGCTACAGCTCTCCTTCTAAGAACCTCTAGGGATAATGCCCACTTGTTTCTCATTCATGCAGTGTCATAAACTTGGGGTGGATTTGAGTCATAACTTCTGCAGAAGCTGTACTGATGTTTGTTCATGCCATCTTGTTGATTATTCATTTCTGTGTTAACTAGTTATAGCTAGTTCTTTCAAAAAAGAAATTTCTTCCTGATTTTTTCGTTCCCTGGATTTACCTTGAACTCGTTTCTAAAAACATGTAACTTAGCATCTTTCATGCTATGTCCAATTCCCTTTAGTTATGACAGGGTATATACAGCAATTAACAACTTGGTAGTTTGATGTTTTCCTTTAGAAATCTTGGCTGAATTATTTCCATTGTGCAATTTATAACAATCTTTTAATGCTGCTCTTAAAATGTAATGTGTGAGCAGTTATTTAGTATACGTAGTGCCTGGTTGGCTTATCTGTTTTGCCTTTTTTAATCAAGAAATCTTACATCTCTTAAGGAACTAAAATGAGAACAGTCCTTACCTTTTCTTTCTGTCAAGAATCTTTGAAGACGTTTACAATTAAGATGAGTTTTGATGTGAGAGGTGGGGGAAAGACTTGATTTCCTGTATATTGGAGCAGAGCTGGTAGCTGATGCTATTCTAATCTGATCTTTGGGTTAAGCCTTGTGCCCCTGGTTCACTCTGAGCATTTGCTTGAAGCCACCATAAACATGAAATTGATTTCACTTTCCTGACTTCTGGGGCTTCTGCCTTAGGTTATAGGGCATGCCTGCATTAGTACATCCTAGGTTTCATTGCTGAACTTGTGTCCCTCCTCTGCGTTGCCTGGTCTCAAATTACTGGGACACCAAGTTAACATCTTTGAGTACACTTGGCAGAACAAAGTCAGAGGAATGTACTTCTTGGTTAGAAAACTTAAATATCCGAGACCTGCGGCAAGAAGATGGATATAAAATTTCCGCACCTGAGTAAGAAGTCAGGCAGTCTTCCCACTAGCAAAGGAAAAGACTTGGGAAGCTCTCATGTATCTTTTGCAGTGTTTCTAGCACATAATTAAATGCTGCTTTCTTGTCCAGTCTGAGAACTTGTTTATGATACCTAATACTGCCCTGTGAAACTCAATAATTTGCTGCTTAATACTCCAGCTTTAGTGATGCTCAATGAGGTGGACAGGGTGCTTTGTGCATCAGCTGTTTCAGGCATCCTGAAGGCTAAATACTGCACTTCCTTCGCTGGCACTTGGGAGCTTCACCCATTCCTGGGGAGGGGGAAGAAATGTCCATGTCAAGGTCCAACCCTGTAACAAATGCATCCTTAAAAAAAAAAAAAATAGAACAGCTGAGTCACTTGTTCATTCTTCTTCTTCCGTGCTGCTGGCCAATCCCAATACCCTTGTATTTCACACAGGAGGGAGAAAGCAGACAATGCTGTCTTTTATTATCTATACCCTGCAGCTTACTATCTTCCTCACAAAATACGGGTGGCGTCTGTCTGTCTCCATTTCATGGGAAAGATTAACAACAATTAAGGTCAGCAATTAAGGTTGTGAAAACCTTTGAATAACTGCAACATCTGTTCTTATACTAGAATAAATAAAATAAAGCTGGAGCTCTAATTGCCAACAGAGTACTTGCTCATATCTGTTTTGTAATTGTGGGCTTGTGAAATTTGTGTTGTTAACTGGTCCCTTGCTGGCCAGCATCACTGGTCATCAGTCAGTGCAAGCTTGCACGCTTTTCCCAAGAGCCACATGCTGAAATTGAGGGTGTTGGATGAGAAATGGGAACTGTGTGTAAAGTGTGGGGTGCTGTGGCAGTGGGAGTCAGGTGGTGCCTGAGATGGCTGTGGGATGTCGTCAACCTTTTACCTTGGACATAGTAGTTTGTCCTCTGAACTTCCCAGCCCATTTCAATGTCAAATAAAACCATTTATTCTAAACTGAAAAAAAAAAGGCTGGTTTTCCTCTTACTTTGAGACAGAACAGGGTTGTCGATAGGAAGTTTACTTTTTCTCAGCTGACTGCTATTTTTTCCATAAGCTCAAATCTGATATCAAGAGAACACCTGAGTCTTCTGAGGTGGACATTTCTAGAAGTAGTTATTTCCAGTGCTGCCTCAATGCCTGACTTGTATCAGAAAAAATAAAATTATAAATTAAAGAAAATATCCTGAACTTCAGTTAAGGCCGTTCACTCAGGTAAGGTGATTTTGGTATAAAAGAATGTTCCTTGAATAAAACACTGAATATCTGATGAATGGAATAGAACATTCCAGTTGGAAGGTATCTATAGTGATCATTCAGTTCAACTGTCTGACCACTTCAGGGCTGACCAAAGGTCAAAGCATGTTGTTTAAGGGCATTGTCCAAGTGCCTCAAATACTGTCAGGCTTGGGACATTGACCATCCCTCTAGGAAGCTAGTTCCAGTGTTTGACTACCCTCTTGGTAAAGGAAGTGTTTCTGTGTATCTAGTCTGAACCTCCCTTGACTCAGCTGTGAACCATTCCTGCACATCCTGTCACTGGATATCAGGGAGAAGGTTTCCGGTAATGAATGACACATTTGCTTAATTTTGTCTTACTATACGGGGTGATTTCTTAACTTGTCTGCAGTGCTAATGATCAGCAGTGTTGTACTTTCCATCCAGGGGATGAAAGCTTCAATGCTGCTCAAGTGCCAGGAGCTGGAGCCTAGTCCTTCTTGGCATGTGTGGCCTCCACAGAAGGAACTGTTTGTGTTCCGACTTGGCGCAAAAGCAGAGTGATTCTGCGCTTCCAGTTGTCTTTTTTGGTGTGTTTAAAAGTGGATCTCATTAGGTCTTTAAACCTTAAAAGGTTTAACCTCCCTAAGACAGAGCTGTGTAAAGATTTAGGGATCTATCATCAAAGTCTGGTAGAAAATCAGATGTCTTTCTGTCCCTTAAACCATGGGAGTGATTCAGGTGCTTGTTTCGAGGTGTGCTCGATATTTCAGCCTCCCTGTGGATTGGTAGTGATTTTCTATAATCTTGCATTTCTTAACTTGAGCTACAAGGTCTTTTCTGACCAAATGCTGCTACTTGCTGTCATGGGAAAAATTATATCTGTGTCATTCCTGCTGCTTGCTTGTCCCACTGAGACTGACCGGAGTGTGAGTTAGGCAATGTGTTGTTGCATTTCTGCAGGAGCAGAATAGGAGGGTATGCCTGCAGCTTAAGAGACAAGACTAGGAAGTTCTGCAGCTGGGAGTTTCTCTGGGAACAGTGGCTGTCAATGCCTGCCATGGAGAGAAGAGCACTTCTGTATGGAGCAGTCTTCTCAAACCTGACTCCTGAGAGGCATCCAGTGTCAATGAACTTCAGCTTCTGTCTTGTGTTTTGGGGAGAAAACTTGTGGGTTTATACAATGAGGAAGTTGTCATTTTAGTTAAAGGGGAGAGTCCTCATGAAAATTGTGCTGCTCATTTTAGGCTGTTGACTTAAAGTTATCGGACTGGAAAAGATGCATAGGCAAAGATGTTCCAGGAAACAAATGTAATGGTTTCCAAGCCATAGTGCACTTTATCTAAGACCAGTAGTGCCGTAAAGAGGAGAGAATATTGGGCATTGGTGGCAAATTCTGTGGTACTGCTGTCACTGTCAGTTTGAAGGAGATGAGGAATATTACGAGCTAGTGATTGCTGAGGTCTGTAAGCATCAGAGCATTAGGTGAAGGGAATATTCTCCCTCTTCCAGTGACAGAAAGTAGCATGAAAGCCTGTGGGAGGTATTTGTGTAAAACAGACAGTTGTGTGAAGCCATCTCTTCATGCAGAGCTGGTTCTTAATAAAATAGAACTGCTAATTAGTGAGGCTGAAATGAAAATCGAGACTTTTCTGATGCATCTGTCAAATTGATTGTATTAATGGTGAGTGAATGCTTTTATATATCAAAATACAAAGTAGCAAAAAAATTTTGGAATTGTTTTATCAATTAACAACAGCAATTAGAAATTCAAATTTCAGATATTCACAGAGGCTTTTGCAAGAGAGCTCATCTGCTCCTTTGATAAACATTTTGTTTTATTATACTGCAATGTATTTTGGGAGAGGGAGAACTTTTTGGAAGAGCAAAGTGTGAAAAAAATCTCTGCATCAAATAGCGAAAGAAACTCAGGGAGGAGAACTGAGATTTTTTATTTTTCATGAGGTCAACTGAGTTCTGCCATGTCATTTTGCATTCTGTGCTGCTGCTGAAGAATCTCTTCATCTAGAGTTCATAGAGTTCACAGGCACATGTAAATGCATGCGTGTAATATATGGGTATAAGTATGTATTATACACACTTAAACCCTAAATGTTGCTGGGAGAAACTGAAAGTTGTCAGGATTGACTTCTGCGGTACAGAGACCAGAAGTCTGGGCATGGTGCATGACTATATAATCATAGTTTTGTCCAGAGGTGCTGAGAGTTTGAAGTTTCAGTGCTGTACACTGGGGAGGGATTTCTTTGACTGTTTTTTTGTCTCCAGATCATGGATGGCTACATTGGAACCAGTTTTCTAAATTCCTGTCATTATCAATGGAAAGAACCAGGTGCTCCAGTGGTGTGCTTCATTGAATTGTGTAGGTTGTAATTGGCTTCTTGAGCTCAGCTCATGCAAGCCCCAGCTTTCTCTGACATCCAGATAGCTGCTGTGGAATGAGATGGACTGCACATAAGGAGAGCCTGTTTCTCCTCCCTGACTGATGTGGCAGTGCAGGGGTGTACGTTTCTCCTGTACACATACCACCACCGCCTAGGGTATGTGACTGCCTTCATGTCCTGTGGTAGTGTTGTGGTCAGCTCCCTGTGCAGCCTTGATGTTGATTTGCTTCTATGGGCAATGTGCTACAGGCCTATAAAACAATGTTGTGTAGGGGGAAACTTACATGCTGTCTTTCTCCCTCCTTTCCACTGCTGCCAGTACCAGTTGGACAACCTTGGAGGTGGGAGAATGTGTATGGGTTCCAGGCTTGGAGTACAGGTGTTTCGTGGGTTAAAGTACTTTGGTACACAGAGAAGGCACTTTGGCTACATCTGTAGCCTACACCCTTGGAGAACAAATGTTCCCCTTTGGCAGCTCTGGAGTCTGAAGGGACTAGGGATGTTCAGTGCTGGGGATATTCAACATTTCATATTTCTGTTAAACACCCTCATAAGGCCTGAAACAACAGATTTCCTTTATGGCACCCTGAAAGTACAGGGAAGTAGCTCTTAATGTAGGGGCTTGGTGAAATATTCTAGTTGAGTTATTTGGCCTGCTACCCAGCCGTCGATATGTAATCTTTTGGTACTGCCAAAATACCATTGTAATTAAGTTGACAAAGTCTATGAAGCCTGGGTGGTATTACTTCAGTTTTCTTCCCTGTGCTTTCCAACACTGCATTTTGAAAGGGTTGGTGGAAGCTGTGACATTTGCAACCTCACCATAGTCTTCATTAAGCTGGGATTTTGGTCACCTTGTGACCTTCAGAATCAAAGGAAGAATATCCTCTTTCTTCCTCTCTGCAGGTACAAGTTAATAGCAGTAAATAAGTGTTCACTAATGCACATGAAACATGTGATCAGTTGGCCAGATTTCAGCTTTTTGTTGAACATTAGCTCTTGTACAAAATATTAACCTATTCTGTAGGTCTATTTTCCATTTTGTTTACACTTATTTGAAAAAGCTATGCCCTGTTTGTCCCAGGGTGGTATTATATTTGCAAGTAGGTCAGCATACTCGCTTTTGAGATGTCAGCTTGAAATTGTTTTTCAAGGGCTAAAAAACGTAAGAGGGTAAGAAAGACTTTTGCATTGCAGATATCCTCTATTTATTTATTTATTTATTTATAGAAATTCTTAGCCTGTATTCAAGAATAGAGTACCAGTAACATTTTAGTTATGTTCTGAAAGTCGGCACTGATTGCCTGCTGCTAACCGTAAGCCACCCGTGGATTTGAAGCTTGTGTGTTGCATAATGCCAGCAAATGCATTTGAGATTACAAAATGGTCTCTTTGCTTTAAGAAGAGATTGCTGTGATTTGTTAGTGAGGCAGCGTTAAAGTACACATGGGGTATCTGTGACATCAGTATCTTAAAACCGCAAGCAGGTTTTTTTTGCAGTTGAGAGAGCTCTGGGACTGCTGGTGCTTCATTGCATGGGAGTGAATGAGTGCAGTCTCCAAACTGGGTACAGGTTTTTATGTTGCAGTCAATCAAGGGTGCACGTATTTCTTTAATTTCGGTGTGTTATCCCTTGCACTTCTTTATTACAGCCCTCTTGAACAGACAGGGTTTTCTGTTCATCTCAAGCAGCACAGTATTTGTTGGAGTTGCCTCTTTGCAATGAGAATCAGAGTTGGTCATTGCCTGCTTGCTTGGGGTTGATGTAGTCCAGAGCACTCCTGGCTCTGCTGAATTATCACTTCCAACATATTCTGTGGTAACCCTTACCCTTCTGTGCATGAGAGGTAAAAGGGGTTTGCTTGTTTATTTTTGCTACTTTCTACTGTTACTTACTGTGGTGTCTTTGTCAGAGCTGTTTCAACAGTTGAATTCTTCGGAATAAATAATATTTGGGAATAGTTACCACAAAACTACTTGGAGGGTGAATTAATGTACTGTTGATGCTGGATAATGCATCTCTGCTCACAGAATGTGATTTTTTTCCAGAGGCTAAGTAGAAAGTCTTTCTTCTGAGTGTTCTAACCATACAAATGAGGTATACTGAGAGAAACCTTCTCACTTAAGTGTACCTTTTATGGTATTTCAAAAAGATACCATCTTAGCTTGCAGTTTGAGTTGAAATGTCAGAACTTGCCTTCTAGGTTCAACCATTTGTATGGGATGAGACTATGTAAATAAATCAGTGCTTATTCATGAACATAAATCATAGATAACTGTAAAAGCCTCTTTCAATTGATTTTCTTCAAAAACACAAAGCTTGATGTCTATATAAAAGCTTCTGATAATCCTGGTTAATAACTCTTCCCAAAAAATCTTGTACCAAGAGACCAGCAAGTGATACATGTACAATTACTGTCATCTATCAGCATGAAACCCTGTAGATTGTCAAAGTAGAAACCCTAATGTCTAATGTCATTGGTCCACAATAAGGAAGTTTTAAATCCAGGAAAAGCATTTTAACCCACCTGAAAATGCTGGGGAGAAGGAGAAGACCCTAAGGAGGGATGTGAATGGTATCCATACACATCTGCCTGTCGCTTTTCTGTGCAGAAGTGTGAGTGTTGAAGTCAGCCTTATGGCCAGCCCTCTGTAGCTAGGATGGTGTAACAAAAACATAGCAAGTTATTTGAGAAGCTGTGGAGCCCCTTGCATAAAGATCCAAGTAAAGAAAAGTAGGTTGTGAATAATGGTGATGGTGATGAATGCATCATTTGGATGAAACAAGCTTAAAATGCTTGGAAAACTGATCAGTAGGACATGTGATAGGAGATTGCCTTTTGTTCTTTGTTTCTCTTTTTTTTTTTTATTTTTAATATATCTTCATCTTTTGCATCAACCAGAAGGAGAAAAAAGGTTTCTGCGTGCTTTGGAAGATTCTCCTCCAAAATGGAGGAGTGTTGTAGAGAAATAAGGGAATAGAAGCTGGGAGCAGGGCATCCTTGCTGCATTGCTACTCTATGAATTTAAAAGTCTCTCTATCAAACCTTTGTACATATATTTCAACTATTATTATGCACTCGCCAGCTGTTGCTTTTACAGCCTCCTAATTTTTGTCAGGTGGCTGTAAAAGTAACAGCTGAGGGGAGTGTATGCTACCATCTTGTCACCTTAGTAAAGGCAAGTTGTGCTGAAGCTGATGAACTTTAATTGTTTAGAAAAATGTCTTGTGTGTACTTTAGTTACTGGGTTGGGGGGTCTAGAGCCCTTGGCTTTCAAATTCCACTACAGAGCAGAGGGAAGAACCATTCACACCAGTTACCCATTGGAAGCATAAAGGCTCAGTAGTCTATTGAATGCAAAAAGCAATGGTTTGGTAAGTATGCAACAAAAGCAGACTTGAGTTGATTTGGTACCAGAAATTGAAAGTAAGTGCCTTTGAGAAAAAATTAATATTTGATTTGGAGATTTGGAGATCTGTCCGAATGTTTAACTTCTGTGAGACGCCTGGAAAGCATTAATTCTCACGGATATGCAATAGGAAAGATTTGCCAGCTCCTAATGGCACTGAACAAAGGAAATGAAAGTTCACAGGTTGCCCTGGCCAATGTAATGGTTTTCTGCCACTGGAGAGGGGTTGATCCTGTTCCCTTCCCCTCTAGCTCATGGTCTCCTGCTGTTCACATTGTGCCAACTGAGCTGCATGTCAGATCTAAGTTTATTGCATTTGCTTCCTTAGCAGAACGCTAACCCAGCAAAACAAATGCGTTAATTAACACAAGCTGAACTCATTAAGGGCCATACATGACAAAAAAGGGGGAGAAGGAGGGAGTGCCATGAAGCTGCTGGGAGGAAGTGGAGGAAGAAAGCAGAGCAAGGGCTGATGAAGAGAGTGGGATGTCTGTCCTGTTCTTGGCAGTAACAAGCTATTAAATCATCTTGACTGTTGTATAACTTCACTCTAAGTCTTCAGGTTGGATAATAAAAGCTTTAAATAACATAAGGAAATTATTAGTTAGACTGCTTCCCAAAATTGTAAAATTTTGGATTTTGTTTTATGAGAAATGCGACTAGACTGGGGTGGGGAGGGGAGGCAAGACAGTGACAACACAGAGGGAATGGATGCAGAGTTTTTCTGGCTCTCTGGAGGCAAAGGACATAGTGAGAAATGGTATATGTGGAGTTGGAGACCACTAGTCTTGGCACTGTCAGATGAAGTTCACCTTGGGCTGCCTTACTCATGTACATCTCATGTCCCAGTCATGCTTCCTTGCACCTTCCCTACCTCTGCATATGGTTTGGTGGTGGGGTTGTCTGCTGTATACTACATGTTTTTTTATTTCAGTTTTTGTCTAATTAATGTTTTGTTTAGGCTTTGGTACAAGTGTCTATTTAGTTGACAGAATTCCTGCTTCAAAGCTATGGATTTGAAGCTATTAGGAGACAGAAGAAGACTTTCAGTGATCAAGGAAGATGGTGAAACTGCAGAATTTTGTAAATATTTCCAAAGTTTATTATAGGTTTGGGATTTGTTGTTTGTTTTTGTGATTTTATTTCATTTTTTTTGTTTTCTTTTGTTTTTTTTTTCTTGGTTGGTTGTTTTTTGGTGGTGTTGTCCAATATTGGTGGGCATACTGTTTTTATTTTTCCTCAGGACATTATCTTTGCTGTCAGTGAAGCTGTTCTGTCAGTTGGTGAACAAGAATTCACAGGCTATGAGTCTTAAGCCCTTTCAAAATTTTAGGCAGATCCAGGAAACCAAAAAATGCTGAACTGCATATATTTTATTTAATTTTATTTGGCAAGGTTCGAAGTGGGATGGCATCAGCTCTTCTGTGCTTCTTCTGAAGTATGTATCTGTTTTGGCTTTCAAAAGCCTGAATTGCCGTTGCCAAGATTCTTCACTTTCTGGCAAAAGTACAATGGCAAATGGCTTCCTTTACAAGGTGTAATATTTAGACTAACAGCTTTGCAATTAAGAATGGNAGTTATGTAGTTGCTCCATATCAGACTTGCAAATGCCTTTTGGGTAGGTATGTGTAACAAAATGGGTGTGAAGATACCAATTCCTGTAAGGGAGATGGGGAGAAATTGGGAAAGCTGCAGGCATTCTTAAATATTACCTGCTGCTAATCTTAGTAGGCCATCAGGGTGTTGATGATCATGTCATTACGTCTTTTGCGGCTGGAGAGTAATTCCGTTCTAGAGTGTGTTTTGGAGGAAAAAAAAATGCTTGGAGGGAAACGAGCCAGGTATTATTTTTCAGCATGGGCAGACTGGAGACTTTGGGTGTGAGGAGGGACATGCAGAACTGGGAAGAGAAGCAAGTGTGTGTTTGAACTGAGTAAGTTGAGAAAAGCGGTCAGTAAAATGTTTGAGGTGATGAATCCAGTCCTGCTGACCAAGTGATCCCTTAGGGAGGGTGAGGGGCATTCTCAGTGTTGTAAATTGACACAGTCTCCACCTGAAGCTATTACTAAAAGAGGGGAAGATGCTTTAGAAATCCTTACATGTACTGATTGCTGAAGCTGTGATGAAATCTGATCGCAGACTTGTGTGCTGCCAAGGGTGTTTTATTCTCCTTGGTCCAGCCAGCTCAGAAATCTGATGGCACTTTCTTTTCAGCCCACATAGTCATTCAGGCTTCACTTCTGTGAGAAATTGTCTGGGTCTTGCATGCAAAAGCACATCTGGGCCCTGCAATTTCAGTGCAGCTGGGGACATTGCTAGCTTGTCAGGTCTTTCAACTATGGAAAATTCACTGGCATGCCTTGTGCTGCTTATATCCAACATTCTTTCCATTGTAACTATGGCAATAGGAGTAGACTGGTAAGAAAGTGTCAGAGTATGGGTACTCGTGTTGCAGAGGGTTGTTCCATGTATCAGTGTAACTGCCTCACCTCATCTTGAGAACCTGACTTGGTGATACAGATAAATACCGGGGTGTGTGTGTGTGTGTGTGTGTGTGTGTGTGTGAATATATATGTACATGTGTACGCACATGTCTGCAGAAAAACCAGCTCACTTTCCTAGATGATATGGGGTGGTAGGGAGCCTGCAGCCAAGAGAACAGCCGGCTGAAGTCTTGGAGATTGCTCCTTGTGTAGACCGAAAAGAGAGGATCTTTTTCTCCCTGGGTTCTTCAAGATGTTAAATTTTAAGTCCACTAGACTTAACTCAGACAGTCCTGAGGGTAAGTTAGGGGAGAATATTGTATTGATTCGGTTTTAAGACCTTGTTCTAGTTTCTTAGGAAAATCCAGGTTTGGTCTGCTAAACCTCACTCGGTGTTGTGGGGAGAAATGGAATAGTGATACTTAGTGTCAGAGAGAATAAAAGATATGCACTGAAGGGAGGGAAAGGTATTTATGTAAAACCTGAGGTCTTAGATAAAGGTCTTCA
>WEIU01012885.1:52024-86065 GCA_013389925.1 Aegithalos caudatus | reverse complement strand
CCTCCTCCTCCTCCTCCTGTTCCTAACTAATCTGCAAGCAATTGCGTTTTAAAAATTATTTTTCTCTTGATTTTAAAGACTTTGACAGATGGCACATGTAGAACCTGGAAAACTTCCTGAATTGGCAGAGTGACCATACCCCTGCCATTTTCCTACCACAGTATCTGTAGGTGCGTAGGCTGTGTCTGCTTCCAGAGTGCTGGACGAGATACCGTTTCCTCTGCTGGGAATGTGCAGATAACAAGTGATAAATCAGAAAAACATACCTGGTGATGGGCTTAATTTGCAGTTAATAGACAACTTAATCTGCTGGTTATCTGAGTAATTTGATTGTGGCTTAATCAACCCATTCAGATCAGTGACAGTCTCCAGGGTTCATACATGCAGTGTTTTCCATGCAGGATTAATATCAGTCTTTTAGATGGTGTGAATTTGTTTAACACTTCTGAGAGCCTGAGACATCAAAGCTATGCCTCACAACAGTCCATTCTTTATTCTGGAGAATGTCATACCAAAAATTAGTCTCGTGACCTTTGAAACGTGGTTTATCATGACTGTCCTTTCAGGGCCTCTGTCCAAGGCAGAGCTCTGAAGCCAATAAAAGCACATGGAATCACTTGGTTCTGAATGTGCACAGGCTGTCTCGCTCAATGCTGCATGACAGTTGTTCTCACTACTGAATGCCCTGAGTTTTGTAACAGTGATCAACTACATAGCTTGTTTCCTATTTACAATGCTTTGGAATTTCCCTCCCCCATCTAAGGCATTTTAGGGAAAGGGCAGTAACTTGGCCCTCGATACCACTTTGCGATTTGTTCTGTGTGAATTGTGTGGTAACAACGTGTATGTCTGTGTGCAGCTACAGTCTCGGATGAGAAGTGATGTGCTAAATACCATGTTTAAAGACAACGGCATAGGAAAAATTGATCTGTCTTTTTAAGTTCTCATATTTATCTACTGAACATGTGAATTGGTGTAGAGGTCTGTCCATATGAAATTTATTGCTTGTTGATGTCGTACTAAGAACCTTAGGTCTTAAAGTTGAGCAAAGGCTTTTTGTATTCCTGGGGTAGGACTAGGTTGATAAACTGTTTTTAGACAGACAAAAGAGATGAGATCTTAAATCAGTGTTAATGTGTGACTGACCAGGAATGATACCATCTAGAGATTATTGCTTTCCTCTGTTTCTGCAGTGTTAACAAATGAATACTCAAGAATGTAGCAGCAAAGCAAATGGTTCTTGATAAATTATGCAGTCTTGACTCCAACTATTGTTTGAGGTAATTTATGATCTTCCACTGGTGTAATGGGGCTGTGGCATAAACTGCAGCACGCCCTAGAGTAGACAAATTGGTCTGGTATTGTTCAGGAACATATTTAATCTATCTTGCTATAAGCGAATTGGAGCCTTTTGCTGAAACATCAAAAGACCAGTATTTTGATATTCAGTCCTAAATAACCTACCATTAAATTTGCTGCAGTTGTGCCTTTTCCTGATGTCTAAACATTGAAGTGATAATAAACATAAAACCTGTTCTGTAAAGCTCAGTTCTTTTCCCTTACCCCTTTATGTAAACTTTCTTTAGTCTTGGTGGGTTTAGAGGCTAATAATACAGTTCTCTTTATTCTTGATGTATTTTACCAGCTTCATTACAGCTATTTCAGTGGCTTGCTTAATTTCTCTGTAGATGTGCTTATGAGAAAGAAAAGAAAATTGTCTTCCCCCGAGTGAAAAATATTTTTAAGAGCTTTTCTTAAATCTGTGCTTAAATCTCCCGGAACAAACTGGGTGATTAAAGTGAAATCTTCAGATCAGGCTTTCAAACTGACTGCAAACTTTAAGATGTGGAGAAGTAGTTAGAAGACTGTAGACCACTGTTTATATGTTTAAAGACTAGCAATAGTGCAAGTTGAGTAACATGCCTACAGAGTTAGATGCTTGATGTGGCCTCCCCCACTCTGAATTCTGTAAGATTTTGGGTTTAAATTTTTTTTCCCATGGTATTTACTTACCTGGAATAAACAACCGAATTTGTGCATATTTGGTTAAATGGATATTCAGATTTGAAATTGCCAAAACCAGCTTCCTCCCTGGGGTAATTGGCTGTATGAATTGATCACTGCAGAGGCCCAGTAACTATTTCCTGGAAAGAAGTTCCCAGGAGTTTGCCTGCCTTAGTGATAGAGGAGGAGGCTACCATACCTCAGCCAAACTCATCCTGAAACTAGGTAAAATAAAGCTTCCTTGATGAGTGCATGGTTTGTGGACTATAGGCACGAAGTTGTCTGGGAACAGTTTGTCCAAAATGTCTTTTTTTTTACCCTTGTCCCTCACTTAACTGTCCCATAAATTCTGCTGGCAGCTTTGGTTTGGTGACAGTTTGTGCTTACCAGAGAGCAGTGGGCAGCCTGTTTAAAAGTCGGGCCTTTGTTTCGAACACATAATTGATAATTAACAGCAAACCAGACAGGAGCTTGCTTGTGGTAGAAGTAAAAGTTCTGACTGTCCTTTGCAGCCTGCTTTCTCTTCCCCAGTCATGCCTTTTCCATCCACTTGGAGATGGCATCACTTGTCTTACGCTGCAGGGATGTATCCACCACTGGTAGGAAGAAATGCTGGAGCAGCAAATAGTGTTTTCTTCATTCATTTATTTATTAATACTTTTGTTTCCTTTGTTATGAGGCAGTTATAATAACTTTCTTGACATTGTCTTGCCTTGTTATTTTTAGTTCTTTAGCCATATGTACCTCTAAATGTTTGCAGATTTCTTTTCAAGCTCTATTTGATCACAGAGTGATGCTTTAAAGAAAACTCACCTTGCAAAGTTGCTGTTCATAATCACTCAGAAGAGCAAGTGCAAGACTTCAATGAATTTGTATGTGACACTCTTTGATATATTGTGTGAGAATAAAACCCTGGGGGAAAAGAGAGGCAGGAAAGGGTAAAGGTTAGAAGTTGCGTAGCCAGGCATTGAAGGCTGATGCTTCATAATGATCTTGGTGATCTTGTGTTTCTTTTCCAGCTTAAATGATTCTGTGATAAGTGACTGTTATCTTAATTAACTCAGAGATTTCAGCGTTTTCTTTCCACAACTGGAAACATTGCCTCAGCTGGTGAGAGCCAGTTTTCAAATGGCTGGGTTTTTGCTGTGAAGGGAGGCCTTCATTTTTGCCTAAAGAGTGGAAATAAAGCAGGAGCCACACAGCCTGGGAATAGTCATGTTGGGTTTTTAAATGAAATATCTAACTGAATGTGTTTGCTAGGCTACAGGCAGCAAATGTGCACATTTTCTACTTCAAGTTGATGCAAATCCTCATCACCTCATCTTGATCTTCTCAGTCTTCCTCCTCCAACTGTTTTCAATAATAAGTTGATGAAATGTCTTCAGTATGGTTTCTGACAGTTTGTTTGTACTCTGCAGGTCCTGGGAAGCAGTAGATGTAATTTGAAGAAAATTTGAAGGAACAAATGGCTTTAGCTGGCTGCCCAGACTCCTTTTTACATCTTCCTTATCGGATAGTAAGTTGTGAAATTGCATGTTTGTGTCAGCTTGTAGCATCATATTGCTGTGTGCCGGTGATTGATTGTGCATTCAAACTTTTCATCAAACTGCTAATAGCTGTCTGGCAATTCCCTGGTTTTTGCTAACATTTTGGAAACAGAGCCTCTTTTACCATCCTATATTCAAGTTCTGCTGCTGAAAAAACTGGGTCATTAATATGTACGGGTTTGATATTTGTCTTTGAAATAGCCATTTCCTATTTGGGAGAAGGCACTTGTTTCCAAAGAAAATGTGGCAAGCTACAGTGCCAGTGAAATGCCTTGCACCAAAATGTATCAGTTTGCAGAATGCTATATTTGTAGGAACAAAGGCAGAGATTTTTACACTTGGTTAGATCCTATGCTTTTTGAGTCATTGTGCTGTATCTAAGCAGCCAATATGGCATATTACAAAGAGTATCTTTAAAAAACCCTTCAGCTAAATTCTAAGGTACTCGACAGAAATGCATGTAGAAGTTCTCTTCTTTTTTGCCTGGGCAGTTTTAGTTGGCATAACGCTTGCTTTGTGTTTTTTATGAAACTGTAAATTGCTAGTTTGGATATGATCTTTTCTTTGCACTTCTTATCTTCTGTTTTCATGATGTGATTACCACCCTGAGGATTCAGTTATGATTTTGGACCCTGCAGATACACAAATAATTAAACAGTGTCATGTGACATTAAAACCTTTTCCTTTTGTCCCAAGAGTAACATTGCTAATAGTGATTACAACAGTCATGCTACTCATTTGGAAGAAAAGCAAAAAAAACAGATAAAAACAAAAACAAAATTTTCAAAAAATCTCTTTAGGATTACGATTCATACACGTTGTGTAATATGTCAACTTACATATTTTTTCCCCCGACAGGAAACCTCTAATTAGTTAAAAGTCTAGTGTTAGTATCTGCTGAGTTGTCAGCTGAATGTACCTGACTGTTTTTCCCAATAGCAGGAAAAATATAACAGTTCTTTTATAGCTTCCTTTGCAGCTATAAATATAGCCTGGACTTTGAGAAATTGGATGTCCTGAAAATCTGTTACTATACTTGGATCTATGAGTTTAAAAGTATATATGACTAGATGTGCCTGGACTTCATAATTTTGATGCACTGTGAAATTATACTTCCAATTCATTTAGAGCATCATCTGAGTCATGATGTGAAGCTGAGGGAAAGGAAAGCTATGTAAGAGAAACTTGACATTCTAGGCAGTCATTTTTGAGCTGCAAATTCTTTAACTGAGTGTCAATCTCTCCTGTGAAAACAGTGTCTTTAATGGTTCATAGGAAGTAAAAATGTGAATTTTCATTTCGGTACTTCCCTTTCTCTGACAAACCCTGTAGATTATCTGCTTTAGTCTGGGGCAGTCAGCAGACTGGAAGTGTCAGAGCAACATGGGGTGACTTAAGATGGTGTGAAAGTGACTCAGTTATTTTTGGTCAAAGCTTACTGTGTATTAACTACCCTAAGTGCTTATAACCAGTTTGAAGACTAGCTGTGGAAGCCCATTCACAACTACTGTGCCTTCTGTCAGAACTGAAGTTTGCATTAAAAAAACCCTGAACATCTGTTTTTCCACCCCTACTAAATCTGACTTAGGAGCTTTCATCAACTTGTCTTTCAAATTTGGCTGCAGTGAAAGCATTTTGTTGGTAAAGGGCTGAAAGAAGGTTAAACTAAATATGCTCTAGATGAGAGTGTAAAAGAAGTATTCTATTTTTTCAGCACATTTTCTTACTTAATGTGAATGAAAAGCTATGAAGGACACAGAGATCCCAAGGTTGGGACCTTAATGCTGTAAATTCAGCATTAGAATAAATTGACACATTGAAGGTTGGGATTATATTCAAGGCAAGAAAAATGAGAAACTGGGTGAGTATGCCCTATAGAATTTCCTTTAGAATGTATTGCTGCCAATCCACATTTTCTCAAATTTTTAAAATATTTTGGAGAGGTGGGCAAGGTATAGATCTCTGACTTTCTTACTGGGCTCCTTGTTTGCAAGGTTTGATGCTTCCAGAACCTTTCAGGTCTTGTTTAAGAGCTTTTTTCTTCTTGTTCTTTGAACTTTCTCAGGAGTTAGCACATGAACCAGTCACACTGAGTGTGTTCTCCTAGAAACAATATCTAGCTCTGTTAAAAAAAAAATAAAAATCAATACTATCTTTCAGTGGCTTTCAGGAGTCCTTTCCAAATTCTTGAACTCTTCAATAAAAATCCAGCAGTGAGAATTGGCAGTAGTTGTCTTCTGTTCCTGGAAATTCAGAACATAGTCCCAGAATTTCTCAGAAAAAACAGGATGATTTACTGTGTTTCCGTTCTTTTGCAATCTGTAGTCACAACAGTATTTATGTGCAGTGACTTGAACTCTTGGGGAATATTTAGTTCTTTAACCCTTTGCTTTAATTGTTCAAGTCTCAGTGACATAACAAAAAACCAGGGCTTTTTTTCTCAGTTTATGAAGATAAAATTTGGGCATACAGGAATGTTCTTTTCATCTTCCACCTTCTGCCTTCTGTTTGTTTTCTCATGACAAAGATGCAGGTATGACTTCAGTAATAATTAATATAGTTTGGGTTTAGCGAGCTGAATTCTTATCTGAGAAAGAACATGTAACTTGGTATAAAATGAACTACAAGGACTTGGCCACAAAGTAGGGAGAAAATGGAAATTTCTTTCTCTTATGTGTACAGAGCTGTGGATTTCAGGATTGCTAATAATCCTCTTGATCAGATAAGAGTGCAGAATATTGCACATCATACTTGAGAAGCTTTGTGCACTTCAGGAGGAGGAACTAAATACATAAGAGAATTAATCAGAGGGTAGCTACTGTAATGAAAGCCTCTTTCAGTGATGTCAGATTTGTGGATGTGAAGGTGATTTGCTGCTAGTACTAGAACTACAATAACAACATTGCCTTCATCTGGAGCAGCAGTTAGGCAGAGGTTCTCCAGGTTTTAGTATGGCAGCTTTGATCCTTGTTTTCAATAAATGATACTGTGAGTTGGGAGACACCTTTGGAGGTCATCTGATCAAAGTCCATGGCATATTGTTTTCCTAGAGTGCTTCATCTTAGTGAGTGTGGTTTTTTGGGAAACTGTTTTTTTGTTTGTTTGTTTTTTTGTGTTTTTTTTTTGTTTGTTTGTTTTTTTTTTCGGGTTTTTTTTTTTTTCAGGGGTGGCTTGCTTAGATTGGGCAGTTAGGGAAGAGAGGGTTTCTGTTTTAGTGAAAGGGGAGAAAAAAAACCCTTTTGATTTGAATAAATCTCTAATATAATTAGGGAATTACCTTGATGGATGCAATAATCCTCACCCTTGTTACATCCAGGTGCATTCTATATGACTCAGTCATCTCTGCCACTTTGGTATTGAACATAGCAGTCGATTATTTAGTGTTAATAAAGGTATACATGCTGCAGTCCATGTTTGTGTGCATAAAATGCCTTTTTTTAAGATAAAAGCCTGCATGAAAAACATTTGGTTGCAGGATTTGTCTCCAAGTGGGCTTGGAAAGGGCTGTTGAAACCTATGTTTTGGCCCTCATTGTCTGCCTGACACTGAATGTCTTCATTAGCTTGGCTGTTGACAATTGTTTATCGATGCTTTGGAGATGTCACTTGCCAGTTGTGGTAAGAAAGTGGCCAGGCCAGAGTGGTTCTGGTCATTCCCCTCCTCAGCTGGGCAGGGGGAAGAAAATATAATAAAGGCCTTATGGGATGAGATAAAGGTAGGGAGAAATCACTCACCAGGTACCATCACAGGGAAAACAGACTCGACGGGGGGGAAATTAGTTTGATTTATTACCAATCAAATCAGAGTAAAGTAATGAGAAATAGAGCTAAATTTTAAAAACACATTCCCCCCACCCTGTTCTTCCCAGGTTCTACTTCAGTCCCAGTTTGCTCTGTCTCCTCCCCTCCAGTGACGAAGGGGGATGGGGAATGGTGCTGCAGTCAGTTCATTATGCATTGTCTCTGACAATCCTTCCTCCTCAGGGGGAGGACTATTCACACTCTTGCCTTGCTCCAGTATGGAGCCCTTCCTGGGGANCCCTGTTCTTCCCAGGTTCTACTTCAGTCCCAGTTTGCTCTGTCTCCTCCCCTCCAGTGACGAAGGGGGATGGGGAATGGTGCTGCAGTCAGTTCATTATGCATTGTCTCTGACAATCCTTCCTCCTCAGGGGGAGGACTATTCACACTCTTGCCTTGCTCCATTATGGAGCCCTTCCTGGGGAGAGAGATCTCCATGAACTTCTCCAGTGTAGGTACTTCCCACATGAACATAGGTCTCTTCCATGGGGTGCAGTCCTTCTGGAACAGGCTGCTGTGCCTTGTGGGGTCAGAAGGCATACCATGCTCCAGTGTGAGCTCTTCTCTCCACAGGTGCACAGGTCCTGCCAGCAGCCTGCTCCACTCTGGGCTTCCCGTGGTGTCACAGCCTCATGTGTGCATCTACATGCTCTGGCACAGGGTCCTGGATGGGCTGCAGGTGGATCTCTGGCTCCCCTGTGGGACTCCATGGGCTGCAGGGGCACAACTGCCTCACCATGGTCTGCATCATGAGATGTAGGGAAACCTCAGCTCTAGTTCCTGAAGCACTTCCTCCATCTCCTTCTTCACTGACCTTGGTTTCTGCAGAGCTGTTTCTCTCGCATAGTCCCACTCCCCTCTTCATCTGCTGTTTGTTGTGGTTTAGGAATGGCACTGCTTGATTTAGTTCTCCCACTGAGACTCCAAACCACACTGTTGCTGGGTCACCCCCCCAGCCTTACCATTGTGGGTGGCCTGAGAGGAGAACTGGAGGCACAAAAGGCAAAGATAACAAGTTGAGAACAATTTACTGGGAACAGCCATGAGATAAGAAAAGGAACAGTAACAACAACAGTATATGCAGCTTTAGTGTTTCTTGGAGAGTGATTTCACATGCAAAATGCTCATGCAAGCTGACCAGGCTTTCTCATCAGGAAGAACCCCCTTCTCCTCAGAATCCCCCTTTTTCCAACCCAGGCAATGAGGTGAGGTGGTATTGAATAACTTCCATGTCCTAGCAATGCTGCCTCCCAGGTACTGCAAACATTAACCCTGTCTTGGTCAGAACCAGGACACAATTGAACAGATGGTTTTTTCTTCCTCACAGAAGCCACCCCTGTCCCTCTCCGCACTGCCAAAGCCTTCTCACACAAACCCAATACATGATTTTCAAGATTCAAAACAAATTGTTTTGAATCTTAAGCCTACTCTTATTAGGCTTAAACATACAAGGATTCTGCTTGCATAAAATCAGTCCTGGAGTTTGGGTTTTTCACGCGAAAAGGACAATATGAAAGGACTAGGGTGCACAAGCAGGCTTTCAAAGTCCTTGGGCATAGCTGAGTGAAAAAAAACACCAGATGCATTATTACATTGCATCATTCTTCTACATATTGCATAAAGAAAAGCTGAAATGTTGCTACTGCCAATGCAAAAAGTCATCAGATTTGTGAAATATGGTGTCAGTCAACAAATCTTTTATTGACGATACTCTTGCTTTAACAGTTTACATGTATGTGATGCAGAGGGTTGATGGACTGGAGCAGACAAAGTACAAAGCAGCGTGAACATTAGTGAATGTTTTTACAAGACATGTTGCCTCCAATATGAAGTTATGAAATCTGTCTCCCTGAGTGCAGACTGCAAATGTATTTTACAGATCAAGTTGAAGCTGCTTGTTAGTTTTCATTGAAGACCAACTGAAGCTGGATTTCTAGCCTTTATTTTTCTTGGAAAAAAATCTGTTTAAAAATTGTCCCCAAACCAGTTGTTTTTATTAACATTGAAATAGAAGTGTGGTGCTTACCTCCTAAAGAGGAGTGGAAGCATACTTGCCACCATTATGATGTATCATCAGAATGCTTTATATGAAGCAAAGTAACATCAAAGAAATTTGTATCTTGCAGTAAGCTTATATACGATTATGGTTTCCCTTCTTACAAGAAATGGTCATCAGGTTTTTTTCTTGTTTGTTTTTTAATGTACCAGTTTAGCTTTCTACATTTCCAGTCACAAGCATGTACCTTACTGTTTGCTCTTCTGCTTTTGTATTCTAATTTACAGAAGTTGGTTGCCAAAACATGAAGTCTTTTTTTGAAGGTGAATGCAAACAAGAAATTTCAAGTGCCTCAGTCCATATTTTCCAATTATATGAACTTTTTCAACCTATTGAGAGAAAGGACTCAAAACACTCCAGTGGTCAATCCAACCATTTTGCTACTTGCATTACTACCACCATTGGTCAGGAAACAACACAGATGTTGCAAATCAAGTGAGGAAATAAAGAAGTTTAATTTTGCATCTTCCTATTAATAATTTCATGCTTAAACACTAGACTAACCCTGTCGTTAAATGCAAGCAGTCTCTTGATTTAGCTCTGGTTTTCATTCATGTTTAAGCCTACGGTTTGCTACTTTTATACTTGAGAGAAAGTTGGGGGGGACCTAAAGAATGTATATGAATACCCGAAACATTGTAAAGAGAATGGAGCCTGGCTCTTTTCCCTGGTGACCAGAGCCAATGGACATGATCTGTAACACAGGAGGTTCCTCTAGATATTGGGCAATGCTCCTTCACTGTGAGAGTGACGGAGCACTGGCAGAGGTTGCCTAGGAGTGGTGAAATCTCCATCCTTGGAGATCATCCAGAGCCATCCAGACATGATCTCAGGTAACTGTCTGTAGGTGGCCCTGACTGAGCAGGGGATTGGACCATGTAACATTGACAGGTCTCTTCCAACCCCAAACATTCAGTGATAGTGTGAAAATCAAAAGGAGCGGGTCTGTTTTGGTTCTGACTTCTATGCAATGTTTAAGATGATAATTCCAGACTGAAAACATACCCACATTGATAGGAACAGATATATTTTCTGTTGTTCCCTCACAAAACTTCATGAGAACATTCTGAAGCAGTGGTAACAATCAGTTTAGCAGACTATAGCACCAAAGTCCTGCATATTTTTTCATGAGTTGGATCTTTTCCAAATGAGTAAATATTTAACAAGCTGTTTACCAACTGGTTGTTTTGGAGAAGTACCAGTATGAGCTTTTTCATGTTAATAACAGCTCTAATTTAACATAAGAGAGTTGATGTACCAGTCCTAAGACAGCTTCACACTTCAAATGCCTTCATAAATATAAGATAGAAACTTGAAATACAAAGGAATAGAAAAGCATTTTTTAAACTGCATCTGTTATAGCCAACTGGAATTACACTAGTGATAGTTTGGGAGGTGTGCTTTTAATGAACCTTCCTCCTACAGATGTTCTGTGCTCTACATATGAGTAAATAGTAACCAGTGGAGAAGATTATTTTGTTTTTTAAGAGGAAGATAATATTGCTGTGTATTTGGAGCTGTCACTTTTCAAGAAAGCGCTGTGGCTCAGATAACTCTTAGTGTTGTTGTCCATGCCAGTTGGCTCAGAGACATCTTTTCTATCCTTGGAAAAGACCAGTGATACAATGTTGCCTTAGATTTAAGTATTTCCAAGAAATATATCTAGATACAGACCTTGCGTGAAGTTCTGCCCAGTACATTTTCTTGCCTTACATAGTCTAAAGAGAATCTGTTTGATCAAAAGAAGGACAATATTTCATAAACACTTATTTATATTTTTTTTAAGTTAAAAAAGAAGGGAGGAAAAACTCCTCCAAACTACCACCCGAAATCCTGTGATTCTTCATGAAGCTGTTTGTGTGATCAAATCTGAGAAGAGAATTTTCCTGTTTCTAGAAAGAAACTGTGGGTACAGTTTCCAGACTTTATTGTTCATGTGATGACTCATAGCAGAGATCTCCTTGTTTCTACACTTGCAGACTTTCTACTCCAGATTGAAGCTGCTGATTCAAAGAAGAGTGGAGAGCCTAAACTCAACGTGGCCTTGGTGTGCTGAAGGTGCCATTTGCTCTGTAAAGCTAGAGATAAATATATCAGGTCCACCTAGTACTAGCTATGACTGAAAACAGTCTTTACCTGCTCTTTTTGCATCCGCTAAGAACTTTTCTTTCTGTTCCTAATATGATGCAATCTAAAGTGGTCTTTTAAAAAAGGTTCCCACAAAACTCTGCTGCTTTTTGAGGTGTATCTTTCATTCCTAGTGTTGCAGGTATGTTCCCTTCATGGAGAGGTGGGATGGAAAGTGGTGCACAGAGCAAGGACTTTGTTCTTGTACGGCTGACTTGGCTTTTTTTGGGATGGAATTTTACCAAATTGATCAGCCTTCAGGAATCCTTCATGAACAAAGGGCCAGATTATTGGTATTAATGGCCTTTTATGCTAGATAGTATTGATATTTTAATCTGAGGCATTAAGATACAGTGTTTTTATTTCTGGTTTTGAAAGAACCATGAGCAATTAAAGGTAGAACACAAATGCCCAGCAAAGCTCTCAGGCTTTATTGCTATTTTAAGATAGCTTTGGCCTGCATACTGGTACGACCAGTGTGCATATTTGAAATTCTGGCCTCTACAATGAAAAGGCAAGCCCTCGGAAACAGCCAGTGGTGTTGGAGCATGCTGGTCCTTTGCAAGCTGAATGTTAAACAATGACTTAAGACTCTACTACACACTGGCTGTAGCTCTTGATGTCTTACACATTGGCTCCATTTTTTGACATAATTTTGGCAAGTGGGGGAGCCTGGCAATCCTTCATGCTAGAGGCCTTAGCTCTAATAAAGTGCTTTAGTTATTAGCACAAGTAAATAGTTGTCCATTTGTGCTTCATTAATGCATATTAGTCATACAGTAAATACTGTCATGCTGGCAAGTTCCCCAGAATAGTGAATACTTCTGTACAGTTCAGGAGGGGGTTTCTGACAAAGTGGTGTTGGCACCTTTCTTGAAGAAGTTCTTGAAGCTATTAGTGTAGGAGACTGACAGGCCATTGTTTCAGCTCACGTGAGAATTGATACTTCAGTGTACGCAAAGAGGTATTTATTTTATGCTGTTGTAGTGGGTTCTTCTCAATTATTCAGTTGACTTTTCTACAGCCTTCAGCTATATTGAGGCAGGTTGCTTTGGGCTGTGGGGAGTACAAATGAAGTGCCTTCTCTTCTAATGAAAAGAGATATTCCAAAAATCCTATATGATTGTCCAGTATTGTAAAATTTGAACTATGTATTTGAAGAAACCTAGTATGTGCGGCTAGATGAAATCAGAAGGCAGCACAATGACCTGTGTGTTTTGGTTTCTTGAGAGATGAGACCCTTAGTACAAATGGTGTAAAGTTGCAAACAAGTATGACTTGTTCTTTGGAACAGCCAGTGTAGATTTACAAGTTGCTGGGTTTTTTGTCCTTTGAGTTCCTGGCAGTGACTTCCAGTAGGACTTGCTCCATACTCTTGCCAACTTGTCAAGCCTGGCCAGCTTCTGGTTCTTCGTATTGTCATCCTCACCTGTTTTGAAGAGGAATGTGTTTTCTGCCTCTGCAGTCACCAGTATCACCCTCCGATTAGTGACTTACTCTTCTGAAGATAAGAGAGAGTAGCCTTGCTAGTGTAGTATTGGCTAGTGTCCTTAGCATCTTCCAATGCATCCTATCTACTCCTAGTTAGCTTGTCTGATGCTTAACCTTTCTTTGCTGTGGGTAATGGTTCAATCCTTCAGACTGGAAAAACTGAGGCAATAAAATCATTAGTCTTTTTGTCTTTAGCTGCTGGATCCCATGCACAACTGAGAACTAACAGAACTGATATTAGCCATCCTTTTTTCCTTACTGGCTTATATAGCAATTCCTTGTTTTTTCTCTTGGCATCCTTTGCTTGCTCCAGCTCTTCTGCATGTGCACAATCTCTATGTTCCTTCTGCATAACCTCTTCCTGCTTCAGCCTTCTTTGTGTTTCAGCATTTAAGCTGAGGCAGGAGATGCCTGTCCATTCAGCTGGCTTTCTGCCATTCCCCTGTGACTTTCTGCATGCCACAATGGACCATTCTTGAGGTTTGAGGAGGCTGTCCTGCAAGATCAAATTGTTCCCCTGGTTACCTTGGTTCTTCAGACAAATCTGCCATAGGACCCTTGCAAACAGATCCTTGAACAGGCCAAAAATCTGCTTTCCCACAGTCCAGGACTGTAATTCTGCTGGTAGTCTTGCTCTATTTGTTTACTCAGTACTGGCACCTCTGCATCATCTCCCCTGCCATCACCTCTTCCTCCCCAGATGGCTCTTCTTTGTCTATCAGTTAGCTTTGCCAGCTTGTTGGTGAAGCAGGAAAATGCTTCTCCAGTTGGCTCACTTGTGAAGTTAGTTATCTTCAACCCACTCCAGAAATCTTTGTAGTGTTCAGTGCTGGTTGCTGGAACAGCACTGTTTGCTTGTGAGTGGGTCAGAAACGTGATTTAGCCAATTTCTGTCAAGTTTCTCCCCATCCCATGCACCTAGCTGCAAAAATGGACTCATTTGGTTTGAGCAAGACAGGTATTCTCAACAGTAATCTTCTTAAAGATGGTGAATGCTTCTTTTGGGAAGAAGTATCAAGGTGGGAAATGAGGGGCTTGGCAGTGTGCCAGACACAAAGGAAAACCTGGACGTGCTAGCCAATTGTTCATGTGTTTCCTGTCCCAGCACTGTCCTTTGTGGCTCCCCAGCCAGGCTGTTGGTACTCAGTCTCCTGTCATGGCACTCTCTTGGCTTCCCTGATGATTACTCTCTCTCACAAGGCTTACATCCAAGTGGACTCCCATGCTGTCTTCTCCAAGGACCTACTGCCAGCAAGGGCTGACAAAAGCTTTCAAATGCATGAACTGTTTTATTGATTGTAAAGGGTTCATGCCTAGCCTGGCAAGGCTAACATCTCCCTTTCCTGCCTGTGGGTTTTCTACCTCTTCCATCTCTGGCAGAGACCTGACCTCCCAGGATTTCCTTAAGTGGTTATGTTAAGGCTGATGGAGAACAGCGCCTGGGGGAGCTTGGGAGACGATGTTCTAGCTCTTCTGGAAGGAGATCACGGGCTCTTTCAAGAAGACATCTTGGCAATGTTGATGTCAGGAGACAGTTAACTGTATCTGTGGCTAGTCCACTTCCATGGGCCATCTTTCCCCATCACCTTCTATGGGCTCTGGATCTCCTGCCACCTGGCTGAGTGAAGCCCTTTTATCCTGCGTGGTCTTTCTGTGTGCTCATAACCTGTTCCCCCTCTGCATATCTTCCTTCTTCCAGAGCTCTTTCTTGGGCTCATTCTTCTAGGCCACACCACCATGACCTCTTTTCATGACCTCTTGGAAAGATTTCTGCAGAAGATAACTCCAGGATCATATGTAACACACGTTACATACATACATAAATAATCTGTTTATTAAAGCAACTTAACATGTTTACTCACCCACCTATGCCCTCTCAAGTTAGGTAAATTTTTTTCCTTTTCAAATTCAGGACAGACCCAAGGAGTTTTTCAACCCAGATACATGTGCCAATAATTGAGGTGTTTTCTAGCTGGAAGCATCTGTAGAGCCTGTTTTACAGCCTCTGAATTAAGACTTCAGAGGGCCTGTTTCTCTACTTCTGACCGTATAGAAGTTTATAAGGCAGTGTGCTGCAAATTTTATGGAAAAAAGTCCTTCCAATGTGTTTTCTGGTGAGATTTCTGCATGGAATATGTTATTTTTTGCCATGATGTGAGCAAAAGGGCCAACTGAAGTATGCTAAAGATGTTCTGAAAAAGGCATCTCTTGCAATCTTGTTTTTTCTGGAGTCCTTTATGTCCTCAGAGTTATGTCAAGCTGCTGGCTGTTGAACATGAACTATCTGTATGGTTAAGTCACAAACCATAACTGCTATGCTGGATGAGAGCAAGTTGGAAAAATAGTTTTCTGACAGCAAGTGTTTCTTGGAGAGTGATTCCTGAAGATTAAAATAAACCCAAACCCACGAGACCAGAAACTTCTCATCCATGGACTGTGCCAGTATCTTCTGAAACAGGGATATTGACACAGTAAGATGTATTATTATGATGTAAGATTACACACGTGCTATCAGTATTGTTGGTGTGCTAATGACCTTCTAGGTAATTTGTCACAATTATTTTTCTTTTTTTAACTAAATAAGTAGTCTTTTATCTGTATCCAGAATGTAGTCCCTTCCTCTCACCCACAGCTTGATTCTGAAGCCTAGTTCAAAATTTTTCCTCTTTTCCTCCTCATCCTATGATTTTTTTTTTAAATCTCTGATTTGACTTTAATCTCAGCAGGAATCTTTTCCAATACCTTTTATTTCATGGACCTGCATTTTTGGGTCAGAAAAAATAGTTCAAAAGTAGAGGAAGCAGTACAATAAATAATGGATGTGCTATTAAAGGTACCACCCTGAATTAATCACCATTCAGCTGAAGTATGGTAGCTGCTCATGTGCAAGCAGCCAGCCCCTTGAACTGCAAGGTAAACAAGTTACTTCCCCTCCCTAGTCTTCAGCAGTGGTTTCACAGAAGAGAAAGAACAGCCACTTCAATACCAATTGAACAGCAGCTCACCCGATTGCATCACATCTTTTCTGGGAGCAAACAGTGGAAATCCGTTTGCAGAGATGTTCTTGCAGTTGATAGCAGTAGTGTTTCAGTGTTGCTAAAGCCAGCATGATGAAACATTGCACGTGTGGATTTATTACAACTGTGGGACTTCTTGAACTTTTCTTCTGGCTGATCAGCTTTGCAATCTCTATTCACATCTCCTTGTTTGGAGACCCTTTTACCTGGGCAGGTCTTGTTTTGAGGTAGTTTGCTTGTTTTGTTTCATGTGCTGCCTTGGCAATGTTTGGCACACCAGACCTTCCTCCAGTAGCATACTGGTAATTGTGAAACCCTTTTGATCTGTTGAGGCTTTAATGTAGCCTCAGAGGCTTTGTGTGGAATTAAAGCAGCTGCTGCTAACTATGTAGAAGCAGCGCAATGTATGTTCTGATGTGCTGTGGATAACTTCCTTGGATGTGTCCAGTAGGTGTTAAAAGAAGTGGGGAGGAGCTGTATAAAATATGTATAAAAAGTGGTCACTTGACACACTTACACTGTGAACAACTTTAAAACAGAAAAAAAAAAAAACAAAAAAAAAAACCAAAAAAAAAACCAAAAATAAAACCTTCCAAGCATGAAGAGGTGATTGACGTGCTTGCTTTTAGTGTGCCAGCTTCTGCAAAACCTGAAGATTTATACTTTGTATTGTGCTTTCTGGGACAGCGTGCAATTTTACATGTAATTTGTTACTATTTAAATGCAAATTGCTGATCTTTTGTAAATTTTCTTCCTTCAGAGAATGTTAAGTCAATAAAGATTTTATGATAAAGCCATCTTCTTAATGCAGGATAACTGGTAGAGCTACTTGCAATTAACTCCCTTTCCTCAAGGAAAGGAAAACATGGCAGCCACTACCTTGAGATGGATAGATACAAGTGTGTATTTTTATTGATACTGGAACAAGTGTAACAATGAAGCGTATTTCATATGGTAGCTAGATTTTTGAAAATTTGGCAGAAATAGGTAAACTAGGCAGAGCACTTGAGAGAAGTTTTCAGGTTAAAAAATACCTTTGAGGTGCTTGGATTTTACTATAGTCAAACCTAGATACTTCTTTTTCTAAGGACAATGAAGATGAAAAAAATCAGAATCATTTAGGTTGGAAAAGTCCTCTAAGATCACTGAGTCCAACCTTTGACAGATAACCACACTGTCAACTAGACTATGACATTGAGCTCCATGACCAGTCATGAACACCTCCAGGGATGGTGACTCCATCACCTTCTTGGGAAGTTTGTCCCAATGTTTAACAGCCCTTTTCATGAAGAAATTCCTCTTGATGTCCAGCCTGAACTTCCTGTGGTGCAGCTTGAGGCTGTGTCCCCCCATCCTGTTGCTGGTTGCCTGGAGAAGAGGCTGGACCCCCACCTGGCTGCACCCTCCTTTCAGGCTGTTGTAGAGAGTGGTAAGGTCCCCCCTGAGCCTCCTCTGCACAGCTCTAAGAAATTAAATTAAATGAAATTCATACATGATTAAGGAAAGAAATGCAGACATTCAGGCATGTTGTTCTGATGGTAATGATGTGGGGGATTTTTTTGTTTTCTCTTTTTTCCTATACTGAAGGCTTGCACAGTAATCCATTACTGCTAAATATGCAGTACCAAACAACTCTTTTAAGTACCCATATATTGCACACTTTTTCTTGGACTCCAACTTTTTTTTTTACATTAACTGCATTACTGATTTGCTCTGATTGTAACCCTGATACTTGGTTATGGGAGAACACAGCTGTTGGTTCCAATACAAGATCTGATGCTAGTTTATTAATCATGAATAATTACTGTGCCTTAGACTGGTGTCTGTGATTTCTGTGGGGTTTAAGTAGGGTATAGAGCAGTTAACTGAAGTGTATAAACATTTGCCCCATATCTGAGATTCTGAAATGTCTTTTTTTTTTTTTTTTTTAATTAATGCTTGCTGTTTTAGAGATGTGTAAACAGTTAATTCTGTATCTAATTGAGAGCAAGTCACCTGAACTACAAATCCCCTTCTCTGAAGTGAGCAATGAGTTCTAGGGCAGATGGCACCATGTAACAGGAGAATGGATCTTTATCTGAGCAGAAAGGTGTGTGGTCCAGGTAATTAGAATCACAGGTTTGATCAGATGGGACAGGCACTTCTAGACCTAATTAACTATGTGTCTAGTGCCAAGGATTGCTGTTGGGAAGGAGGGGAGGGGTGCCAAGCACATGCTAAATGTCAGCAATTGAGCAAATTGGCTGGAAAGTAGAGTGATGACCTCCATGTTGCTAATAGTTGAAGCAAGGAAGGATAGCAAAGTAGTCTTGTCTGAATTTGGTCAACATGACACTTGATATTGGTCAGATTATCAGTTTGAAGTCCTGAAGAAGAATTTCATTAGCAGGTGAGCAGGTGCTCACTGACATCCAGTAAATTTTAATGGTCTGTGTGAGCACATTGGCTCCTTCCCCACAGGAGGTTTCTCATTTTATCACTTTTGTCAAGGGCTGTGAAGAACCTCTTCACTTGTTGGCCCATTCATATTCTCAGTTTGAACCTGAACCATCACAAACACAAAAGGGGGATAGCACTATTGCTGGTAAGAGAGGAGACCCACATTCAGGTGGTATAAATTCCCTTGTGTTTCATGCTACTTGCATTCCTTTGTTGAGTTTCATCTGTCTTGATGTCTAGGGCTTCCTAGATATAAGCTTACATACACTTAAATGTAATGTAGGTTGTTTGGCTGTGGTTGCCACTTCCCAAAGCATAGAGATTTGAATATAAATTCCTGAAGAGAATGCAGTTGTATGGAAACAGTGATTCCTTCAACTCAGGTGCGTTTTCCCTTCTCTCCTCCCTCCCCTACCCTGAGAGACACAAATGTGTTGCTGCAGTGCAAGATCCAAAGTCCACCAGCACATCCTTTCAAGCACTGAGCCTTCCAAGGTTAATTCAGGGCATCATTAGCCTGTGCTAGGACACACTGTCCAAGGCATTTTGCAGAACGTCTCCTGTCCACATGATAGAAGGATGCTGTCAAAGCCTGACTCCCAAAGCCAGTGTTCTTGGAAGCAGCTGGCCAGCAGTGCTGCTATAACCAAAGATGTAGTAGATTTGATGCCAAGTAGAACAGATGAGCTACCTTGTATTTCAAAAGTTTGGGCATTGGGAGGCCAGTGTGTTGGAAAGGATCAAATATCCTGTACCTTCTTTTTGTGTTACAGCTTCCCCCAAAAGAATATATGAGATTTTTTAAATTTTTTTTTTTTTTTTTTTTTTTAATACAAGCTTAAAGGAAATAATTTTGAAGATGTTTTCTCACATTGGACAGGTGTGTTGGCAAGTGCGTGATGCTGAAATTTGCCATTTCATCAGGGTACAAATATTCATTCTCATTATGTTTCTTTTTGTCCTTCTGATGAAGAAGGAATATAGTCTAACCATGCACTTCAGAAACTTGGACAAAACACAGAAAGTGACCCTGGTTGGGATTCTTGGATAGGCTAAAGGTTTTATGAGCAACAACACATTGTTGTGGGTTGCATTACTCCCTTAGATTGTGTGAGCACCATCCAGTATAGTAGTTAACATGTATGAACTTGTGCTTTTGGCTCAATTTAAGTACTGTAGTCTGTTAAGTGTCAGTTCTTTGATACAAGATCTCACTGAAAAAAAAAAAAAAAAAAGGAATATGATATACTGCTTTAGGTTATATTTTCTCACAGTAACAAAACTCAATTTTTAAATTCAATTCCTATTGATAAGTATGATTCACTCTCACAAAAAACAGATTTTTCAGGAGCTTTAATATTTGAGTCAGTATTGACCAAAACCCAAGAGCTTAGAACACGCATCAAAGGATGTAGCTTTGAACACATATCTTTGTCAGTGGCAGTCCCTTGCCAGTGAGAGTGACTTGCTTTGGAGGTAAGGCAAATTTACAATTAAGCAGAAGCTAGGGATACGTTGTCAGGTTCCGTGGGTGCCAGCAGAAGAAATAAAATTTCCATATAAGCATGCGACTTTCCTACTGTGAAGAATTTCCTAATATAAACTTCATTTATTCTGTGGTGTTTTGTTAGAAATGAAAATAAACCTAGTTTGTTTTAAAAAAAGATGCTAAAGGATACTTGATCAGTAAGTAAATACTTCATTATTTCTAGGTACTTTATAGGTGAAGACACTTCTAAGGAGTGATTGTGCTTTCGCTGAGAACTTTGTGCAATTGTTTCTTTTCTGTATTTCAAGACTTTATTTTAGCTGTAAACTATGTAAACTGTCTCTAACAGCCACAGTGGTTTTAGTCTCATTAAAAATAGAACAAAGCTTTTAGCATTTCTAAGCCTGTCAGTTGGATTCCCTCATTGCTAGCTGATTAAAAGACAGCAACCACGATGCATTGAATTTTCTTCTACCATAATACATGGCAGACTGATCCAAAAAGTGCACACTGTGGAGTATACTATCCATTTTCTCTGTGCAGGGTACAGGGAGACAACTCAATTTTTGCAGAAGTGGTTGGTTCCTACTAAGGGAAGACTGCATCTAGTGAGAGAGTTCTTGCCAAATTTTGGGTTCAGGAGTGTTGAAAGCCCTGTTAAGGCCAGTTTTGCAAAGATCAGCCTAGAGAAGCTGAATCTCTAATGTTAGCCCATATGCATGCTGTAAAAGTGCATTGCTGGGGCTGTCAGCTAACACTCACTATGCTCACTCCTGCCTTACTGCAGAAAAGCCTTTCAGGCGTAAACAGCTGCTCCAGATACTGTTGGAGGTTGCTAGCTGTGGTCCAGCTCTTGCTAGACTGCATTAATTAATTAACTAATTTCCTGGATGCTAAAGAGACACTGGGAGTTGGGGCAGGGATGACAGGAAGAAGCTGGGTGATGGTGGTTTTTGGTTTGCCCTGATAGCAATTGCAATGTAGGTAGTGAAACTCACATAACTAGGCTCCTAAAAAAAAATCTGAAGCGCCTTCAGAAAAATAAATTTCTGGCTCAGCTGTAGCAGTGGCTTCTATAACTGTGTGGGGCTATAGCTTTTAGGAAGAAACACTTCAGTGGCTTGGGGTATGCACACTATGGGGTTTCAGTGTTGTCAACAGGGTCCAAATCCCTTTTTTAGACTTGAAGGTTTTCTGATCAGTGAGTTGCTAAAGTCCAGAAGGGGTCAGGAGATAAGTTCCTCCAAGGTCAGACTGACAAGCCTTTCTGCCTTCCCCTGTATCATGGGACGTAATATAATTCCTGTGATTCATTTAACAAATTCTCTGCCACTGCAGAGACATCGACCACAGATGCAGGTCTGTCATGTCTGTCAGCCCCCTTTTCCTTCTCCCTCTGCTAATTCCCGGTCTGTTGTAGCTATCATATATGTTGCATGGTGGGCTGCTAAGTCTGCTGAGGGTTGTAGGAATGTGTGGATCACAACAGGTCTGTGTGCCCTGCCAGGGTACCGTGTGTTTTCAGTGATTTGTGGCACAGGATTGGAGGTGGCGTGTCGGGAGGAAAGTGCTGCTGCCTTTGCTGCTCCTGTAATCTCGAACTGGCTTGTTTGTTCTTGGCTCTAGGGTTATTGCTCCCAGTCTTGACAGCCAGTCCTGTAAAATCAGAAGGATTCCTGCAGTTAGTGGCTTTGCTACTTCAGGAGAGAGAGCCCAACTTTTGACAAAGCTAAGTGGCTTTATTTTAAGCCCTTGTTTGTACAAGCTCTCTTAGCAATGGGAATGCTAAAATTCTAGGTTCACAGTTACTCTGTTGACTTACTGAGCCTTTCACTTGGCTCTTACCTAGTCAAATGACTATAGTTAAGAGGCAGGAAACCAGGTTACAGGTCTTTAATTATGTAATGTGTGGGTTGTCTGAGAATGTGCTTTAAAGTTTTTTTGCCTAGTGTGCAAAGCTTGTGTTTTCTTTATTTCTATGACATGTTAAACACTCTGGCAGAAAACAGTAAAACATACACACTTTGAGTAAACTTGAAATTGTTTCCAAAGCAGTGCCTTTGGACAAACCCAAGAACCTTGCACTTCCCTTGGGACTCTTAGATGGAACACATTTCTTCAAACTCTGGGGTGTCAGCTTGCTGAAAATATGTTGTACCAAGCAGCTGTCTGGTAGGGGGCTGTGGTGCTGTGTTTTTAAGGAAGGAGCGTTGTGTGAATTACTAATTGATCTGGACTGTGGAGTTTGGATTTGAACTTGAACATTGGTCTGGATCTGTCAGTTGAATTTATTCTTGTACTAGCCTGTGTGTTTGCCTTCACAGGGCTAAGAGTAAAATTGAGTGAGCAGGAACTCTGGATGGCTGTGGATACCAGTAAGCTATAGGAAAGTTTACTGAGATGAATAGCTGGCTACTCGGGCACTCAGCATAATTGAGTCTATTATCCCCTTTGTACATTTGATGCTTGAAGTAAACCAAAGCTGCAAAATCATGGTATAAAGGATCGGCATTGCTAAAAAGCAGTGCAGGAAGTTACTTTACATAAATGCAAACAGTCTTTTGTTTGGAAAGTGAGGAATCTTATGAAGCATCCTCAGAAGAAATGGTGTCTAATCTGTTCATTGCCTAAGGAAACTCCAGGGGCGTGTTAAGAATGACAGCACTGAGTCAGATAAAGAAATGTTTGTCTATTTGTGTCCTTCTTCTAAGAGCAACAAGTTGCAGATACAAAGAGAGAGTGTAATTTCTCGGACGTCTCCCCTTTCTGCTCCTGAAGCACAGAGCTGTGTCCACTTTTTCACAGCCCTTGAGGTTTACCTCTTCAGTGGATTTTTGTAGTTGCTTTTTTTTCTGGAGACCATTACACTTGAGCACTCTGCAATAGCTTTCTTGGTCTGTGCTAACATAAGGTACTTCATTTTGCTTTACACAAGTTGCCTGAACTGACTAAAGCTGTGGTGGTTCAAATAATGACTTCAGTAATTTTCTCTTTACGCTCAGCTAGTTTTAAGACCTGCACCTTGGTGTGATGAAGGAGCACCGCCAGGTTGGCAGGGAGCTCCTGTTTGGCAGGAGTGCCCTCTCTGCAAACTGAGGCATATCTGCCTTGATAGTCTCCTAAATTGCGGTGAGACCCGTCAGCAGGGCTGACTTTACTTTCTGTTGTGCTGGACGGTGTACAAACATCAGAAGTATGTCATGATCTTAATTTGTTGCTGTGGGACTGCTGGCATGAGTACGCGTGACTCTTGCTCAATTGAACCTTTTGTTCGGGGGCACGGCAGTGTGGGTTTGCAGACAGCTACAGTAAATCCAAAAACAGGGACTGTCTTCTTGGTGGTCTGGACATCCTCAGTCTGGCCGTGCTCCCAGGAGCTTCCGAGAAGCTGTGCTGCCACTTGTAGCCTTTCTTCATCTTGTAAACTTCCAGAGACTGCTGAAATTAGAAGAAGCTGAAGCCTTCAGGGGATTTCCAGACTTCTCCAGAGAGCTGCTCTGTCTCCTCTAATGCTAGACCCCCTTCCTTCACAAAGAATGAGGCAGAAGGGAAGTATAAATGATACTTAATTATTTGTACATTCAAATCTGCCTCCTCCCTTCTCTAAGCACTATTTACCTCTAAGATTACCCTGAATGACTGACTGGATAACCTTTGCTGAAAAAACTAGGATGAGAGAAGCAGCAGTAGAGCGATAGCAACACACTGGTCTGTCTAATAATGCAGTCTCATACTAATATTAATACCCTCCTGAGCTAAACTGCAGGTGGGAACTGTGGCACTTGGAGCCAAAGAGGTAATTAAAGAGCACGTGTGCAGACAGCAGAGCCGCTGTAGTATATGTCTGGCTGATTCTCTGATTAAAAGATGAGATTTAATGTTTTCTTAGATAACTGAAATGCTTATCGTGCTAGCACAAACAGCAGCAAACATTGTATGTCATAGTTTAAGGAGTGCAACTTGAAAGGCTTGGTTATAGATTGAAAAATAAATCTAGATTGTCCTGGTTACTGATACGTAGAGATAACACTGTCTATGAGCGGACTTTGGCTCTTAAGGCGATGCAAGCACGTCACATTTTGTGTCGTGCAACACAGGTTTGCAAAAGGACACTGTAATCTGACCTGTAACGATGGTGTGTTTGGCTTTATGAAATGCTAATGCTTTAAAGGACCCTGTTTCAGGTCCTTCTAGCACTCTTGCTAGCCACTCGATTAAATCATCCTTGGTTGCAGAGGCTGACTGACAGAGAAAACAGCACATGCAAAAAGTCAGTGAGGGCTAATGCTTAGCTAGCTTCTAAAAATACTACAATAGCTGGATGGTACAGTAAGTTAAGTAACATGCTTTAATTTCATATTGAGAGCATTTATTGGAAGAGGAGGGAGAGCTGGGGATTAAACCATGAAGCAAACAAATGACTTGCTTGGAGGCCGCTTTCAGCTGCGGGGGTGGGGTGGTGATGGAGCAAAGCAGGTGCCCACCTTGCCCCCTGAGCTGGGGCCTGACAACAAGGCTGCTGGCACAGAGTAATTATATAACTTTATTTCCTGCCCCCCTCCCCTTTCTTCTTGTACCCTTGTTCCAGCCTGTGATCTCCACTGCAGCTGGCCCAGTGCCAGTGTTTGTCTGTGCACAACGGACACAAACAGATTCTGGAGGGTCATGTGAAACTACCCCTGGCTCTTTAAACCTCACCGCCCTTACCTTTTCCCCTCCACTGCCTGCATTGCTGTAACAGGTGTGGCTTTGTTTATGCACGGCCCATCGCTTTGCTTTAGCACCTGGGTTTTGCTGGCCCGCAGTGTCCGGAGGAAACCTTTGCCTCCCTGTTTTGCTCAAGCTGCAGGAGAACTCTCTGGATCTTGTGGGCAGGCGTTTGCACCGAGCGAAACAGGCAGGAGCATCAGCTTTATAAGAGCAGCACCAGCAGTCGTTAGTCACTGTAACCTGAATACTTTGATCTACCTTACCATGGCTTTGGCTTAACTTTGTGAGTAAGGCCTGTGGTTCTCAGCATCTTCTGGTACAAGATGTAAGGTGATTCCAGAGAGGGCGTATCCTGTTCCTGTAAATTTTTGGCAATTGCTAGTTGAAAAAAGTCTGGTTTAATTGAAGAGTTATGGGCCTGGAGCCAGGTGAAACCTTGAAATAAGGTCTCTCATTCAAGTGTTTGTGTTTTACTGCTGTGGGAAACCCAAATGTAAAGTCATGCATCTCGGCCCCATTTCACCTTTGTTACTGCATAGTACTTCATGAATCCTGCCTTCCAGAAGGGACTTTTATATGTTGGGGCAACTGAAAACACATTTAGGTATGTGACAAATAGCTTATAGCTGGTTTTCTTGTTCCAGATTTTATTTCTCTTGGGATGCACTGTTGCTCTTCCCAGCCAAGAGGCAATATGTCACTGCATCCATGCGTTAGACATTGTGACTTCTTCCTGCGAAGTGGAACTAATGCTGCTAAACTGCATCTGGGAGGTTTTAGCTACCCCATAAAAATTGGTCATGTTGAATTTTGGGGAGGGAAATGCACAGAGGACAGCTCTGGGCTGGGGATGGATGTTCTCCTGAGTCATCCATGCCTGTGATACTTACCTCTTAGCCTTTGTACTGAGAGCAGTCAGCTTCAGCTTTAAGTTTGGACCGAAACTTTTCCTAGATAAGCGTTTCCTCCCTGCTGCTGCCCTTGGCACCTTGGAAAATTACAACTTAACTATCTGGGGAACAGATTTATAATTTTGTATCTCCTTTCTGCAGATGCCTTCTTACACTGGAAGTCCCAAATTTCCTGCCTCAAGTTTAAAGTGGAGATGATGTGAGTCAGATCAGTGATGGCTGTTTGGTATCTTAAAGAAAATGAGATAAATCTAGCGAGAGTGACTAGTGCTCCCAAAGTACTAATAATCT
The DNA here is from genome assembly GCA_013389925.1 of Aegithalos caudatus. Lineage (NCBI taxonomy): Eukaryota > Metazoa > Chordata > Aves > Passeriformes > Aegithalidae > Aegithalos > Aegithalos caudatus. The sequence continues at coordinate 60,186 of WEIU01012885.1, read as the reverse complement.
TAGAATGTGATACCCTGTGGTTGCAAGGGATTTGATGAAAACAGGAACTCGTGAGTTGCTTGTTCCTAGCAAGTGTTTAGTTAGCTCCAGTGAAAGAGCTAACAAATACTGCTGTTTCAAGAAAGCAAGAACAAAGACAGTTGTGCTGACAGAAGGTCTGATGTGGTTTGGGGTTTTTTTTGATTCCTGAGAAGCAATAACAAAAACTCATGAGATAAGTGAGATGTGGCGCATGAAACAACAGCCAGTGTTGTGAAAATCAGTGCGAAGAATGTAAAGAGCTATACAGGGAGATAGCCAGTATGAGTGGTACCAGATGTATCTGGAAAGATAGATGGATGGATATCTGGATGGATAGATGGATGCCATTTGTATCTTACCATACAGTGTTTACTCATAAAAACCTTCTTTAGTCATAGCACTGTTGTCAGTTTCTGTCTTATAAATGCCTGTGGGCTCCTGAACTGATCCCTGATGGTGATGACACTTGAGAGCAGTGCTTAAGTACTTGAATCAAAGCTCAAGCATTTGCTGAGACAGTCTCTCTGATGAAGAGATAATTTATTTCATATACTGTATAACTATATACAGTTCCAGTCCCCAAACACCACATCCATTATGATTCTGAGCCTTAGCTTATATTTTGTCAGTGCTGGACTGAGGACTCCAGGTTGCTCATAGTTGAATTACCGCTCATTGCGCACTTGTTTCTGCTCTGCCCTGATTACAATGTCATTTGCCATGAAGGTGGTTCCTGTGCTCTGACATAAAAGCAGGTGATGCCATTGTGCATTTAGCCCACACTTTGGGCACAGTAGGATCACGTGTATAGTCAGGTATGTCACTGTAGCAGTTTATGCTCGGTGATGTATCAATGCAGTCAACTTTGCCTTCTTTTCCATACCCACCCTTAGCTTGGTATGCTAAGGTATGCCAGCTTTGTAAAACCGTGCACCTACTCTAAGTCTCCTTATTGTACTTCTAAAATGTGACTTGTCTTGCTTTTCCTAATTTCTTGTTTATATTTCAATTTTCCTGCTTTCTCCTAGTTGTCTTCTTTGGCAAGATCTGTGAGAAACGTGGTATTTTAGACTTAGCCAAATTCAGTTTGCGTTAAAACTTCATGAAACTTGATCTTGTGAGAATTCCAGTATGAAAAAAACAACAGGTTGGCATCCAGAGCCATGGATGTTTATCTAAACTGAACTTCTGATTTCTCTTGAGGTTTAGTAGTTCACTACTGAATCAGTTTCAGTCCAGTTAATTAGTTACAAAGCCGTAAGCCACAGACTTGGAATTAAAGAAAACAAAGCCTGAAGCCTCCACATAATTTGATGCAAGAAGAAGCTTTTCTTAAACTAGGAAGTGCATTCACATCACCGTTTCTCCATTTGAAACGGGAACTGGTGTACAGATGAGCCAAAGCACAGTCATTGATTCTGGATCCTTGCCACATGTATTAATGTGACAGCCTAGTGTCCCCCTGTGATCTGTTCCCCCACCTTCTCTGACATTGGTTTCTCCTTCCAGAGGCATGGCAGGTTTTTTTTTGTTTAGTATTGGTGGTTTGACTTCATGTAATGTAGCTTGCAGGGAGTACAGAATGCCTGGTTTTGATCAGATATTCTGCTCTTCTGTTTTTAGGACAATGTAGATCAGACTTCGGCTCATGGTCGGCGGGATCTGGTGGAACCAGGTTTCCAAGAACCATCTAACCGCATCTCCCTGAACCACCAAGGTAAGGAATAGTGCATGGAAATCCAGGCTTCTCAGGCGAGTGCAGGCATGGTTTTGCCTCCATGTTTGCATTTCTCCTTCTCACTAGAGGAAAAACAAAATGTTCTGGATGGTTGGAGAAGAAGAGCTGAAGAAATCGGGTTTTGTCACAACAGTCCTTTGACCTGTGAGTAAAGGTGGTGAAGGACTTACATGCATCGCAAACCTTGTAGCCCAGGATAGGACTACTAGCCTGGGTGATAGGGATATTCTCCTATTTTTATGAGTAGGGAGGAGGGAAGTACTGACATTAAATTCAACATTTGTAATGTTAAAGTTGCATTTTGACTGCCATGAGATGGGGTCTGGCTCAATGTCTACAGTAGGAGAAGAAGAAAAAAAAGCATGTTTACTTGCTTTTCATGACAGAAATCAGCTCATTTGTGAAAAGATAGCCCTGAACAAGATGATGTAATGTAGGTATAATAGTTTAGCTTCTGTAATTCAACAGGACCATTCACAGAAAGCTAAAACAAATCTTAAAACTCTGTCTTCACTGATTTCTGTCTGTTCAGACACCTAAAAGACAAGTTACTATTATTACAGAGACCGTTCAGCTCAGCTTTATTGTTTTAGGATGGAAATAATTGATAATAGTGTTCTTTTAAGCAGTGAACCCTCTTACCCTCAGGCTTCCCGATGGTTTAATTTGAAACCAAGTCCTTGAAGGTCATCTTCAAATGTTGTTTCATCAGTGCAACTAATAGTAATGCAGACAGAACAAGAATATTGAAACAAAAAAGGTTACAAGCTTTTTTTTTTAAGCATTACTTAAAATATTTGCCAAACATGACATGCTTAATTTGTCCTTTAAAAAAGTCAGCTTTTTTTAATTTGTCAAGGGCATCAAGACTCAAATTTCATGACCTGTAGATTATCAAGACAATTAAAATTGCACAAACAAGCCCCAGAGTGTAATGAGGATTGTATTTTAACTTGCTTCCCTTTCTACGCTCCAAGTATTTTGGTGTTATTAAAGCTTTGCATTCAATTGAAAAGAGAAGGCAACAGGTTGTAATGTAATCCAGTCTAGAGTGTAGTGGCATGTTTGCATGCATAGAACACATTTTATAAGTGCTATTTTTCATGTGTTTAAGAATTCATAATGCTTGTTATATTGTTTTCACCTATGTCAGGATGTGAAAATCATGGACCAGATCTATATATGTGACTTCTGAAGCTATTTGTAAATATCCCCTCTAATCAGGGGATTTTGGGAGGGGTGGGAACACATCCTGTGTGGTCCAGGTTCATGTGTTACAGTGCATGTGTGTGCTGCTTTTGAAATCTGAACACTTATAGAACAAATAGATAATACTGTGCTTAGGTGGCAGAACGCCAGCTTTGCAGCCTGACATTTTCCCACTTCCTTTTCAGATCCCTCTTTTCCTCTCTAAGTATTGTTGTACTCCAAAAAGATCCATACAGTCTCACCTGACATGTGGCTCTTTCTCAGCCACTTTGAGACAAATCCCCAAATTAATTTAGGAAATTAAAATTTAAAAGAAAATGGTTTGCATAGGGAGTACTAGCAGTTCAATGCCTGTTTCTCACACAAGACCCAGTTAATGTTTTTCCCCAGTACTTTTTGAAGTAAAGGTTGCTTATATGTTTATAACTTGGGATTTTTCTTCTATATCAGCTAGACTGATGGCAATCAAATCCACTATTTCTAAAATCTTTCTAACTTCGTTGCTGCAGTAATTACATAGTACAGTATTAATTGACAGTGTTATGGATAAGAACTGAAACCTACATGCTCAAAGGTGGTCTTTAATGCTGAGCTGGGCTGTAAGAGCTCTGCCTTTCTGCAGTGTTGGAGAGAAGCAAGGTACCTGCTGCTTTGGCAGTCTCTCGGAAATGGAAGTGGCCTTAAGTGTGATGTTGCAGCATGTCTTGAGTGCTTGCTCTGTGCAAGTATGAGCATCTATGCTCTTTTCATAGCATATGAAATAAATATTCTTGTCCAAGGACTTGAACGTACAAGTATTTTTAGAGCTGGCATATATTCTAGGATTCCAGATTAATGAATAGAACATAGAAGAATATAACATGAAGAGTTTCAGCTTGGGGAGTTGTGACATTTGTCTGAGCTAGCTCCCTTACAGTCATATTAGTCACATAATAAATAGGAAGATTATATTATTAAGATGAAATGGATTTTCATGTTCTGTGGCCACTGTTCTCTTTGGTTTTTCTTGCTCTTACACTAAACTTTGTTACCCATTACTTTCTATTAAAGCGGTGCTGGCACTGAAACTGGTTTAAAGCTTAAAAGAGCAAATCTGTACCCAGAAGCAACTTGCAGAACCACTGCAAATTAATTTTTGGTAGTATGCCTTGGTTATGTTGATGATAAAGATGTTTGCAAAAGACTATGGCAATTTTTGCTTCCAGTTATATGCAACATTACTTGCTGATTCAAGCACATGCCTATTAGGAGACCTAAAGCTTTCTGTGATTATCATGAGCAGAAATAGTGAAAGGATTAGAATTGGCTAAAATAATTCCTGTGTTAGGTGTTCTCTGCCTTTTTCTCTTTAGAGTATTGTGCATTAAAAGCTGCAGCTGAACTTTGAGCAGCCATAGTTGTTACGTTGTTTTATGTGTGCACTTGCAATTCACACCTGACCACATTGCTCAGTGAGCGCAGCAGATTTGCCAGTTTCTGTTGAACATTAACTTGTGCTCCTTTGCTTTTCACTGGGAGAGCTTTTGGTACAAGCACCTGCAATTCTGAACCAAGTCTGCTTTCCACAGCCTATAAAAATGGTGATTAGCTTCTTCCCAGGCATCTGAATCCCTTTAACACAAACTGGAAAAGGAGCATTCAAGTGGAGACTGAGATAGCCCTGCCAACTGTCCCTGCGTGAATAAGCCCTTTCTTGTAAAGGGTATTTGAAGTACGTGTTTCCTGCTGAATCACTGTTTTTACACAAGCAGATGCTTTATAACTCTTCAGCTTCTTCTTTCAAAAGAATATCTTGTAAAGATTGGGGAGCAGAAGATAGTTCTGTTAAGTGAGGAGTCTTTAGAATAGGAAGGTTTCATGTGCAAAATTGAGTGCAGATGGAAGAGTATTTCTTCCTAGAAATAGTTTAATAACTGCTTTTGTGTAGGCATGCTAATAAACTTGCTTACTTTACAGTAAGTATTTTTATATCTAAGCCATTAATTAGTTTATCACTTTTCAATGATTTTACTAATTGGGCAGGTTTTGTAAAGGTGCTAAAAGCAAAGATGATGAACTGATATGTGATGGTGAGCTCTGATGTCTTTCCTATACTCTCCATGGGATACTTCACAAATCAAATGTAATAGGAAAGAGCAAACTGTCTTGCTGAACGATACTAGTATCCACTAATGTAAAGGAGCAGATATGCTTCAGATACCTATTAAAAGTTAGAAAAAGTTCAGAACAGCCAGCCAAGATTTGGCATTTAATAACCAGTAAGTCTAAGTATTTCTGGAACAGTCCTTCCATAAGGTGTAGTAAAGCCTTTAGACTTGAAGAAGAAAAATCTCTCTAAACTATGTGGCTTTTCTGAAGAGGAAAAGGTAGGAGGTGAAGATCCAAGCAAAACAATTATTTACCATCTTCCAAAACACCAAGAGGAAGTGAGAACATGCCTAGGAGGTGAAGACAGGTATTGTTCTTTTCGAAATTTTTTCCTTCTCGCTTTGCAAAAGATTTAGCAGTCACAAATGTTTAAAATTTTGCAATGACAAATTTTCTGCAGTCTGTCTCCTTTTAGTTCTTGTTCTCTGTCCAGTAGTGAGAGGCAGAGCTGGGGACCCATACTACTGGTTTTACTTCCAACCCTTCCATTCACACAGGCATGCCATTTAGAGGCGATAGGTGATAGGCTTCCACATTTGTTCTCCCTTGTCCTTTCCCAAAGGGTGCTGCTGGTTCTCCTCTTTCCCTCAAGTACCCTGGCAGAGCAGCCTCTGTTCCTCTTGGCTGCTCTGTGATGCTACTGTGTGATGCCACCAAATTTAACCTTGAATGTGTCTCAGTAGCAAGACAAAGGCATCATATAGATTTCCCTGTGCTACTGTGGAAGAGCTTTGCTATATGAATTATGATGGCAAAATGCACTATGCTACAGAAAACTCTAAGCCCAACAGAATTTGTTGACTCTTGGACTTCAAAGGCTTTAACCTGCGCTCCATTCTGCTGCTGTTTCTCTTCTTGCTCTGTACTTCTGGGATTTTCTTCATTGATGTATATTTTGGAGTTCATTTTTTCTGTTTGTTTTCCTAGCAGGCAGCAAATACTGCCAACAACAGTCCCAGATGTGAAGTTTATGAGCAATGCTTTTTATTGCTACTTGACATGTAGGTTTTTAGATTGTGTAGCCACTTCTTATTCAGAATTTTAAAGCCAGGCATAAATAAGGTACATTCTGTCACCTTGTCTTTTAATGGAAGTATTAGACATGCAGTGCTGGCACTTTCTGTATGTATGTACTCATGGGGTGATTGTCAGTTTCTGTACAAACCTATTTTGCCAGATTTATCTTCCTTTTATTAGTGCCTTCTCAAAAAGTCTTCCTTTCCCAAGGTGTTCTCAGTTCTTTCTGGACTTGATGCTTTTTATTATTGCAGTTTGCAGACAGAGCTGAGCTGTACCTTATGGTACCTTTGGCTCCACAGCCAGGTGGCTTGAGCAGCAGAAAGGAAATGGTGATAAGGTTGTTTTAGCCAACATCTGTCCTTACTCAACAGCCCTTGGTCTTTCTTCAGTGATGATGGTAGGAAGCCTTGCCTGTAGCAAGATAATGAGTATGCTTTGGTTGCAGATTGGGTGGGCATTAGATTTCCTGCCTGTGTGTACAGACCACTTGGCTCCCAGTGAAACCAGAGGGACCCAGGACATCTGCCAAAACTTGCATCATACTGCAGTCCACTCTTGAGGTGGATGCTGTCCTGTACCTTGCTGGCTAGTCACTAATACATTAATTTTTATAGAGATGATAAATGTCAGCATGGTGGAAACTTCCCATCTAGCAGAACACTGGAACAGTCCTGTGTCCAAAAAATATAAGCCTATGTAAGTACAGGCAGACTTTTGAATGAGCATGGGTGTAGGTGAAGTATTACGATGCCTAAGATTTAGACCAGAGAAATAATACTGTGTAGCACTCTTTTTCTCCACCACTGTTGTTATTACTTGCTTTTAATATATTTTCTTCTGTATTTGCCTCGGGATAGACATGGGAGGTTGAGGTGATGTTGTTATTCATTCTGTAGCTAAGGAGGAGTGTGTTTAGTAACACTCAGTGCTGCTTCTGAAATGCTCCAGTTGTGGGTTCTGACTGGGATGAGTTGGTTATCTGGTATATCAGAAGTAACCCATGTTTTTTGCAGAATCCAGCTGGTACTGAATTGAAAGTGTAGAATGAAAAGCAAACATTGTTTGTATTTCGGAGACAATACTGCCAGACATTCATGAATTCTCGTGCTTTGTATAAATGTTGTTGTCATTGTCCAGCCTTAGAAAAAAACCACCATTAGTGCCAAAATGATTTACACTGACTAATCTTACACGGAGAGCGGAGGCCCTGCTTCCTGCCTAGCTCATTACAGTACCTTTGTCTTCTTTTGGAGAATGCTTCCATTTATATTTGGTGATGAATCTTGTTAGCATGGCTACTAGGAGGGCACCCATAATAGCTATGTAGAAGTTTAACTCATTAGATTAGTTTCCAAACCCTTGGGCTGACAGAACTCTGAAAAAAAAAAAAATTATGAAAAGAGAAGACAATAGGTTGGTGTTTAGTACAGATTGTTTCAGAGATCTGCAGTGAGCTAAAGGAGACAGATGAACTGAACTAATCGAGTTTGGCTGGAAGACTCTGTACATAATGTAATGAAGATTGAGTAAGAACAGTGAAATGAGAAGAAACAGATAAAAATTATTTAAACTGTAGCATAGTCAAAGAAAATAGTTTGTATGTAACTGATAGATTTTGCTTCATTTTTATTGTGTTTTTAATTTTTATTTTTTATTTTATTTTTTATGTATCAGCTTTTTAGTATCAGCTTGCAAATAATCAGTTTGGACATATTTAAAATTAATTGTGTTCCGCTGAAGCCACAGGATATGAATTAAAAAAACTGTAATAGCTCATAATTGACAAGCATGGTATTTTATGCTTGTTTATAATCTCAGGATTGAGTGTATCAATCTGTTGATTTTCTCTAACAAGGTAGGATTCAGTGGATTCCATGTAGAGAAGGAGCCCACTGTCTTGTTTGTATAGGGTTTGCCTTGGGGCCTTTGTTCATTGGAAGTTTTACAAGGTGAGATGTAGAAAAAAATAGGATTTTTAAGTAAGCCTAAACCAAGAAGTACTACAATACTAAAAATTAATTTTAAG
>WEIU01012885.1:5274-51992 GCA_013389925.1 Aegithalos caudatus | reverse complement strand
GGTAAAGTTATTACAGATTTGCAATGACCTTCTTGATGTGTTGGAGGGGAAGATGGTTGCTGGACAGAGCGGTTGCATCGGAAGAGCAAGTGGAGCTGGACTGGGAAATTGGGCTCCAGATAGACCATGATGCACCATTCTCATCCCTCAGGGTCTGAAGCTGTATGGGTGTATGACATCTGAAATAGTGGTTTGGGATTTTTTCTATACTGCAGATAGGTGTTCCTCCACATTCTCTTTCAAGATTTGTATCCACAGTTACCATGGCACAGGGGGGATTAAATTTGCAATGCATGAATTTGGGGTAATTAGAAGCTCCCTTCTTGTTATTAAACTCTTGTCTAAGGCTTTAGGAGGGGAAGGTGTGTAAACTGGGCATCTGGGTGATGAGCTTCTCTTGCTTCTTTACAGGTCCCTCTCAGAAAAAGAGGACATTTACTTCCCTCACCCCTTATGTGTTACCTCCTTGAAAACAAGTTAGCATAGTACTAGCATAAGGGTACAGCGGCGACTCTTTAAGCCACTCACCACAAATCAAATAGGGAGAGACACTGCAAAATCAATTGTAAAATCGAATGTCCTTTTTAATTCACTTTTGTCTTTAATATTAAAATATATGCATTTCCTGCTGCCACTGAAGAAGAGCAGATCTGTCTGCTCTTTTTTGCATCCTTTGGCTGAGTAATACAAGGGGCAGCATGGGATGCCCTCTCTCTTTGTTGGGGGGTGTGTACTCGGGGGGCATCTGGTAGAAAACTTCCTCCCTGTGCTGCAACTATTGTGTAAGGATGGCTCAGGGGAGCAGCAGGATTTGGGAGCTCCCAGTGAGGGGCTGGATACCCAAACACACTGCTCTGTTGGGAGGAGGCCGACGTTCACGTTGTGTGTTTGCTTACATTTGGCAGCTCGGTGGCCCTGTGCCAGCTCTGTGAGGTGATGCCAGCAGCAGCTCTGACACTTTCTGTGCCACCACTCCAGTGGTGTTGGGTCACCCAGCCCCTCGCTGAGAAGCACCTCTGTGTGGGCAGCCTGGCTGGGGACTCCTGGGGAGGGAGAGCACCATGAGGGCTCCTGGAGGGAAGCAGCCTGCAAGCCCTTCATGGGGACAACATTGTGGCAGGCGTTCTGTTTCTCGGGCTTGAGCTCTTGGGTCTGACACATCTGTTTGAAATGGTGTGCCTAGGGAAATTCAGATAGCCCAGGGAAAACAGTGGTTCAGTATCCACCTCATGATGAGGTGTTTCTCCCAGGTATCAGAGCTGAGCTCATTTCTTGTGTTTATCTCACGCCTTTCACGAGGGAAAAAACGTCTGTTATCCTATGGGTGGTGCACTCTCTCTGTAGGTATATTTGCTTAGCAAATTGCACCATTCCATTGCTAAAGCAGTCAAATGTGATAGATTTCACTATTTTTTAAATTGCTTTATATAGTTATTTATACTGTCCAACAGGTATTAGGGTACTTATGGTCTCAGATCTTCCTCTGCCTTATGGGCAGCTTATTTCTTCCATTTGAGTTAGCAGTCCAAAATTGAGCTTAGATATCTGAAATATCCTCTTCTAATTTAGTCAATAAAAGTTAACTGTAAAATCATGGGATGAGATCTTATGTTCTGTGACATAACTATATTGCCTTTATGTTTTCTTTTGGAATCTGACTAAATTTCTACTGTCAACATGTTAGAGCAAAAGGATGGAAATTAATAGTATCAACACAGGCTCTTTTGATGGATGACTTCTGGATGACATCTTTAACGTGGCTGGGTTGAATTCTTGCCTGTGCTACTGCACCCTCCTCCTTCATGTTCTTGGATTTTGCATATTCCCTGTTAGGGGGAATGTTTTAAATGTATTTAGCTTTATGTAAGAAGCTTTTGAACCTTTCAGTGAAGGTGTTACAGCCAAATGTCAAAACATGGCTGTGGGCACTTAAAATAGTCTCAGTACTAATGAGCTTTCCAGCCAAGAAAGTTGATTTATTATGTAGCCTGGCTTTTAATCATGCTGTAACAATGACAGTTGTTCAGTAAAAAAACAGTGTCTCTGCAACATCAGAATATTGAGTTCTGACACCTTAACCAAAATCAAATTCTAAGTTTCAAAGGCAAATTGATATATAAAGGAGAAGGTTATATTTAGAGATGGAAACAATCCATACTCACTGCAGCTATACTCTTATATATTTTGAAAATAATATTTTAAGAAATATCTCTAATTTTTGAGATAAAAGTACAATGTCACCATGCAAGGTCAGCTTTAATGGAGAGAGAACTGACTTTCAGTATCTGATTACATGGAAAGCTCTAGGGCTTTAATCTGGTTTCATGACTCTGTTTTCAAGTCTGAAATAAATATATTCTGCTTATTCAGACTTTTAAGAGTATCATCTGTCAGAAACTGATTGCCATTTATCTGCAGCACATGGAGTGTCTGAAATCACTGTGACTGGTGAGGGGAGGCTATTTTATTTTCTAAATCTCTGCTTTGGTAAAAGCAGGCAGATTTCTCAAGAGAACAGTGTTGACTGTGTCTCTGTGCTTTCCGAAGGTGATAGGGGTAAATGAACCCCATTTTCTATGAAACTGATTTCCAAGACTGTGGTAGCAGTAGTGTCGTGAAGTAGGGGCAGACGTAATGTCAGAAACTCTTTCCTGATTTGCTATTGGTTAGACTTCATCTTTGCAAGAAACTTTTTAACAGCCTTATTTCACCTAAACAAAATTTAACAATTTTGGAATCAAATTTTTTTTTCCAAATGGAATCCATTTAACCAGCTAAAGTCCTGACTTACTCCTATCCCTGTTCAAAGCACATTGGACTGATTTTTGTTCTGTCTCTGACCAGGCATGCACCTTTGATCTCTCTTGTGATGCAGGTAATTTGGAGTTTTGGATTTTTGTTTTCCCCTGACCTTCAAAGTTACATTTTTGGTCTCTGAGAAAGTAGTGAGAGGGTGGATTTGTTTCCTTCCATTGTTTGTCCTAAGAAGTGTCCTAAACTTTGGTTTCTGTCTCTTCTTTCCAGTGCCTCAGGTGAAGAGAAGTATAAGTTAATTTACTTTTTTTTATGAGCTTAATCTTTAAACCAGAGCTTTCATCGTCTTAGAAGTTAATGCAGAAATTCACTTTTCTTCTCTTAAAAAAAAATTAAATTAAAAAAAACAACCAAGTAATGTCTATCTGTGTAACATTTCTAGGGGTGAGAGATAGAATGAGGGTGAGGTAGGGCTTGTTTGCAATAGTGAGATGGGGCATATTTCTGATACTGCAGTTCTCCTGGCAAAGGCTTCTGGTGCATTATGATTCCTTGATTCAACTACTTTGTGCTCCTCCTTTTCACTTGTTAGTTGGTCTTAATTAGAGGAAGCATTATAAATGCTAAACAAAAGTTGTCCTTGTGCTTAAAAATTAAATGGATTTTAAAAGTTGGCTGACAGTATTATAGCAAATTTAGGTTAAGCAGTCTGAACAAGTATAGAATTAGTGTAAGGTTTTAGTATCCTTTTCTGAACATTAAAACAATTTTCAGGGGCTTACGTACTAGAAAAATGGGATTGTCACATAAAGATGTAACACATTGTACAGCTGAGAGGAAAATGCCCAGTTAAGTTAGAGCTTAAACATTATCTTCCTTAGAAATGTCTTTTATAATCTGTTTATAAAATAAAGACTGGTTCTGCCAGATGACTGGGAAGTCGAGGACTCCAGATTTTAAGTTTTTTCCAGCATGGGAATGTATCTTTTCCAGTTCAGACAAACAAATTACACTGGAATGCGCTCATGGTCTATATCAGTAAGTATACCTTAGCTTAGTTATGTCAAAAAGGAACATACACTGTGGTGTATCAAAAAAAAAAAAAAAAAAAAAAAAAAAAAATTTCACAAAAAAAAAAAAAAAAAAAAAAAAAAAAAAAAGATTTCACTAAAAATACTTGGCTAATAAATTTCTGTGGTTTTGGGTGAATGTGAAAGTAGGCTTTCTTAGTGGCAGATTTATGTTTATTTAATTATCAACATGATTTTCTATGTTTAAAAAGTGATTTAAGATTCATGAATGAAGTCAGACTTCAGATACCAAGAGGAGTGTAAAATGGCACAAGCTTTGATTACAGGAACTTTCTGATTCTTTCTGTAAGCTCTTCATCTCTGCAGAGTATCCTGTCTGTATTTACAGCCAGTCCTTGCTGAAAGAATGTGATTGACCTTGTGCTGGCTGGCAGCTTTATAAGGTAGCAGGGTCCTTGTTGGGGGGATGGTTATTTTTCACTCCATTTGGAAGTTGCATGGAGTAACAAATGTCTACAGCCTGCACTGTGGGGTTGCATGGACTCTTAGGCACAGATGGGAACGAGTGGTTGCAAACTGTAGCAGGTAATGGTGGCAGCAGCAGACCTGGCTCCCGTGTGGGGCAGGGCAAAAAGTTAATTCACTCATTAAATGAATCAGCTTCTACATGGAATTAAACAAATAGGTGTAGATGTCTGCCTACATTTTCCCCATCAGCAAAATGAGGATATTGCTATGGCAGAACTACTGTCAAATCTGTGGTTAAGATCTGCGTAGTAGTGTGCATGGTCTTTTTGAAGATGAAGTCTTACTTCAGCTTTGTTCATGTAAGTAAGTTGAGAGCCAGTTCTGCAGAGATGAAGACTGAAATGAGAACATATGTGAGATGGTGTCCTAATGCATTGGGTAAACCATGGGGTATTACTTTGATATGATGGGTAGCCCTTCTGTAAATTGACTTGTTTGTATGCAGCCTTTGACATGGAAGTGATGAGAGATGATGCAGCTTTGATTGATGGTGCAAAAGTCTTGACTCACAGGGGGGAGGAGGTCAGTGAATTAAGCTGAGGGTTGCTTGAAGCTTTGTGCATGTGGGGGTTGAAATTAAACTGAAGAACAGTGACAAGACTTGCCAGATAACATTGGAACATTTACTACAAAAGAAAAGGCATTAAATGTGGGATAAAGAGATAAGTTCAAAACACTTGAGGCATAAGTGAAAAGCCATGGAGTTTCTTTAAGATGATTTTAGTATGTAGCTGAAATGAAACTATTGAAAGGAATCTAATTTGTTTTCATTATTGTAGGAGCCAAGATGTCTACTAATACAGTATTTATGTTTGTGGTAGTATCTTTCTACCATTGTGTATCTCTATAAACTTTCTGTTTAAGAAAACTACTAAACAAAGCAAAACAAAAAGCCCTCTCAACCCTTCCTCCTTATGGCAATAGTGCAGAGATTTTTGGGCCAGGATACATGTCTCCTGCTGTGTTATGCTGGTGAAATACAAAACAGAAAGATCCCTTTCTGAAGAACAAGTTCAGAGATTAATCTGTCAGATTGTTGGCTCCAAGGCAAACTGTGATGATCAGAGAAATTTTCTGAAGGCATGGCTGGGGTGAATGCCTCCTTTCTTACAGCAAGGGTGTTTGACCAAGAAGACTTGGTGATCTCCGCGCTGATGACTTTCCCCTGAAAAGAGATGTTCTCAGACCATTTGCATTCCCCAGGGTCTGGTGTCTCCCAGGGGTTTGATGGTACAGCTGCACTGGCACTCTTCCTAATGTACTTGTAATAGCAAAAAAAACACTTTCTCTGAAGGAAGTTTATTCTGGTTCGACAAGTGAAATGAAATGCAGCAATAAAAGCATTCTTAGACACTTATACTGGGCTAGAAATACAGATATTTTACCAGGAAGAAAATAGTAGAAATGTGGAGTAATTTCTATTGAACTGATTGTTCATAACCTTTCCTTGTATTTCAGGCCAATGTGCAGACCTACGCAAAATGGATTTTATTGAAAGCATGTGGGAAGACAGAGTCTTCTAGTGCATCCTCAGTTTTGAGGGGCCAAAAGACAGACTCACTAAGAAGGGCAGAATTGGGAGTTGTTGTTGACAGAGTGGACACTAGAGAGGTTAATAGAGTAGAAAAGAACATAAGTAGCTCTCAATTAAATTAAACCCTACTGTGGTGAAAGAGGAAGACAGTAAGAATCTGAAATCCATTAAGCGTCACGTATAAAAGAAGGTGTAGCTCTTCAGCAAGATAACTCTCAAAATTAGTTCACTACAAGTTGAATGAAAGCCCATATGGAGTGTCTGCTTCGGAGGACTGTTGGAGATGGAGGAAACTTTGAAGTGGTTTCTAGTGCTTTACATGGTGGAGAAGATCTTAGTGCAGGTCTTTCCTGTTCTGAGACCATATGTTGGTGTTTTATTCATTTTATGGTTAGAATTAAGTGTGTTTAGGTGCATAAACAAGTCAGAAAAGAGAAAGAACCTTCATTTATTTTTCACTACTAAAGATTAAAAATACTTTTAGGTAACTATACATTCTGCATTGTTATGCTGCAGCTGCCTTGGCTTTAAGTTGTAAATTTGTCAAATAAGGAAACAAAGTCTGTGCTTGTTGGTTTATTTTTATAGTCAGATGGTCTTCAGGTCCATCTAAGACAAGATTGGGGAACATCAGTGAAAATATGTTGTCATACCAAAGAAAATACTTTTGAATGTTTTAGAGGGGAGTAAAATAGCAAAAGATAATATTGTAGTCTTGCATTATTTATGGTGCCTGTAGCTTTGAAAAAAATCTTGTGATGTTATGGCTGTCCCAAAATGAACTGGAACAGTACATTTCTGTAGCTCTGATTTCTTACTTTGTCTGTAAAGCAGATACAGCAAGCTTGAGATTTAAGCTCACGTAATAAGAGGAGGGGAGAAAACCCCTCAAATTTCATAGCTTAAAAAAACAAGCAAAATCCGTAGAAAAATAACTCCGTAGTAATTTGATGTCAGTTCTGCACTAAAATCTTTCACCACAGTGCACCATTGCAACAATAAGCTTCAGTCATCACTGTCTTTCAGCTTACCTGACTGTGATAAGCAGCACGGTATTTATTTCTGCCTTTATGTAAACATTATGCCGCAAGTGGTTCGTGACAGCACTTCAGCAAGCTGTGTCATGTGAGGATACTTGAGAAATGCATCAAAGGAGCTGACATTCTTGCATTGAGGTTGAAAAAGGTTGCAGCACTTCTCTTAGAGCCAAGAAGCTTCAAGGGGAAGATCAATCTGAATTTGTTACATTTTCCAAGTCTCTTTGTGCCTATTAAAAAGGACAAGATTCTGTCAAGCTAGTTGCATTTTCAGCTAATTTCAGAATTAAATGGGGCAAACCAGCTAAACAAAACAAAAACAAAAAAAACCCCACAACTTTCAAAATATAGCATGAGATGTAGCTAAATTTGGAATTCTTAGCAGCAAGCAGCTGCTTAAGTAATTAAAGTATATAAGGTGCTACTGACCAAAGCAATTAGTATGTAATTTCATTAATGGCGTTAGGATTGCAGTAACAATATTTAAGTGTTTCTGTCCAAATCAAGATTGCAGGCAATTTGTGCCATGTCCAAGATGAGGTTGGGAGCAGGGTGATGTTAGGGTGTGTTACAGCACCACTGTCTGAGTGGATCTGTAACTGCACAGGAGCATCTTGAACTGGCTGTGCCTTGTTAGCCCTCCTAATCAACATACATTGCTCGAGAACTTACCTGTGCATGCACTTCTAAATTTTTATAAGCTAGGATGGTAATAAGTTTATGTTTAAAACAAGGCTTCGTGGGGGCTGCTAATTTTTTCTTTATCTTTGCAATTAATTTGTGAGCTTGCTGCTGTTGAAGGGCAAAAGGGAATTACTCTTGTTGTGTATGTTTTTGTGGTTTGTCCTTAAGTGGTTGAAAAATCTTGGAGAACTCAGACATAGGAGAGTGTTCCCAGTCCCTCTGAAATCTGAAGTACTGCAGATAGGTTTTTAAGTTGCAAGGTCTGCAACTCAAAGACAAGTGGGTGATGAGCCCAGTGACTACAGTTAGGTAGCTTCTAGGCTCCAGAATAACCATAAATATTTGTCAGGATATTGTATGTGACCATAATATCTTTGAAAAGATAACAATTAATTTAGAGCCTAAGTAGAAATAAATACACATCAGGGGGAGAATGTGGAATATACTTAAGTCCAAATACAGGTCACCTCCAAGGCTAGGGTGGCATCATTGATGAGTCACTCGGTCGGGGAGCCGAAGCTGGGAAGGCTTGCTGCTGGGACACCCGTGGGTGTTATTCTGATGGTGGCTAACCTGGAGGTGCTGAGTTTGTGAAAAAGCCACTGAGAGAACTCCTTTGGAGCCTTCAGGCTTTACAGCAACACTTCTGGCCTACCTTGAGCTCTGTCCTGTTGACGCATTGCCTCTTTCTAGGTCTAAGCCTTTCTAGGTCTGAAAATGCGTGGGTGTGCTTTTGGCGGAGCAAACCAGTCTTCTCTGCTTTTCTGGGCTGTATTTCAGATGTGAAACAGAGCGAGGTGAGCAGGTTGTCTCACCTCTAGAGAACACTGACCCTGTGTCCACGGGTTTTTGGGGCGTTTCTCCTAAGAGAAGTGGTGGGAGTGAGTTAAAGCAGTGCAGTGCAGGACATCGGTGCCCTGCAAGCTCGTTTGAGTGTGCCCGTGACATCCTTGTCACGTGGGGTAAAAGAAGTGGAGACAGCCTCACAAGAAGCAATGGTCTGTTAACAGAGTACCCTTAAGGGAAAATGTTTTGTGTTCTGCTTCCAGCCTTGTTCTGTGGACGTGCAAGGAGGTGAGTCTAGGCAGGGGATTGGGCTCCATGAACACCAACTAGATGGAGAAGAGCAGCAGGCTGATTTCCCAAAATCGCAGGGTATGCCCTGCCTACCTGAGCTGGGAATGCACACAGCTGGTGAAATCAGGCACGTGCATCTCACAAGGAAAACAGGCATAATGGACAAGTTTGCTTTGACTCATGCTGAGCTGTGATGAGTATTCTGCTTTGCACACCTCCAGATTTCGCCTCTGGGTGAGCCTGATCTTGACTGATTTTCACTAGTGCAGCTTACCTATGGGATATAAATCACAAAGGACCAGACTTTGCCTAGCTGAAAAGAAAGGAAACTCGATTTGGTGAGTTCAGAAGAAACAGTAGCATGTGGTTTTCTTAGGCTTAAATAAAGTTAGGCTGATGTTACTGATTTTCAGTGAAGTTTTGAATGGTAAATGTAGATTACTTGTTCTTTTGTATTGTCGCTGGTCTCGGGGTTGTTGTCAGTGACATAATCCTTGATTGGGGTTGGGGTTTTTTGGTTGTTAATTTATGTGAAAAAAACCAAAACAGGTTGACTAACGGGAGTTCTTGGAATCAGTTTAGTCATGGCAGAGCTTTTATAAATGTCTGCTTTCCTCCTGAGCGGAGTGGGGTACAGACACCTTCAGCGGTGGCTCCACACCGCCATTTGGGATGAGACTGCAGCAATATGCTTTGCCATCTGGGCATCCGTGCGGCAGGACTGTGGTGTTCCCTTCTCATGCAGTGGAGGTTCACACTTCGTTACAGCAGTAATTCCTCACAAATTATCCACCCTTTGCTGACAAGGCCAAGAGAGGAGATCTCCTATTCTGCACCCCAAAAGACTGTGTGATTTTTCAGGAGCAGCTGCTTGGCTTGTCTGAAAGGAGAGCCTGAAATAGACGCCTGATTTGGAGACGGCATATCTGTGTGCAGATGAAATTAAATCATGCCCTAAAACACAGCTCCTTTAGTAGGGCAAAGAAATGTGGGGAAAACCTCTATCGAGGTGCTGCCTATGCAATAGGAGGACATCTGGATGGCAGCTGCCTTCAGCTCTGAAGTGAAGCTAAGGTAGTTAGGCTTGTTCATCATTATTTATCAGGAACTGGGTTTAAAAGTCAAGTCAGAGGCAATTTCTAATGTTCTACAAGTAAATTTATTTTAATCCCCAGCAGGCTCTTAAAGGAGGCTTTTTTAATGCAGTGTTGCAATTCCAAACAACTCTCCCCCAGTTAAGTCTCCTGTAGATATTTTACCAAAATGACAATTGCAGTTAATACTAAACTGTTAAAGCAATTGATAAAAAGAAACCAAAATTACCCTGGCATTTAAGCATTTTACTTTTTCGTATGGCTTTGGTTCTGTTAAATTTGGCAAGAAGTACCTTAAATAGGAAACATTCCAGTTGTCTGCTTTGTAAGTCCATCGGTCATAGCTAGGTAACTATTATATGCTGAAAATGCAATATTTAATTAACTTGGAAGGATAGCTGATTCATTAATTGCTGTGTGCAACTTTTGGAACTTATATTACATCCTCAAACATTCTTTCTAAGCCAGCAACAAACCTGTTTGAAGCAAAATGTAAGCTCATGGTTTAACTCATGGTAGTAGGAGTAAAGGTTAGTTCAGGTATCAGGTGATGAGGGACACACCTAATTTAATAATAATAACAATAGCAATGATAATAATGTTTCAGCACGAGCTCTGCAGACCCATCACTTCCTGAGGAGAAATGCTAATGGACTTTCTGGGTTAATCCAATCACTTTTTACTTGGAAGCTTTGTTGAAGTTGTTGTGGAGTGGATTTGAAATGAAACTCCCTATGCAAGAAGCCCAGGGCTTGCTGGCTGCCAGGCAGGGAATTCCCCCAGCAGTTGGGCGATGCCCTCTTGGAGCAGTCGCCAGTGCTGGTGCTGGTGCTGGAGCAGGCAGGGCGTTGCAGACTTTGGCAGGAGCCACGGCAGCGTGTTCGGAGGTTATGCATGATGTTTCCCGGAGCAGGGATAAAGCTTGGGTTTTCTTGGTGGGGTGGGAGGGACTAATCCCTGCAGTGGTACTTATATTGATTTGTAAGGATTGTCCAACTGGGATTCCTCAGCTGGGTATTACGATGTTTAATCAGGGAGGGAGAACACAGGATCCTGAAAGGAAAGCAATAGATGCTTTGACTGTTTTTAATTTTGCCATTGATAGCTTCAGATTTGCAAGACACGTGTAGCTCTTCTCATTTGTGTGAATTTTTAACTTCTTTTTGAACTGTGACTTGTGTAGTAGTCTATAGTATTTGTCTATATTTGTTTTGCACTTTCGCTTTCTTTCTTCCTTTTCTCTGACACGGGCAATAAGAATAAAATATCCAAGTAAAACTTTAGAGAAGCCCTGTGAGTAGAAATCTGCGTATAGGAAATGGTAGAATAAATTGTGGACATTTTTTTTTTCATGTAAACATAAGAAAAATATTTAATTATTAGGTATTTTAAAGCTTTTTACTCTGATGTAGGACTAGGTAATCTCAATAAAAATGAGACTAAACCTGACCTTTTCTGCATCAAATTGCAGCTCTCACTAATACAAGACATCTTCTTAAAGCCACTCTCTTATTAAATATGACTTTCTAATATAATATACAGTCAAGAATTCACCCTGTGGACAGCTGACAGTATTTCAATTTATGTCTTCATTGCCACCCAGTGTTGTGCTTCTTGAGCTCTGACTTGTAAGTTCCTTAATGGTTCAGTAGGATAACATGGGTTTGCTTGTTGTCTGAAAAGTTCCAGTGGATTTTCTGTTTGTTTTGTATGGGTTGTGCAAGCCAGAAGCCCTTCTGCTGCCCAGGTGTTTCCTCACCCATGTCCCCTCGAGGGACGAGAGGCAGTCTTTCTATGATCATTGTTTTGGGATATACTTTCTCAGTTTTCCTGTTGAGGTAATGCATCCAAGACTGAGGCACCCAGTCAGCCTCACTGGGAAGGTAAGACTTGAATGGAGAAGCCCTGGGGTCAGTTCTGTCTGTGTCTCATGATCACTCTTTCTTTTCTTTCTTGTTCTGAGTCAAGGGTGGGCCAAAACAAGGCTATAGATTCGTGACTTCTCCTCACAAAGTTATGACTTAAGCTTTAGCTTTCCTGCTGTTCCTGTCTCCTTTTGAGCCAGGAGAATTCATCTGGCCTGCGCACCCTGTGATGGGTCGCATCCTTCACCAATGTAACTGCTCTGTCCTTGAGGGTTTTTTGAGGATTAGTCTACTCTGACCCCAAATTTGGCCTCTGAAGGAATATCCCATTCTGCTTTCTATGGTGCTGCTTCTGTCTGGGTAAGTGAGGCTGGTTTGGGTTTTCCTTGTCTTGATAAGCCCAAACAAAGAAATGCTTTCTTTTTAAAGGTCTTTATCAGTCTTTTTCTTAAATCAAGGAATTAAAAGCAGGTGACATGAGAAAATGGTACAGGAAAATGCTGAACCTCATATCCATGGAAAAAAACTGCAGATGTTACCAGTTACTTGAAAATTAATCTTTTCACTGGATTTTGTAATCTGCTCAAGAATTACGGCTTCCCAGAGGTCTACTTAATCTGGTATTCTGCTTTAAGTGATGTGTTTACTCAATTGTTACTATACAGCAGAGGCTGTGCAAGCATTGGCCTGCAGTGAGGGTTTTGAAAGGCGACTGGCTGATTGCTGCCATCAGCAATAGCTGGATGCGGGCGTGCTCACCCAACAGGAGCTGGGCAGTCCCAATGTGCAGAAACACAGGATCAGCTGATGTCCTGTTTGAGTTTGGGTTCAAACTTTGAGAAAATGGGTGTCAGGAATTCTGTTTTCTAAATAGTCTGCATGAGTCTGGAAAAGGGACTGGCCGTGACTTACATATTTTAATCTTATCTCTTATAGCTGAAACATGCACAGTCAGAATTCTCAGTGGTTTAGGTGGTTTCCTTGGATTTCAAGCCCCTCTCTCATACTGATGCCATTAGTGCTTCAATGCTTCTGTATGCAGTAGAGTCAAGCAAGAGTTCAGCAGTGGTGGTGGTGATACCCACCTACAGCAATCGTCTGTCGAGGCAAACAATCTCCATCTACTCCACAAAAGGACCAACCTGACTCTGGAGTTCTTGGGTTAGAAATGGGAGCTTGTACCAGTGGGAGGTGCTTCTGAATGTTGTCTCTGAATAGTTGCAGGACCATCAAAGGGGCAAAAATCTCCATCAGAAACATGCTTTGCCTTAGTTTGTCCCCACAATTAACAAATAAATCCTCCTTGTCCACCCTCCCTTCCCCTAAATGCCTAGTTTTCATCATCTTAACTCTTTAGGATGTCAAGCATTATGTGTGAACTGGACAAAAACTGAATTTTTCATTTTTTAACCTCCCATCTTTTTCCATCAGAATTCCTAAAACTCATTTTATCCACTAATCCAAGTGTACAACTTCATTCCTTCCTACTGCAGGGCACCTATAGCCAATTGCTCCTGTTACTCATTTAAACTTTGGGGTTTTATGAGCACCTTTCATATGTAGCTTATTCCTATAGTTGTTACCTAGCAACATTAATTTTGTTCAATTTAGTTTGTCTTCTATTTCAAGAAATCTATCAGGAGGTGTGTTTTGAGAATAGAACTGGAGTCCAACCATGAACCTTTAGGAAAGAGGTGTGAAATAATAAAGAGAGTTCTCTCCAGCACCTGTAATTAATGTACTTGGTGTAATCCATCACAGCCGTACTGGCAGAAATGGGAATAGATGCATGTGGTGTTTACAAATTACCTGGAGAATACTGGAGCAGTTACAAGCTCACTGTTGATTTCTCTGTGTGGTGTTTCAGTGCACTCAAAGAGCACAGATGCCCATCTCAATTTCATGCTCTTTTACCAACCAGCATCTCTGTTTCTTGCCCTTCTCTCCACAGCATGGTCCATTTAGCATTTTGCAAGCTGCACATGCACTGATGTGACATTTTGTAGGCCAGCAACTGTAGTTTCAGTACAAAATAGAGGTTTTCACGTAAGCTGAAGAACATTAGAATGCAATAAAGGAAAGGAATGCAGAGGCCCTTAAGGAGACTTACAGGGCACATAAGGTTTTAGGGTTCAAGCTTGTGATTTTTAATTCAGGCTGTGGCTACTCTGGAGATGGTGATTGCCTCCAGGACAAACTAAGTTGTGTTTGTGTCTTCTGCTTTCACTTGAAATGAACAAAAAACCCCTCTAAGCTTCTAATGTTCAACTCAGGCAGTCTTGATATTTTTATAATTCTGTCTGACAGCCTTCTCTGATCTGGAGAACAGTGTGAAAGCATAGGGTTTGCAAATGTTTTTTTATATTGTCTTTTTGTTTCTTGCGCTAAACTTCCCATCCATATGGAGCTTTCAAGAAATCAGGGGGGGAGAGATTGCTTAGAATTGGAACTGATATTGGGAACAGAGGGTGTCATTCAGCTGTAGCATCACTGTAGAGGACACTGTGGGGTTTTTAAAAAATTGTAAGAGATCTGCTTATTATCATCCACCTTCTGTTGCACGCGTCTCTCAGAGGTGTAGATGCTGCCAAGTGCTAAATACATGCATCTATAGGGGGCTGTGGATACCAATTGTACGAAAATTGCAGATCAACTAGTGCCTGTGGCATTAGTGGAAGCTGAAACCAGAGTAGGGATGGATATGAGACATTTGTGTAAACATAGCGAGTGTAGTTACATGCTCAGAGGGAGAAAGTAATAGAGAGTATGAGTGTTACCTAGAATGGACTTCTTTTTGCATCATTACAACTGTGTGTTATCACTAATAGTACACTTTAAAAAATTTTTAGTGATGGAGGTTTCTGAAAAGTCTTTTCAAAATGGCATTTGGGCATGGTACTGGAGTGGCATGCTGCAGTGCTTTTGTGCAAGGGATCCCCTTAATATGATGGGCTGTCTTATAAAAGGAGTATACACATCTCACTGTGCTATTCCTTACCTGCATTTCTGATTGTAAAACATGAGATTTCCACAATGCCAAAACCCTTGCAAAACACAGTTGTATCACCGGTATGAATCAGAATGTGTGGTTTTAGAGGATTTGAAACAGGATCTTGAGGTAGCTAGCACAAGTATTTTGTATGTCTTTTTTTTTTTCCCTCTTCAAATTCTGGTACACTTCTTGTGTTCATTTTACTATAGATGTATTTTCCCCATATCGCCTGTGATTTACATGGTGTTTCAGTGTATCATCAATGCAGGATGGTAGGCTGTGTCCAACTGTCTGTTCCTTTTTCTTTCACTGTTTTTGTCTCCTTGAGGGTTAAATCATGTGTGCTAGAGGGGCTGCTCACAACTTGGACACCATGCTCTACTCAGCTTCAGTGAAATCTTATATTAGGTGTATCTTAGCTTTTTTGTTTTATCAAGATGGCTCTTGAATGTGCTGCGCTGAAAGTCATTTTGCAGAACATTTAGGTTGTCAAATAGGAATAGGTGTTCAATCAACAGCTGCCTTACTGTATCAAATACTTGTTTATATATATGCTGTTAGGTTTCATATACTATCAGACTTAATTCCATGGTGACAGAAAAGTGCTATAGTCTTTTATAAATGTTCTACCAAATTCCTAGTAGTTCTTGCATCAGTTATCTCTGGGAACTGATATGAGGGGTAATGCTGGGTGATTAAATTCAAAAATGAGCAAACAAGAAGGAAATTATTTATTTTTTAAAAGAAAATGTTTTTACAAGCCTCTTAAACCACCACTGATTTAGGTCCTGTGATGTTTTTCAAAGTGTTCCCTATGAACTGTGGACTATATGTGAAAGGGAAGGGTATTTGCTGAACTGACATTTAGAGACACGAAATGCATCCTGGTCTGTAGTCCAGAGCTGAGATTCTCTCCTTGTTCATCTTTTTTCAGTGAATAGAATTTCTGTGATGCAGTGAGCCCCTTGACAGCCGTGAAAATACCTGCTTTCTTCAGGAAGCTGGCACAGCTGAAGATGAGCAGGATCATTTCAGCTTTATGTCACTTCAGAATAAGTGGGATCCTGCTTAGTCTTGTTAGCTGAGCTTAACATGTCAAGGCCAGCAACTACCAAAATAAGTAAATAAATGAGGATCTAGGGGATAGAGAAGGGCTAGAAGCAGAAAGGCAAGTGGGACATGGTTAAGTACAGATTAAAGTTTGCTCAGGCCTAATTTAGGGGTTATCATCCCTCCCATGTTATGCTCAAAAACATTAAAAATGTATTCAAGGTGCTTTGTTTAATGGGCCATGATAGCTTACCTCACTAGCTTAGTAGAGTTTTTGTAACAAAGTTTTCCTCTTTCCTTGAATTGAACTTTTAAACCTTTTCTTGTCATTGAAATCATGATTTAC
The DNA here is from genome assembly GCA_013389925.1 of Aegithalos caudatus. Taxonomy (NCBI): domain Eukaryota; kingdom Metazoa; phylum Chordata; class Aves; order Passeriformes; family Aegithalidae; genus Aegithalos; species Aegithalos caudatus. Next base: position 36,000 of record WEIU01012885.1, on the reverse strand, counting down.
TTTACCAAAAATATTACTTGCAACACCCAGTGGAGCTGGTTTCTGAACAAAGCCAAAGTTTAACAAGTTGTGGGCAAAGAAATAAAAAGGAAGTTCAGACAGTTGCCAGTGTGTGCACTTTGGTTCCAGTTTGGGAAAGAACATTGCTCACAGAAGAGTCTACAAAACTGCCAGTACCCTGTCCACCACCAGAAGTATGTCAGAGCTAGTTTTTGCAAGTGTTCTCCTTTAAAAATGATAGTCAAAAGCCAAGGGCTGTTTGCATGTTTGTGGATGGAAGTGGTAAGTAGCCTCTGTGCTGTTCAGTTGAAATGGAAGAATAAACCTTGAATATCCACTTTTGTACTCCTTGATCTCATGGCAGAATTCAGTACAGATTAAGGAAAATATGATTTGAATCCCTGGAAGTGTATGTATGCAAGATATTTGGGGAAGTGGAAGCTCCTCAGCTTCCTGCAGCTCTTCCTGCTAGATTCTTTCAGGTCAGTCACAAAAATCTGTGTGTGCATACTTAGAGGACCAGCATGGTGCTGTGTTGAGTTAAAGTCCAATGATTTGCAAAATTTGCTGTTAATTAGCAAGCCTTCTCAAAGTCAGTTTTGTCAACATTTTTTTTTTCTTTTTTTTTGCATAGGGTTGTCTTGCTGGAGGCAGGATCTCACTGGTTGATAGAGAAAGATACTTTGAAGGATTGCACTATATATGAAATACCCTTCTGAATAATATACCTACATATGGTTGAAACAATTAGAAATCCTGTGGAGGGCTTACTTGATTTTTGTTTAGTTAAACTCTGTGGAGAACCATCACAGTAACATACTGGATTACTTGGCAGGCTGAGACATCTGCTGGCGCTTCCGAGGTGTAGGCTACAGCAGTGAGGCTTCCTATTGCATCATGCTGAAATCTCTCCAAAACGTTATGTTATTTGGTAGTAAATGCCATTGTCTAGAGATGAAACTGTATAAAATTCAAGATTGCAGGCTCTGTCTTCAAAAAGCTCAAGGATCTTAAGGACCTTTTGCTCCTGCAAAAGTTTTATAGCAAGACTGAGGGCTATTATTAACAGTTCTGCTCCCGCAGAGAAAAGGAGCTGACAGAGGAGTGAAACCAGATTCTGAACTTCACTGTAGCATATTATTAGGAGAACTCTATGCACTTTGTCAGTGCCTGTCCTGTTAGAAATTGAATTTAGGTGTGTAATTGATATACTTAAAAGCCTGCTAATGGTAATTCAACGCTTTAAACCATGTACTTGTTTTGCTTAGTGTTTTGCATGAAGTGCCTCATTTTATGCATATTAGACTGCATAGGACACCTTCACAACTATTTGCTTATTCAGGGATAGCTTGAGATGACTCTTAATCATTCCTCCCTTGTTACAGTCACCTGAAAACTGATGATATTCCATGCTAATAGCTTTTTCTAAGTTTTTAATAAATTAGCACCCTCAGGGTCCAAGCCATATGGACTTCCACTGAAATATATGCCTCGACTTTCTTCCCTTTCTGCTTTTCACCATGCTAAACAATTGCTGTTAGTTGCTGTAATTTACTCCCTGACTCTGTGGTCGGGGTCTGTCTTTTATGTCTACTGCATCCAACCCTTGAGCTTTTACTTGACAGCCATCTGACACCCTACAGCTCAGTACTTTAGATGAATGATAAAATTTAAAAGCCTTGTAATTCGGCCTCTCCCTCTTTATACTCCCACTTCTGTGGTTCCCTTGTGATTGCTCAAGAATTGTTTTTGATATGTCCTCTCCAAATAGGATAAGAATCTGGAGGATGAAATGAAATTTAAATTGCAGCTCTTTCTCAAGATGGCTAAAAATAGCAGGAAAATTATTGTAGACTTTGTCCAAGCAAAGCAAAGCTTAGATTGTTGAAAATGCATCAACTAGCTGACATACAGAGAAGATGGTGTAACCTAGTGAAGGTGAGTCTTAGTAGTAGTGTAGTTGCTGTTAAATACAACAGTTGAGGCAAATTAGCATAAAGAATTGAAAGGAAGTAACCTGTTTGTGGGGTGATATGGGTTTTTCTTTCCTTTAGTTGGTTTTTTTTTTTTTTTGACATGTGTTCAAACCTTGAAATCCTCTTGAGTACATTCTAAGTGAAGGCTAAGTGGCTGTTACTTTATAGTAAAGAGCTACTGCCTTTCAGTGAGAAATGTGGTATTTCAGGTCACTAAATAGAGCTCAGGTGTAGGGGCATGACCAGAAACCTGTTTAATTCTGAACAGATCTTTTGTTCACCCAGCACTGAGAATGGAGGTCATCAGCATCACAATACAATTGCCATGTAAATGCCATATTCAGATCTCATTATGGTTATCAAGGCATGTTGTTGGTGGACAGAAATTGAGTGATGCTGTTTTAGATTATACCCTCAAAAAAAGTGATATTTATACAAAACCATTTATGGTATCTAAAAGAATATAGTGCAGCTGGTTGCAAGCTGCTTCTGATGGTTCATTTATCTAGAAAACATGGCAAAAGAATGGCTATTGAAAAATGGAGTGTGTTTAAGCTGCATAGCACTCTGTGTTTGCCAGCTCCATTGTTTGTCCCTACTATCCATCCCTGCCATGAAGAGTTTTGTGAGATGGAAAGTTTGCAGGCAGCAATGGTATGTTTTGCCAGGCCAGCTGATACATCTGGAAAATAAGGGCACATTTTTGGCTGCACAAAGCTCTGTTTGGTCAGGAGTAGCTGTTCAGGCAGTGGCTGTGCTGTAAGCAGAAGCAGATATATCGATGTGTGTGTTCATCAGCCCGCTGAACTCCTGATAGGGAGTGATGTAACTTGTGGCTAGGGAGTAATTACAGTGCTCTGCAAGAAGAGTTCAGAGAGTGGTTAGTGCGAAGGGCTTGCAGAGTTCTCCTGTCTTGCAGAGTTATTATGATTGTTAAGGAGGAATGATTGAGTACAAGTTACTTATTTACAGTGAGGTAAGGTGGCATTTATAGAAAGGTTGGTGCCCTTTTTAGGGACTGATGTTCCTCCAGCCAACTACACCATATCCTTGGTTGCTTTACTTTGTACTCTTGAAGATAGAAGTCTGTCACATGCAAGAGAAAGGATACAGATAGATATTTTTATATGAAAGTTGTTGGACTGCCCTTCAAAATACCATATCACAAAAATACGGTGGTAGGATTTTTAACAAGATATAATGGTACTTGTATAATGATGTCTTCCAGCACTGCAGCACTGTCTTAGGTTTTTTTCCTCTAAATTATTTGGTCTTGCAAAGTATTTATTACAGTGTTGGACAATCTAAACTTGATACATTGCCAAGGCAAACTGAGGTATTTGTAAATGATACACTTACATGTATGGTAGTTTATCAGTAAGTGAAGTGGTGCTTCACATTAGCATTGTTGTTATTAAAAATCCCACCCACCAAATTCTGGTTCAATACACACACACGCACACACACATATGTATAGTAAATACTGTAATATTTATTCTGTGTCCATAGCTGTTCACCATGGAAGACAAAACAAAAGACCATTGCTGGATCTTCCGGCTCTTACTAGTTGTGGTTTTCTACTCTAAAAGAAACATTTTATTTCTGCAATAATAATTGGCCCTGTAAAAATGTAGTTAAATAATTATGTGATCATTTTACTGAAACTTAGTCTTTCCCCTTGCCACGTTTCTTGGGACTTCCAGGTGTGTTACTCTGTGCCTTTATTTTGTCTTTCAGATGACGACGTGGACCTGGAAGCTTTGGTGAACGACATGAATTCCTCGTTTGAGAGTTTATACTCCGCATGTAGCATGCAGTCGGAGAGCACCCCGCTCCTTCAGAACGGCCAGCTGAGCCGCAGCCAGCTGCCCTCCTCGGGGCCCAACAGCCTGCAGCCCACGTCCCCCAGGCAGAGGGTGCAGCGCTCCCAGCCAGTGCGCATCATGGCTGTCAGGTAGGCACGGGGCGCTCACCTCCTTTTCCATAAGTTGTCCTGAGCTGGCTTCAAGAGAGTTGTATTTTAAAACAGGAGGTCCACTTTGGTAAGGAACTTAATAGCGTTAGGCTGGACTTTTGTGTAGAAAAATGTACTGAGTAGGTGAAGTGATGCTGTTTTGTACCACAACATAAGACTCCGTGATCAGAAGGCTAAAAAATGACATCTTTATTTAGGGATGCATCTCCCTTATATACTGTTTTACACAGACCAATTTGATTGGTGAAACAAAGGCAAAACCTTTTCAATCGCATTGGTCAAACCAGAGGGACATCAAGAAGAAGTCCCTCCTGTGAGAAGGAATGAATAACATAGGTAGCATTACCAAAACATTCCCTCTGTTTACAGAAACTTGCCTGGGAAAAGAATTTCAGAAAACCAAAGCACCTCAGGCATGAAACCATGGCTACAGGAGAAGGACGTAATATTTCCACATATTATCATCCTTCTTTTAGTCAAGGTTTGATGTTTCTGTAGTAGCTGATTTGTAGAAGTGTGTCATTGGTACCAATTGGTGGAAGCTGTATGCATATTTGTGTTTTTCCCAAACTTTAAAACCAGTGCTCCCAAATCTGGTGTCTACTCACAGCCTACAGGTTTTATTAAACGTAAGAGATCATGTAGGATAGATGAGGGTATGCTCAACTGCTTTTGAAATACAGAAAGTGCCACTCTCTTTGTGGAGGTTTCCTGAATGGTTTAAGACCACCAAATAAAAAAAAGCAGCATGCCTTAGTTATTTATCTGTTCTTCCCAGAGCGCTTTCAACTCACTCACTTGAGTGTGTAAGTCATTACCAAAAAAAAGTTAAAGTTGTCCCCCTGTTGTAAGACTGAGGACTGGAATTCTGGCTTCAAGTGGAAAACTCTTGATGGTGATGGGAGAGTATATAGGTGATGTACAGCTTCTTAAAGTCTTTTTAGGCAGCAGGAGGAAGAGAGCTCCTGTCAGCATGAGTAGGTGAAATAATTTCTTCCCTGCTAGTTAACATTTTCTTCTTTGGAGGAAATGAAAAGTAATAGTATAATACAAGAAAAATTCCAAGTGTGGAAGGAGTGGCTTCTAACTCTACACTGATGTATTGCTCATAGGAATAGTATACTTAAGACAGGCAGCTTTTCTATTTGAATGGATATGCAGTGCAACTAAGCCAGCTGATGATACCATCAGTTCTACAGGTATTTCAGTTACCCTCAAAAATGTACTCTCTGGAGTACTATAGCTGTTGATGTTTTGTAAATATTTCAGTCAAAACACTTAAATTGGTTTTGGTACTTAAAAACTTAGCAGCTTTTATTTTGAGAACACTGCCTTTTTGAAATCTCTACTTCCATGCACACCACAACATCCTGTGTTTGTCATCATCAAAGAAGGTAATGGTGAGGCTTCTTTTCAGGGTTATCTGGGCCCATCTTGTTTGCCACCAGAGTGATTGTGATCTCCTAGGACCACAGATTTATATATGTACCAGTTATGAAGTAAATGATCCACTGGCAGCAGTACAGGCACAGCGGAGCACAGCTCAGAGAATTCCCAGTTTCAGGAAATCACACCTTTCTAATTGTATTGAGTCTGTGGTTCCACTTCTTACAGTGGAGGTCAAAAACTTGCAGTACACTGCACTGTGGCACAGGTGTGACATACCTACTGGTCTGAAGAAATCTTACACTATCCTTCTACCCTGTGCTCTAGAGAACTGCACAAAATGGGGAGCACAAAAAAAAAAAAAAAAAAGAAGCAGGTCAAGTAGTTGTTGGCATAGTTCATAGTTACGGTTGGAAGCTGCTGTTTATTGCAACCCCCCAGATCTATAAGACTCATTCATGGAACACCAAAGCAACTAAATTGCACAAAGTAAACCTGTGGAGCAGATTTCGTAATAGTGAAATTTTGTCAGCCTCCAGGTTCTGGTACAGGCAAAGACAGAGTGGGACATACTGCAGAGGGCAAACCCAGCAGTTGTCTCTCAGGCAGCTCTGATAAGGAGGCTCTGCTTGCTGAAGGCATGCAGAAAAATGAGAGCTAACTGAGTTTCATTGATTTGCCTTTCAAATCCAGGAGTTAGTTGTTTGGAAACTTTCATGATTGCCACTAGATGGTGCCTTCTGCTTAGGCATGGAAGGCAGCCTGCTGCAGTCAGCTGGTGCATCTTCCTTCAGTGGCAATGCCCTGGCAGCAGGAAAACCAAAAGCCATCTGGGTAGTCATGAATAGGTCTTACAGCTGTTCTGGTAGGTTTTAGTTTTTCTTTTGTTGGGCACTGCAAGTGTACCATAAACTGGAACTTGAAACTCTGTTATATGCAGGCTCATGAGGTGTACTTCCATGGATGCCAACTTGTCTGAGCAGTAACTGTACAAGGGGCATAAGGTGGGAGGCTGTAATTCCTTATAGCTTTCTGCCAAAACCATGTCTTTGCGTTGTCCTTTCTTCAGGAAATGCTGAGTTGCTTGGAGATAGAATCTGGCATTATAATGAGGTGACAAGATTGGTTTAAGTCTCAGCTTAGAGAACTTTACAGTGAGATAGATGTTTGTTTTCGAATCCACTTGGAATTTGGCTCTGAGAGACTGCCATTGTTTTATCCTCTTTCACATTGGTTTGGAAGAGCTTTACTGACTTTCTGGCACACACAGCTTAAGCTTGTAATCTAGTGCTTACAATTGTGACTATAGATAGATATTTCTGTTTATTTTATTTGCACAGTTACCTCAGTTACTCACCCAAGTAATCAAATTATGAACAACAAAACAAGCATAGATGCCTGACTGGTCATTTTTCACATGCAGTTACTTACTTTGTGCTAGGAGTTGCTGTAACTGCATAGTAGTTACCTAGAAAAATAGTGGGTGTGTTTCCTTGCCTTTAGTGTCACTATCACAAACACTGGGACAGGAGAGCCGGGCCCAGAGATGCCAGTTTGCTCCTCTTAATGCGCAGTGCTTCTGTGTTTATAGGCGTCTTCAAGAGGAAGAGCAGCAGTTCCGAACATCATCCTTGCCGGCCATCCCAAATCCCTTCCCAGAACTTTGTAGCCCTGCAAGCTCTCCAGTGCTGGCCCCTGGATCTTTACCTCAGAGTCAACCTGCTAGTAAGCATGTGAGTATGGGACAGAGCTTTGGGTCATCCATTTGTGTGCAAGCCAGCAGTGGACTACTTCAGTTTGAAGGCAGAAAGAAAGCTTCCAGATAAGTAAAACCACTTGGAGACTTTGTGAGTAGGGCGGCACTGGCCGAGAGAGTATCTTGAAATAGGCTTCAGACCTATTTTTTTAAATGTTTGTAAGAAAGAAGTGTAAAAACGAAGTAAGCCTCTTTCAGGTAAATGCATGATGTGAATGGAGCAGTAATGCTTAATAGCCTTCAGATTTCGTTATTCAACCTAAAGGTTTACTAATTCTGAAGTCAAGTGAATTAGCTTAGAGTTGGATAAGGATCTGTGCCTTTTTTACTGCATATTCTAGGTGCAACAAAAACAGTGAACAGCTGAATTTTCTAAAGACATGGCAGTGCTTTATTTGGTGTTTTTCATGAAGCTGCTTAAAAAAGTATTCTTAGAGCTTCTGACTAGGCACAGCTCATTTTAATGGGATTTAAGGGGAAGGTTGTCCCATGGAAAGCTGATGGAGTATTGGCAGTTAGGATAGCCTAGTCTGTGTTCTCATGTGGTCCAGAGCAGTAACCTCAGCAACACAGGATTTTTTTCTTCTCTGTTCCACTCCACTCTATAAGAAACAATAATCTTGTTTTGTATCATTCCTCAAGCACACTTGAAGACTAAAGCTGGGCTCAAAAACCTTGATTTTGTAAACTGTGCTGACCTGCGTGGGAGTGAAAAGATGGGTTGCTCTGACTATTGGCTTACAACAATTCTGTTCTTGAGTACCCAAAAATACTGAGAGGTTCTGTGTCACTGCTCAATTAGTTTGTAATTAGCTCCTACATCCTCTCTGAGAGATAAAGGGCTTGGGTGGGCAGTTGAGCTACAAGCAGTAGACCCAAATGTGTGTGCTCCCATGTTCTGTGTTGTGTTACAGCACCATAAACTTTCCTCCTTTCCTGAGAGACACAGTGCATCTCCACTGGTTTTATTGTATTTCTTACACATACAAGACAGACAGGGAACCAAATCATGCCCTTGGAAAAAAATTGAGCCACCCCTTTGGGAGTTTAGCACAGGACCCTGTCAGAGACCCAGGTAGAGAGGCTGTTTTGTCAAGGCAGTGTTGATGTGACTCTGGGGAGATAAAACCAGGGGCAATTCTGCCTCCTGGCACTTGCCAGCAGGACAGCAGCATGGCTGTCTTTCTGAATAAACTTTAGTTTCTGATGAACCTGTGTTTACCTCTCCAAATATTCCCCGGGTTCGGGGTTTCTTTGCCTTTTAGCTCTATGTTTTACTAAAATTACCCAAGCTACCCTAAACTTGGCTCCATAAAACCTTAAGGAACCCTAAATGATCTGTGAGTCAGTTTTTATTCCAGTGAGATGGAATTTAGAAACTAGTGGTTTAACAGCAGATAAATTTAAAAATAACCAGTCCTTTAATGTATGTAAGAAGGTTGCTATAAAGGCAGAATAGAAGATCTTTTCTTTTCCCAAGTTTTACCTTAGATTTAAAAAAAAAAAAATCTACCTTACTTTAAATGAAAATTTTTGACAAATGTTTTGAAAGCTTGAAATGAAATAATTTATATTGCATGGATATGCTTGCTCTTGAATCTTTTCATCAAAGACAATCCATTATAGTGGTAAAATCTTAGGGTACAAGCTAAGGAGGTAAACCATGTTGAGCAATAAGGGATAATAAGGGATAGCATTTTGTAGATGCAAGTACACTGTTCATTTCACCACATCAACTCATTGGAGGCAGTTGATAAACACTGGCTTGGGCTGAGGGATAATAGGATATGTTCTTTTCCACTCTAACAAAGTAATTTGCTCTCTTTAATGAAGGGTTAGAGAAAAAAAGCTGAAAAAACTTTTTCATTTTCAAGTATTAATTGTAAAAGGAAAAGAGAGTAGGTTGGTTTCTTCATGAAGGAAGAAAACTACCTCAATTTTAAACATGGAATATCATTGAGTAAGAAAATAATCTTCCTGTTCAGCTTCCTTGTAATTTGCTTAAGTCAGTTTTAGTTCCCTTCATGGGAATCTGCCAAATACCACAAGGAAAAAAAAAAAAAAAAGGTAACTTAAGGAATGTCATACATCTTTCCACTTCAACCCATTAAAAAAACATAGAGTTTGGGAATTTGAGTAAATTATTTTAGGACATACTCTGGCTGAGATAAATGTCTGTCAATACACTACAAACTACTGATTAATAAAATGGGTGATGAGTTAAAATGAGTAATTAGTTAAAGGACTGCAATAGCAAGTTTTACCTGGCAGTTAAGGAAAGCAAGTTGTGCTTTAAGGAAAATATAAATACAATGTTAAATGCTAACCAAGGTAAAACATTCAGATGCTTAATTTCAGCTTCTCTGCTTGCAAATTATGAACACAGATTAAAATTGGAGATGGGAATGAGCCGTGCTTTTTACAGGGGATGTATGAGGTGCTAGTGAATTCCTTTGGTGCTTCTCAAGCATTTACAGGTAAATAAGCAAACAGCAGTTCCAGCCAGCAGTGCTGCAGCTCTGAGCACACAGGGCATCATGCACACGCATGGTGTGGAGGAAGTGTTGCCTTTGGTCAGCTCATATTTGTGGCACTTGAGAGGGTCTCAGGTAAATGTGGCCTTCAGGGATTTCAGAAAGAAATGAGTACTTTGTTTGCTGACCATGTGAAACAGTGGAGAGAATGCTGGGAAGCTGGAGGGTCTGATGCCTTCATAAGAAAGGAAATGTTAGTATTGTTCCTACTGGAATGCTTCAGTGTTATTTAATGATTGCAAAATGCAGCTCTGCAATGATAAAATCTAGTAGTGGTTATGCAAGAAGAATATAAAGATCCAGTCTTGTTAAACATAGAAGAGTCTCATGTCATAGTGCCAAGCCTTAGGCATAAGGAAATGCCAGCTCCATTCAAGTTTTACTAAAGTTATACTTTTTCCCAGTATATTGCTCCCTATAGGAAAAGGATGAATACGTGAATGAAAGAATAAGTAAAGGATCTTTCAGGTCATAAAGCCTGAATTACATTTTTGACTGAAAAATTGATATTGTCTTTTTTCATATGCAAAATTTTATTTTGTAGCCTGACATACAAATTTCTTGTTACTTCTGAGTCTCTTCCCTATTTTTTTCATGCATTTGCCACTGCTTTTTTAAACCAGCAATTCACAGCATTGCTTTATGCATTGCTCTGCATTTGTCTCATACTCTTGGCTAAGCAAAGAAAGGTAAAAACAGTAAAACAGTGCAAAATAACTGCAATAAACCTTCATACTTTTTTATTCTAAGTTATTTTTTCAGTCTTCTCATGGTGACAAAGCATTTTCGTTATTGTACTCAAAAAAGTGCAATAATTTCATTTTTTTTTAAAATATTTTTACAAGATCTGTTGGGTAATGGTACTAATTTCACCACGGCAGGAAGCAGTATGCCACCTCTAACTCTGCTGCCAGTCAGGCACTGAATACTGCTTTAAAAGCTGATGGCTGCAGCAGGGTACTGCAGCTGCTCCCCAGAAGACAGACAACAGTAAGAAATAACAGGTCTTCAGTACTAGCACAAAACTAAAAACACATGTAGGCAAATGGGATAGTCATTTAATGGGAGAAGCAATCTGGGAGGTAAAACCAGAGTGTTAGGCGTATTGAAATAATTTCAGATTTGTTTGAGTTGTTGGTTTGTTTTTTTTTAACTGGTTAATCTTCTTTGCTTTAGAAAAAGAACTTAATCTTGTGGATAAATTTTTTCTGAGCAGATGAAGGTTGAGGAGCTGGCATATAATTCTCTTAGAAGAGAAATAACTGAACTTTTAGGTTACATTTCAAAGGCTATCCTGCACCAAACAACATCCACAGTGGCAGCATCTGTGCTAAAAGGGTTGTGTGATCAAACAAACCTGGTGATAGTCATTCAGAAATTATTTGTAATTAAAGAGATAGATGCCTTTTTGGAGTTCATCAGTATGATCCTTTATTACGGGTCTGCAGGTAGGAACGGCCCACTTTGAACTTAGTTTTATAATGTAAAATATCAGATGTGGGGTTGTTGATAGTGAACAGCACATGGGTCTGTAAAGATTGGCACAGCTTAGTCATGTAAGCAACCAGCTGGTGAGTACCTGGATGAAAAATACCAACTGGTTGTGTTCTTGAGTCAGTGGCTACTTTAGTTGCTGCTGTGGTGAGTGAGACAGTGCAGATGTCTTGTGCTTGGGGAAATCATACTCCTTTAAGTTTTAGCTGACAGAGGACTCTTAAGCCCTTGACTTGAGAGCAGCATTGTCTGTGAGCTTGGACAGGAGGCTGATAGGAGAGGAGCTCCCTGATCAGTGCATGCCCAAACATTCCCCTCTTCATCGTGTGTCTGATTGTCCTCTAAGTATCACCCGTCTGCCTGTCACCACAGAGCCCAGAAACTTCAGCAGATCTCTGAGAGCATTCCCACTTCCCATGCATAGGAAGAGCAAGAAAAGGCAGGAGGAGGAAGGACATGGTCTGGGTGACATTGTGGCATTGCAAGACCACTTGACATTTTTCATACTTTTCCCCACATCTTTGTATGTAAGGCTCATGCACACCTACAAACACAAGATCACCCCATGTCTGAGGGGGGGCAGTGGTTGCAGGCCAGGAGAAGGGACAGCTGGAAGTTTTTAAAACACTGTTTACTTAACAGGATAAATATGTTTGTCTAAGAAAAATGGAAACCAGAAAATTACACCAAATCAAGAACAAACATATGTCCAAAAGATTGCTAAAAACATCAGACAGCTACCTTACTGCCAGTTGAAATCCATCTTTGTGTGGCTGGTATAAACGAAGAACTAGTTGGTAACTTAAGTTATAATTTCTGGTTGTGTACAAATATTTTGGAAAAAGCATGCAATAATTACATGTAGGTCACTGCAATGCCACAGGATATTAGGCTTAAGTATCTTGTGTGAGTCAATGAAGCTTTCAACTGTAAAAATAGGGCAAATTTCTCACATCCCCCCTCTATACAGCCCAGGCAAACTTCCAAAACGCAGTTTGATGTACCCAAATTATTTACTCTTTTCTAGCAAATTAAATTCACAAATGGATATGAATTAATGTCATTCTTTTTTCTGGATTTAGTTACCCTTCAAGGGAACTTGTGTAAACAGACTTCTTAGTTTTTATTGTTCTAATTACATGTTATGATGTATATTTTTTATTTTTCTTCCCATAAAACTTTTATATTGGCTCTTTTGAAGACGAGGATGTTGATTTTCTAAAGAGAAGCTGTATAAAAATACGAACTTCTGCATAATGCCAGCATTATGTATTAAGTTAGATTCTGCATGTGTCACAGCAAATTTTGTACTTGATCCTTCAGTGGAACAATCTCTAGCAACAAGATATTTTGAAAATAAATACTGACATCTGAGTGATTCAACAGGGCATTACTTTCTCTAAACAGGCCAATTCTGTAGCTGGTTATAATATGGTCTTTTCCTTAGGTCCAAGTCCAGGCATTCCCTTTGGCCCAACTTTAAAACATGGGTTTTCATGAGTATCTGCCGTGACACGTCATTTTGTTTCTCTCAAATCTTTCTTTGAAGCAAGTCTCTTACGCGAAGTAGATAAATCATAAATAAATTGCTGTGCAGCGTGTTTAACTTAGATGCTTTTTTAAAAGGCAGTTGCAATTGTGTTTGAAAAAAATAGGGGAAAGAGCAGGCCTCTGCTGCAGGTCTGTGATCTAATTGCATGAAAGCAGGCCTTTGGGTGCCCCTTTCTCATTTGGAGAAGTAACACTTTCTCAAACTAAACCAGCTAAATTTGATGGGCATTACTTGTCATCTCTCTCATGGAAACATGTTGTCTTGAAATCAGGGTGGGGAGTGAGTTCACATAATTCTGAAAGTGGCATTTACTCATTACTGGAGAAGAGAGTGGTGAATACCTGAGGTCTAAGGAGCCTTCTGGACTAAGCCAAAGACCGGCAGCTGTTAGTGCTGCTCACCAGGTGGGTCAGCACGCTCTCGGCTGGAGCCCTGCACGTGGCCACCCGAGGCCTGGGATCAGCACGAAGGCAAAGCTGCTGTTTCTCCTTCCTCATGCCCCTTACAGCAAGAAGCTTTGTGGTAGAAGGAAATGAGTCTCTTTGTTCTTGCTTTTTGGAAAGTGCCAGAACAGTAGTTACAGTCCCAATGCGAATTACTGGAAATACTAAGGGCATCTCACTCTCAAACCCAAGACTATGTTATTTGTTGGGATTTTTTTGTTTCTAGTGACACAAACCTGGCCCAGCTCCCAGGAGTGTTTTGGCTCCCTACCCAGAAGTGATGCTCCAGCCTTGGGGCTGTGCTGGGAGGAGGGCTGTGTGCTCAGGGCCAGCGGGGAACGCTCCATCCGTCCGACGCTGGCCTGGCACGCAGGGAAGGACCAAACCCACCTGGCCCAAGCCTGCCTTACTCCATCTGTGCTGCTACCCCCACTGGGTCTCCAGCCACACAGAAATATTTGCAGTTGTTTTAAGGAGCAGTGGCACAGTAATAATACTGAGCAGTCTGCAGTATTTGCACCAGTAACTGCATTAGTGTGTTTTTGGGTGTGTATCTTAGTTAAGTGTGCTCTTGCACGTTTTGTTGCATATTCCTCTTGCTATATTTTTTTAATGGCAGAGTAAGAATATAACTTCACTGTTTCATGCTTTGATCAGGAATTGACAGAAACAAGGAGCTATCAGACTGAGAAGGCAGTGAAAAATGGGAAAGCATAATATGAGTGGAATTCTAATTCTCTCTGTGCCTAGTGAGGCAGGCAGGAATGGATTTTGGTGTAAACATAAGTGCTGTAGGGAATTAAAAAAAACCCAGAATTTTATTGAGTGACTGTAATCATCCCATAAACCAATGGTTGAGATGAATCAGAGATGTCATAACTTTGTGCTGATAGCCTTTAAAGAGTCACTCAGTGAGGTAGGAATAGCCACACTGAATCTGTGTGACATCTGTGCTGCCTGGACTCGAGGTGTGAGTTCAGGTCAACTTTAGACATTTTGCATAGAAGCCTTTTTGGACCTCTGCTACCCAGTGGGGTAGGTGAAAGAAAGCACCAGCTCATCATTTAGAGCCTCTGCTGTGTGTGTCCTATGTGACCTTGTAGCACCAGTTTGTTGGCAGCAGCTGTAGGTGAGCTGACCAACGAGGTCCTTCATGAGGTGGCAGCTCTTGCAGAGCTGTGCTGGCATCTGCAGCTGAGCTGCTGGTGATCCCTGGTGGATGCTGTGGACATGTGGAGTACAGGACTGGGAAGACACCCAAGTTTTTGCTTGCTTGCTGGCACCTACTACTAGGGATGTAAGGCAAAGCCGGTGTTTAGTTTGTTCCTTTCCAACCCATCAGCATGCTTGTTGCTTAAGTGTGAGGAGGAATGCACTTCATTCAGAGCAGGTCAAAGGCTTCTTTGGACTTGTTTTAATTTCCTTGACAGTGACCCGTGCCCGTGATTTAAGTGGAAATCTATGTGAAATGTCCATCTTCACTTTGGTGGTGTTTGTGTGTGGATGCGTGGGGAAGAAGGAACTTGGTGTTAGTTCATTGTTTTGGTAATGGAATGTTCTTGCATTGTGCCAGAGCTTGCAGATACAGTTTTATTCCATTTCCTAAACAGGGGGAAATGTCAGTAGGAATTTAATAGCATTTTTGTATTAGAAGAATACCGCTGAGTTAATTAAATCATTGTGGGATGAGTTTCAATTCTCTGTGCTCTTGATTTATAGCCTCCTATTGCTATCAAATTCTTATTATATTATTCTTCCTAGGAGTGCAGAATTACTGTACTAAAAAGTGATTTTGTTTAATTAATGTAAGTGCCTTCAATCTTTGCTTCAGCCTGGCTGTAATCTTAACATCATTTACAAAATTTACATTAAAGTGAGTTTAATCTGCACTTGCTAAAGGACAAGCTATCATTGGTTCATAGAAGCTACATCCCCGGTTTCTCCACTGGCATTAGGATTGCTTGTTCTCTCCAGACCCTGCTGCTGCCAGGGTTACTGGAGCTGGTTTCTCCTGCTGCATTTCAGGAGGCAGCAGAATTTGAAATACTGCTGTTTGTGCTTCATGCCTGGAGTGTTTTTGTTTTTCTGGTGTTGCTGAGGGAGAAATGAATAGCACTCCGAAACAGAATGGATTGACTATCAGCTGGAAGTTTGGATCCCATGTTGAGTGTGGGATGTTTCTGGGGAATGTGAATGAAGTAGCTTTGTCACAGCAGATTTACGTCCAGTGAGATTTCGTTAACAGTTAAAGAAAACACTGTTCTGTAAGTTTTTATGGGAGAAGGGGATGAAAGTGACTTTTGACAGCTGATTCTGTGTCTTCCCAAACAGGTGCCACTTTATAACACCCAGGTCTTTTCAGCTTTCATCTGCCTAGATCTCTTGTCTGGCCAGAGTGAGGAACTGCTCTGTTTTTTGGGGTTATTTAGAGATGGGCTACGAGGACACTGCTTCACACACAAAGTTAATAGTGTTCATGGTCCATCCAGACACTCCATAGGAATTCCATAGGAATGCTATCTCACACCTGCCAGATGTCCCACACCGTTGGAGGAGGAGCTGGGCTCACTGAATCGCGCTCAGGAGCTGCAGAGGAAGCAGCTCCTGAGTGCTGGGACTGCTGCCTGTGCTCGACAGACACCAGGGAAGGTTGGCTGCCTCACCATGTGCTGGCCTTGCCCATGTTCCTCCTCTCGCCTTTTACATTCACCTTTAAAAATTGTCTTTCCTTACTGTCCTTGCCAGAATAGGTAATAAGAATAGGAAAAAGCTGTTCATAAGGAACAAATGTTGCTTTAAAAAAATGCTGAAAAAAAAAAAAAAAAAAAAAGAGGTGCAAAATTTTAATGAGAATATTCTGAGCTAAATAACAGTGTCCCCATAGTAAAACACCTGGATTTAATTTTACAGACAAGTCACCCTCAGGCTTCTATGAGTCATTGGTGAACAAGTCCTTGCCTGCAGACTTTAAGAGCAGCTAATTACTCTGAAGTCACTTGCTTGTCACATTGTTGCCAGTTACACTTATTTTCCTATTGCTTACTGAAAGCCACGGAAAGCAACAGTGTTTCTGGAACTTATAAATNTATATATACACACATATATATAGATGTGCACACATATATATAGATGATTGTATATATGAGAAAATCAAAAGCTTGTTTGCAGTACTGTCACCTTATAATGGATTTATGGGACAGCTTGAAAAGAAATAGACATTAAATATATAAAGATCACCCTCCTCTTTGTGAGGCAAAGAAAAGAAAGCTAATGTTACAGGAATAACAACATCTAGTCATGCAGGTAAAACCTTGTATTTGATATTCTCCATGTGTTTTTCTCTGTTATATGCTGGTTTGTTCTATGTATTTTTTTTTCCATGGCTGACCTTTGAACTTTTTTCTTTATCTAGCTTGTTAAAGCTTTGTAAAGCTCATCCAAGTGAGGCTGAGCCTTGCCTCTTGTTACAGCCTTGTCAAATGAGCATGCTCTAAAAGCAAATACTGTTTTGCTGAAAAATGCTCTTGCTGCACTTGAAGTTAATGTAATTTCATTTCTAGCATTTAAAAGGTCCTAAATATATTTGAGAATCTCTTTTGTTGTCTTGGTGAGTGGTTCTGAGACTGGGTTTTACTCTTGAATGTGGATCCATTTAATGTTTTAGGTGAAAGTTTTGGTTTATGCTTCTTGTTTTTCTTTGAGCATATATGATTTGCATCCTAGGCTGTTGGGGGTTTTGCTTGTTTTTCTGGTGTTGGGTTGTTGAGTTTGTTTGGGTTTTTTTTGTCTGCACATGTGGAAAAGGTAATCTAAATGCTGAGTCTTTCATCTTCTGCAGAGAGAGCCTGTCATTCCAAGGGAAGTGAAGTGCTTGTCAGCTGGGGGGCCATGAGAGCACCATATTCAGTCCCAAGGATGAAGGTTGTCAATTTCTAACCACTTGTACAATACAACACATTTTTTAGTATTTTCTAGGATATTAATAGGAAGGGGGAAATCATGAGGCTGCCAGCTGTGTTTGTGCAAATGTACCTTCAGTGTAATTTCCCTTTGCTCCCAGTGAACATTCAGTTCTGCCTTACACTGCATGTGAGTTACATAGGAGCATTTGCTTACAGCCTAATTAAGCATAGCTTAGAGCAGTACTTAATTGCAACACTCCAAGTAATACAGAGGAACTTCAAGCCAATCTGGCTAACAAGAAATTAACTTTGTGCTCTGCCCAAGGTTGTGCTAGCTGCTGTGTCTGTGAGGTTTCATTATGTCTTGTCTTCTGTGTCCATGCAACAGCACTTGGGCAATCTTCAGAGAAACCTTTTAGGATTTCAGTTATAGCAAGAAATCCTGCAAGAAGTGAGACAGAGCATGCTGGAGTCTTTCAGTGAGTAGAGAAATTGCCTGTGCAGCAGATGCTGGCTTTGGGTGTCTCCAGCAGTTCATCCATTGAAGTCTGAATGATTCTGAGGTGAAAGACTGCTATGATGGTGTATAATCATTAAAATTAGAGTTGAATGAACTTTGTAGGAAGTTTTCTATGTTACTTTTATCCCTTAAATAAATAAATAACCTAGTAGCTCTGAAGATGGTGAAATAAATTTTACAGCACTGTAAACATGCTCATAATCAGTTTCTCTGATTTGCCTCTTTCCCAAGCTTTCTCCAACGTGCAGCTGTAAAAGCTGTGGTGTTTAACTTGTCTATCAAAATGCTCAAGGATGATGTGCATGCAAAGGGCTTGTTTTATCCCTGTGCCAGAGGCCTGGAATTGCTAATAACCCTACATTCAAATGCTAACCATTAAGAAAGGGGAGACCTTAGTAAAATTCCAGCAAAAATAATATAAAAAACATGTACAGTGTCAGGCATGATTTATAATAATTGCATTTTTTGAGTTTGTAGCAGTCTCTGCTTTCTGCATAATTGAGTTCATCTCTACTACAGCTATGTGTTTTCTGAGCGCATTAGGTGCAACTTAGTGGCAATATCTAGGTATGAGGACTGATGGATTATGAGGGAATTAGTTGATTATCTTCACTTCTTTATTTTAAAATACATTAATATAGGGAAGGAGAAAGTAATTCTTTTTCCTCTTAAATTATGTCACAATATTTATATAAAATTTCAAACCAGGAAAGTCTCACTGAGTTCAAGAAATACGTTAGAAATATTTGAAGAGAAGGTATTTAAAGTCTGACCAGATAGTAGCTCAGATTGCTTGGCTTAGACTTGCAGTCAATGCAGAACTCTGATATGGAAGAACTTTTTCCATGATATTTTGTACAAATCTAATTGTGTTGGTGCAAAACTTTTGCAAGGCTAATTTTCCTACAGTGACTTAACAGATCTTTTGAAAGGTTGTTGAAGAGTATTTCTTTATGCTGGGCAGTTCTGTTTTTGCACTACAACCATAATTAAGTATTTTTGAAGGACGTATTTGACTTTGCATAACATGATTGAAAATTGGGTTATTATGCTGCTGAATTACCAGTATCTGAATTAAATACCTATTTTGATTATTGATTGCATACTGAATTATAAAATTTATTCATTAATGTAAGACAAACTTGGAGATCTTTACCTATGACAGAGAAGTAGTAGGAATGGCCATGCTTTTCATATAATTTGCTTTGCAGTGGCATTTTTTTTGCTGCTGGAAAGTGGCATGTAGACTAATGAACACATCCAGCATAGTTGTTTAGCCCACCTACAGGTGTGTACACCCTTTTTTGAATCTCAACTTGGAAGGAGTGGAGATAAAAAGTAACTTTCAAAGGATGGTATTGGGGTTTCTTGGTGAAGGAAATCTTCATATTTTTGTGTCCGACTTTGTATCGTGCATGGTCGAATTAGCAGTTGGCTCAAACTCAGTGCATAAGTATCATAAAAGCTCTGTCAGAGATTTGGGTTTAATCACCCTTAGGTTGCCAGATTCCTGCTGTCAGATGCAGACATGGTAGTTCCAGCCTTTTACTGTCCTTCTGTTCACAGACCTCTTCAGGTAGATGCTTGCTTCCTGTCAAAAACAACTGCAAGTGCTATTTTGGGAAGGTATTGCATTCCATATTTTGCTCGATGAGCCTCATGGTCTGACCAAGGGACCTTGGTGTGTGTTCTGCTCCTCTTCACCTCTTATTTGGGTTGCTTGTCTCCAGTTAATGGTGACTAGGGAATTACTTTTCAAGTGCTTTCATGCTGTCTTAGGGTGGCAAAGCTATAAAAGATGATTAAGTTGCATAAGTGCCTCTTCTTCTTTCTGTTGACCACTGTAGGAGTTGAATGACTAGTGAAGAAGACAGGATGTGCTTTGACTGAGGTGGCTAGTGACAGCTGAAATGCCACCTCTGTGTGGTTCAGGTGGAACGCAAACCAGGTGGTGATCTATGATCATGAAGACCCTTTCCTTCCCCTAAGTTACCAAGCTGTTTTATTAGGACCGAATTGGGCCTTGTTTCTAAGCGGGAAATTTTTGTTGACTGTGTGCCTGAATGGCTAATGTCCCCAGTTACTCCTGGAAGAAACAGCAGAGTTGGTTTATCTGGAGAGATGCTGGCAGCTCCAGGGCTGATTTTTTTTCTATCATTTGTTAAGGGCTTGTGAAAAATGATGAGTTTCATATCACAGTGCAAATCCAAGTCAGTACTCTTCCACATCTGTTGAGCAGTTTCACTTCCGTGTGCAGTGTTCAGACTTTTGAGGTAGCCTTTCAAATAGCAGAGTATAGATAAAGATTTAGTGAGGGAATACAGACTTTCATGGACAGACAGTTTTAGTCATTGGTACTTGATACACAATAGTGATGCCAACTTTTGAGAGAAAAAGAAAATTTAGTATCAAATGGGAATCTGGACTGGGGAAATACCTCTTCTTCAAGAGCCAGTAAGCCCATTGAGGGGAAAGCAATAGCAAGTTTCTATGGGAAAGGGTTGAGGAACTGGACTGGCATTTCAGAAAGTAGCTTACCTTGTATTTGCTTTCTGATTTTCTACTAGGGAAAGCTAGCTCTTGTTTTGTGGGGAAAACCAAATGCAATAAACTCATATTGGTTTGTGAAGAAGGAAGGAGATTTAGTTTATTTCCCTAACTGATTATCTTTGTAATGGACAATCAATGTCATTAAGATCTCTTTCTAATGCTTTAGCTAACTAAAAAGCTGGATTTGTCATCTCAAGGTGCTTTCCATGGTGAACCCCAGAAATGAGGCTACCTGGTAGTTTATCTAATCCAGTCTCTACATATGGAAAATAATGGTGTCTGCAGAGAAGATTAAGACATTTGTCTTTATGAGGCACTGTCTGTGGAAGTGTGGCATATCACACTCAAATAGGATTTTTTTTCTTCTTTAAAGAGGGTTTTCATGGTAGAGCTGAAAGAAATTCACACACTAGCTCTTTTGTTACACTTTAAAAAGTGAAATTCATACGGTGCACAGGTTGGCAAAGCCTTTGTTGATGTGAGCCAAGCAAACTTGGGTTGTTTTCTGTTTAGCTGGGTTCACTGAAAGAAGAACCTACAGAACTCTGGAAACAAATCCACAAAACCAGTTATTTATTACAAGTTACACTTTAGGGCTGATTGTTGTCAGTTGTGTTGAAGAGTGTATAAGCAACAGTTGAACCAAGACTAGTACCGAGTATTTTTTGTTAATGCTCTGCAGGTAGCAAAAAAGTGCTTTTTTTTCTACTTTTGCCATGTATAATCTTGTGCAGGAAGATGGAACAGTTGTGGAAGAAGCAAGTGTTGTGACACTTTTCTGTGCTGTACAAAAGGCAAGATAGATGTTTCACTAGTAAGAAACTTTATGCTTTATGCTCTGCCACCACCCAAACCACCAACCTTCTGAAGCTTGAAAAGGCAATAAAGTTTTTCTTATGTTTAGAATTGTCTCTACCTGAATTAATTGAAAGTGGTAAATAGTGAGATTTGCTGATTCAGCAGATTTGGTTTGACACTCTTAGAAATTGAGACACAATTAATAGTTAATGTTATTGTTTCCAGTTATTAATACAATATGTTTTTAACGGACACTTCAAAATAAATTTGTTTTATCACATATGGCTATGTATTTAACCTATGACATTCTACATGGTAATTGAATGGAAGAATTAGATATTGAAATTTGAAATCTATAGAATGATATTTAAATGTATATTAGTAGTTTACATAAATACAAGAAGCCATAAGCATAGAGACTAAGGGAAGCAGATTGTAGTATTCAGATTCATATCAAACCCAAGCTACTGTTTGGGGAAGGAAAGGAAGGGGAAAACACCGTTAGCGTTGAAATATATTTTATTCAAGTCTTGTCTAGAGGGGACTATTTAATTACTATGTTGCCTAGGACCCTAAGACCCTGAGATGTTTACATGTCTTCTGTTATATGTTGGTCTAAATTGTACTTTTGCCTTTTGAGGCCAGCTTTCTTAAACTTATGTAGCTGGATCTATGAGCCAAGAGCACAGCATTTAAAAAGAAATTTTATTTTGAAAGGGAATGGAATTATGTACTCATGGAAATAGAAACTTTAGAATAAGAAGGATCTCCAAAGCTTGATCTGCCTTCTGCCAGTCAATCTGGGGGGAAAAATGAGCTTGGGAAAAGGCATTTTCCTTTAATAAACCTGACACCAGTGCCTTTATATTCTCTTTCATTTTCTCTGTAGTGCGGTTCAAGAAGGTTTCAATGACCCAGATTTTTCTCAGCATAATCCTAAAGAAGATCCATGATATAAATACAGATCCATCAAAATCCTCTGAGAAAAAAAAAAAAAAATTACCATTCATGCCAGGACAGAGATAAAATTACTGGTATCTTTGCATGGTGGATTTCTTTAAGCTCTTGACAATAATTTAGGGAGGGGAGAAAGGGGCAGAAGGAAGCATGCTTGTAGGTAACAACTTCTATGTGTTATCTATAGCACATAAAAATACAGTCAGCTTCCTTGTCATTGCCTGTTGGAGTCTAGGAAATAGCTGGTTTCTCTATGATCAGCTACAGTAGAAAGGCCACTGTTAAAAGATTTCTCACTTAATATCAAGCAGAATTGGTTTCTAGAGAGTGCCTCTTGTCTTAAAAGATTCACCCAATGTTTGCTCTTTTCCACTTGGGATTTTTTTCATACCCTTTTGCTAACACTAAACAAAGAAACTAGGCATTTGAGATGTTTGAATATAATTGTCTTTTTAATACAGGTAATTATTTTAAATGTTTAACGGGATCCTCGTGAAAATTGTTGCATAAACTTTTCAATTAGAGAGAAGGCTCTTTGATTGCATTTGTGTAAGATATTTAATTGGGTGGACAGCACAGAATGAATATGTTTGGAAATTATCTCAGATTACCTGCTTGTAGGGGGATGCCTATAGGGAGGAGAAAGCTTTGGTTCCAATTAACTTCAAAGATAAGATAGCTTAATTGGAAGCTGACTGCACCTCGACAGCTTCAGAACAGCAGTGACTTCCATGTAAAATAATCTGAAGCAGATGCTGAATGAAAAAGTAGCATTTTCTTTCATACAGGCTTTGGCATCAAATCTCTAGCATTATGTTATCTAGTTCTACATGAGGAAGCATTTTTTTATTGTGACACTGATTTCAGCAAACTACTTCATATTTATACCTACACTGTTCCCTTTGTCAGCCTTTGACAAACAGTCTGGAACAGTAGCTTAAAGGGAACTTTGAACCACTTTGGCTTGGGAAAATAGCCATGAAGAATCCTACCAAAAGTCCCATTTAGAGTTCCTGGTCTATGATCAAACTAGATCTTTTTTATGCTTTTAGTTAATGTCGTGGTTATGTAACTTTTCACTATCTGTAGAAGAGCTTAGAGGCTAGAGAAATGGTCTGCAAAAAAGCTCACGAGGTTTAACAAGGGCAAATGTAAAGTCCTGCACCTTTAGAGGAACAACCTCAGGCATCAGTACATGCTGGGAGCTGGAAAACAGTTTGGCAGAAAAAGATCTGGGGGTCTTTGTGGATTCCAAGTTGAATGTGAACCAGCAATATGCCTTTGCTGCCAGGAAGGCTGATGGTATCCTGGGCTGCCGCAGGCAAAGCATCACCAGTGGGTTAAAGGAGGTTTATTCAGCACTGCTGAGGCCACATGTGGAGTACTGGGTCCAGTTCTGAGCCCCCCAGCAAAGGGGAGACATGGACAATACTGGAGAACATCCAACAAAGGCCTAGAGAGATGATGTGGGAACCGGAGCATCTGTGCTGTGAGGAAAGGCAGAGAGAGCTGGGGCTGTTTGGCCTGGAGAAGAGAAAGCTGGGGAGCATCTTCTGAATGTGTATAATTACCTTGAAGGAGTGTGAAAAGGGGATCCAGGGGCTTTCCAGTGGTGCCCAGGGGTAGGAGCAGAGGTAACAGGTACAAATGAAAACACAGGATGTTCCCTCTGAATGTGGGGCAGCACTTTTAGCTGTGAGTGTGACCGACTGCTCTCAGTCACAGCCCACAGAGGTTGTGAATCTCCCTCCTTGGAGATGCTCCAAGGCACCTGGATGCTGTCCCAGAGAAAGGGCTCTAGGTGACCCTGCTTGAGTTACAGGGTGGATCAAATAACCTCCACAGATCCCTTCCATCCCTCCACCCTGTGTGAGCCTGCAATTGTTCTTAAACTTTTATAATGAAAAAAACCTCAGCCCAAAAAATGGGTAAAGGTGTGTTGATCTTTAAACATATAATCTCTGTCTGATGTCTTTAATAATAAAATTTGGAGTTATGAGGGTAAAGCTCCTTGTTATTTGTCATTTGTAACTACTGAGTTTCTAAGAGTAATATTTTTTCTTGCCTGGCATGCACCAGCATTACCAACATAATCCACTTGAATACCTTGCAAGAATTATTTTAAAATTTATTTTAGTGGAGGGATTTCTGTATTGAATGTTAGGATCTTATTTGATTATGAACAGTACTGAAATTGAACAATGGCAATCAAAGTACACCTAAATACGTGTTTGATGTCAGATATCAGTAAAAATAGAGGAGCCAGCCATCATCTGATTTATAAATGATGAGAACCTGGACCAGAGCACGTAGAAGATGATCTGTTCTCTTGGGAAATCCTCAGCCTTAGAGGCACTAAAAATAACATCACTCAAATGCTTATTCAACTAGTCATAAGGGATAGAACGAAAGATTACCAGTTGGCAAAAAAGATGATGGAAAACATTTAAGGGCTGTGAAAAGAGGTTTATATGATTCAGTGCAGCTTTGCAGTGAATACTGTTTGATAAGCAGCAGTGGAATACTGATAATGATGTACCTGCAAAGGAGAAAGACGTGTGTAGTATGACAGGATGGACTGGGAGGGGAGGGTGTATTGATGTCAGGGTAAGAGGAGCTGCTCTGGAGTAGGTGTTGGTACAAAGCAGCACTCAACTCTTTGCACTGTGACCTGCAGCAGGAGATGCAGAGAGCTGACACATTAATCTTCAGGAACAGGCTGAAGAGAGGAGCTGCAAGAGAGGAAGGATGGAGCAGTTTGTGATACTTAGATCAGGCTGCTGGGAACTGGTGAGAACATAAGAGAAGAGAGGCTATTGCTGATCATCTTCTATGTGGCCACAGGTTCTCTAAAGCAACTTGTGTGTATGCCTGCAGAATGTCTTACTTATCATCGCTTTAGCAAAGTAACCTTTTTAAAAGTTGGCATAAATGCTGCAGACTTCAATCCATATAATACAATCTATAATGACCTTACTACTTCACTTTTGAGCCAGTGCTGCTCCAGGAATTAATGCCTGGAAATCTCAGTACGCGTAGGTGATAGGGGAGAGCCGAAGGACATTTTTGTGAAGGGGATTGTATAGAGGACCATTTAGTTGCCTTTGTTTCTCAGCTTTTGGTAAAAACTGGTTGATTCCTTTCAGTTCATAATAGGGTGAATACCAAGCTGTTTCTATGATGTCATGGATTGCTTGTTCGGCGTCTTTTTAATTAGTGACATTTTATTTAGTCCAAATTAAATATGCCAGTTGTAGCTGATTTAGTGGCTAACAATGATGAGTGAGAGGAGGGAGACCTAACATACATGAGTGTTACGTTTGTCATCCAAATAAAACAAATGTAGTAAATGCAGTTGCCTTGAAAATATAACTGTGTGGTAATTGAAGGGATTCAACTAAATGAATCTGTAACAATTTTGATAAGGCAAGGATCTTAAAGGCAAGGAGAAGGTGTTCTGGGACTGGACATTTGTTTATGTTCTTTTTCCTCTGAGAAGTCACTGTAGTGGTGATGAGTTTATCCATTTTCTGACTACCGTTTTGCCCTATTGTTTTTCTGTATCTTAGTTGGAATACTGCTATGAATTCAGAAACTATAAATTCAGAACCCACAGTGGTNGATAAAGGGTCTAAGACTTACCCAACTGCCATCAGATAATGAATATCTCTTATCTTCTTTGATAGACACTTGTCAAAAATCTACTTGCTTCTTGTGGAACAAGTACTACTATCCCTGTTCTTGAAGTTTCCAATAAACACTGGTGTGCTGTGCTGCCCTACTGTATCATGGCAGGTGTACAGGAAGAGGAAAATACTCCTCCTTGATAGATGTTTTGCTCACTAAAGACTGAAACCTATGCTGCTGATAGAAAACTTGCTAGTAAGCACAACTACAATAACAGATCTCTATGTGAAATGTCCAGATATTTGATGAGTCCCCTGATATCCTCCCAGTCTCAATTTGTCCAAAGACGGAAGAACACTGAAAAGACAGAAAATTGTGTGTTTTCCCTTGGTCTTCTTCACGGGACATTGCAGGATTTATAACTCAGCCAACAGAGACACACAGAGACACTGATACAAACTCTTATCTCCATCCCCCCCCCAACTCTGTTTTCACAGAATTTAACCTTCATCACAAATTTCACATGCCACTTTTACTGGTTGCTTGAATATGTNGGGCAGTTATCCTGGAAGGTGAACAGCATAGAAAAGCAGTGCTAGTCAGAACAGCATCCAATTCCATGAGAGAGCAAGTTTAAAAGGGAAAAAAAAACAAAAAAAAACAAAAAAAAAAACAAAAACCAACAAGCCTTATAGTGGGATTTCAGCTACAACTGTAATAGTTGTAGAGCAAGAGTGATTCAAAGTCAATTTTATCAAATCATCTCTCACTCACCGTGGTATTTCTTGCATCTTGTCCTATCTGTGTATGATAGCAGTAAAACCATCTACCACTGCTTTTTGGAGAGCTCCTTCCATGTAAATACTCTAAACAAATTAGCAGCTCTTAAAGCATCCTCTTTAAACTATCCTGATGAAAAATCTGCTCTAAGTTTATTAAAAGTCAGGCCATTAGGGACACCAAGAAAAGTGTCACTAATTTAATTGTTGTAAAGTTGCCTTGTACCTCCCATTATTAGACATTACGTTTCCTTGCCTGAAACTGTACAAAATGGGATTTCAGCTGAATTTCAGCACCTGCTAAAATCTGTCTCAAGATGGATATTTTTGTTTGGTTTCCCTTCCAAATACCTCAGCCATTTTCACAAAGAGTTCAATGAGAACCATAGTGTTACAATGTAAAAACATCATACTGGGTTTCAGAAGGAGCAACAGATTATCTTTCTTGTATCAGTCATGGTAGGTCTTTTTGCTTTAAGAGAAGTGATTACCAGGATCTAGAAGACATTTGAAGCAGTGTCGGAATAGACAAGCTTAAGGGAATTTACTGCAAGTACCAAAATAAGATAAAAAGTAGGTCAGCTTGCTTGAAAACTAGGTTCTGAGCAAATGAAGTAAGAAAACAGTTAGAAAGAGATTTAAAATGCAAATGGTGGGGTAAGGTAATTTTCTGTGGTATTGCAATAAAGCAGGGAAGAGTGGTAGGAAAACAAATAAAATTGGAGTTTTTGTATGCCTAGCAGTGTTACCAGATAACCTAATGCACTGTTGTAGAGACATAACTACTGCTGTCTCTGTAGCATTTAGTTTGTCGCTACTTCTAAAGGAATTTGAACAGTAAACTCACAAAGCTCTTAATGATCTCTTTTAAATATCTTTGTAAAGACTTCTTTAAAAACTGCTGACCCATGGTGTCGAATCTGGGGTTTGTAATATTTTTTGTGCTCTGAACAGGGGGTTTTGCTTTGAGAAAATCTGATCTAATCTGACTAAATTGTGACACTTTTAAAGTGGGACTTGCACCATCTGAAATACAGAGCAAAAGGCCATCAGAGCTTGCTTTTATGGTGAGGAGCAGTCCTACTTGTCCAGACCTGATCCAGGCAGAGGGAAAGGATATGGCTTTTGGAACACTTCTGTTAAAAGCCTCTGATCCTATTTTGCCTGTGAATAATGGATATATCAATGGCACACCTTTTCTTCTAATTTCTTTTAAGTCAGGGAAGCATGCTTTATCTGTGCAACCTCAATTCATTTCCATAGAAATATTCATCAAGATGAAGTCTTCAACTTCTCCAAACAACTCCTCCCATCTGAGCTGTTTGTTTTGGGAACTCCCTGCTCTTGATGTGAACATTCAGCAGATCTGTAAAAAAAGCCTTAGCAAGCAATAGGGAGTTCTAGAACCTTCTGAATAACTGGAAAAACTGTTTTGTTTCAGAAGATCCTTTGAGATTACTGCTTTAATGCAGAAACTAAATTAAGGCAAGAGAACAGCAAACAGGTGAGCTGAGGCATACATGTAGGTCATCATACAAACTTTAACTTTCATTTTTACTGGTAAGCAAATTATTCTTTCTGTTTCAACTGACAATCAATGTAAAAAGTATACTAGATAATATAATAATAGAAAAGTGCTGTTTGGAAGGGAACTCTGGGTATCGTAGTTCAAACATGAATTTTGGAAGCTAATGCAAAGAGAGGACAATGATAGGAGCAGGAATAGATAAAAAATTTTGTCTCATAAAATAATTATTTTATGCGGTGCATTTTTGGTGAAAATTGACAGAATTGTTAAAACCAGAATACTCAATCAAAAAATTAAATTAGGCTATGTCAGGATTGACAGTTCCTTCCAAGACTAGCCACTTAACAGGGCTGAAATAACTTACACTTGGTAAAACAATGAAAATAGGTAAGAATTAATCAGTGCTTATTGTAGAAATCAAAGAGGAAAAGCAGGAAGGAAAATTAAATGAAGAGCAGACCTTATAAAAATATGTTGACATGATGTTTATCTTAGGTTAAAAATATTGATGTAGTTTTAACAGAAGATGAGAGAAATGTTCTTGGATTTTTATTATTTAATTATTATTTCTTTTTACTAGGAAATCCATTCAATAGTGGAAACCCCAGACCAGTTTTTGTAATTGTAATAGTAATTTCTTAGTCCTGTGTTTTCTAGATCCCCAGTACTAATTTAATTTGATTAACATGGAAGAAACTTTCCCATTCCTTTCTTCCCTTGTCTTGCTGTTGTTCATTTTTTGATTCATTACCAAGGAAAAAAATTTGGAACCTGAAGTCTCAGCAGCCTTCCCACACATCTCAGGACTGACACAGCAGAGAAGTTTAAATACCTAGAGATTTCTTTGCTAGGGAGACACTGTCCCTTTCAAGCAGCTTTATGCCAATCCCAAAATCTACAGTGACACAAACTTTCCTTTCCTGGTTTTGAAAGACAGGTATCTGCCAGCAAAAGCTGGAATTTCCCTTTGAACGGAGAATGTAAACCCCCTCCCCCAAATTATTATAATTTTGCAATTATGGGCTTTCAGGCAAAGATTTAGGAATAGGAATAACAGTTCTTTACTAGGAGTATTAAAAATACAAATGTAGTAGTACAGAAAGCCAAGCAAACAAAACAAACAAAAACCCTAGAAAACCTTGACAGGGTCAGGGACACAACACCCTGTTGGTCAGGGTGTTAGAAGCAGTCCAGGTGAATCATCCAACAGACGCAGTCCTGTGGAGTAGAGATGATCCTGTAGAAAGTCCAGTGGTGGTGAGATGGGTTCAGTCTTCCTCTGGGAATCCAGGGGAAAACCAGGATGTCCTGGTGTTCCTGAGTCTCACTTTTATCTAGGTAAGAATGCCAGGGCCCCCCTCACTGGGTGGAGCATCTCACAATGGGATGATGTAATGTCTCATGTCATTGGTGAGCCTTAAAGGCCCATTATCAGCAGATATCCCCCAGGGAGGATGGGTGGTGAAAGAGACAAGAAACACTGCCTCACCAGGTTTTAACAGCTGGGCCATTATCAGAAAACATCTGCCCCAAAACTCACATTTGGCCACCTCTGTTTTGGTCAAGGACCCATAAGCACCCAGTACTCAGTCTCCTAGCAACTTTATGGGGAAAATTCTCTTAAGTAAAAGGAGCAAATCTAACCCCCAACATTTCCTCTCCTCACAAAACGTAAACAGTGAGGATCATCTGCTTTCTTCATCTGCTTTTTTCTCCTTTTAGCCTTCATTCTCTTCTTTGAATAGAAATACCAGGCAGCTTTGAAGAACACAAGTATTTAAATTATTTAAATATAAAAATAATCCCACTGCCTTGTTAACCCCTTGCACACACCCCTGCTCCCCAGGACAGCAGGCATACTCATGCATTGCTTAGCTTCAGGTGACATCAGCACCAGATTTCTACCAGTTCTCATGAAGGAGAAGTTTTCAGCTTTACAGAAGATCTGCCACAAATCAAATCCTGCCATACACAGTGTTGGTAGGTGCTTTACAGTGAGCTAGAATTAAGCCTTTCACCATCCAAGGTCTTATTTTTAAGTGGTTCTACCCAGGTGATACAGAGGAAAGGTTTGCTAGTCATTTACTAAAGATTTTTATTAAATCTTCATGCTTATTGTTGAATATTTCTGTGACACAAAAGAGCTTCAGAGTCTCTGAACACCACAGTTTATCTTGAATAGATGCCTGCTTATGGTGGAAGTTCATTAATACAAACTTTTGTAGGTATTAGATAATGTTTATTTTTTATGTGCTAATGCCAGAGATTCTGTGGAGATATGCAAAGAATGTTACTCTTAAGAATATACAAAGGGACTTAAATCTTTATATTTAGAAAAGAGGGAAAAAAAAGACAGAAAACACAGTTACACATAGGCAGCTGAAGAGGGGCTTTTAAATCTCAAAGACTGATAAATATTATCAATATATAATTTTAAAAACCTACATATTTCTACCCTCAATAATGGCTTTTATACCTGAATTTCACTCTGCTTTTCTTGGCAGTGTCAGGTAACTGCCATCTGATTTCATTGAAGGTATATTAAAATACAGTGCAGTGACAGAACCTGTCAATTGCACAGTAATGGCCTTCTGCTTTCTGTATATTCATTTTCCTCTAGTGGCCATTCTGAGAAACTTCAGGTCCACCTTGAGGTAGATTTCATTTACCATTATTTAGGTTGGGTCTTGCAGTAGTAACCAGGAAATACTTATTCCATTATTCACACATAAATAAATGGCCTTAATGATGGCCTTAATGGTATTGAAATGCAAATGTAGAACTCTGCAGATCTTCTCTAAAAGAGAGGTGTTTTTTTTCTTAGCTCAGAGTGCACAGCTTTCAGCACTGTTCTCCTGTGCAGGATTACTCAGGTTGTGAGGCTGTCCACACCCTCAAACCAAAAAAAAACCAAAAAAACCAAAAAAAAACAAAACAAAACAAAAAAAA
>WEIU01012884.1:108624-131692 GCA_013389925.1 Aegithalos caudatus | reverse complement strand
CCCAAAGTTTTCCCTAAAAGCCCCTAATTGCAAAATTATAATAATCTGAGGGAGGGGGTTTACAGTCTCTGTTCAAAGGGAACATCCAGCTTTTTGCTGGCAGATACCTGTCTCTCAAAACCAGGGCACTGTACTTTCACACAACAATTTTTTTTCTAATCAGACTTCACTATTTTATTTCTGAGCATCTTGTCTCCTAAGGATTTATAGTCTGAAGTGTTAGCTTAGGAACAAAATCTGATAGAGAAAGATACTGAAAAATGAGTAAAATACCAGCATTACTAATTTATGACAGATGGCAGCTGAAATTAAGCTCTTAGAGGTGGATCCAGTTATTATTTATATATATATCATCCATGTACCAATTAATATATATAGACCACATTTTAAATTTTTTTTTTGCTTTCCTTTTCATTCCTTTCTTATAGTAAAAATGAATATTTAGAGGACAGGAAAATCTTACTTTTAGAAATCTGCTGCTCCTGATCTGGAAAAAACCTCTGTGGTTTTAAATGTTTTGTTTTAATCAGAAATCAATTTCCAGCTACCCTTTAAAGTGATACGTTATCTGTCCTATGCTTATGTACTGCTTAATTTCCTACTCCCGGGAGGTTTCCTTTCTCTCTGATAGGAAAGAGCTTATTAACACAGGAACCTTTCTTTTGCTTCCTCCTGATCAATCACAGTTTAAAGACACAAAAAGTCTGTAAAGAGTGGCTGGAGAGTTCAGGTTAAAAATCTTTCACAACCCATTTACAAAAGTAAATTCCTAAGGGGTATTAGACAAGATATAAGAAAAGGGCAAACACACATGGTATCCACTCACAGTCTCTAGATACTCTCAGACTCCTGAACTGACTGGATTTCTACTAATTTCTACAAATAGATGAAGATTTCTAGATACAACCCTCCATTAATCTTTTTTCCCTTGGACCTGTCTAGCTTCTCCTTAAATTCATGTGAGACTCTGGCAGTATCTTTTGGCAAGAAAATTCAAAGCTCAATAATCTTCTCATTATGCACTGATTAGTAAGGTTTTTAGTAAATGTTAATCACTATCACTTAGTACAATTCTTCTTAAAGGAAACATTATCCTATGGTCAATGGAGGCAAACTTCTTAAGGCTCCTCTGGTGTTAGATCTCAGCAGTATTGTTTAACCTAAGCCCCCTCAAAATCAGCAAGAGATTCTTAATTTTTGTTAGGTCCACAATTCCTGGCTGACTGGAAAAAACAGTCCAAATTACAATTTAGTCAAAGTGAAGTTTCACCTCTCTCTAAGTACCCAATATCCTTTGTTGCAGTTCTGGCTTTGTAATCCTGCTTTAGTTTCTAGCAGGATTCATCAAAACAATAATTTCACTTCAAAAAAAGCTACAGAGTATTTTTTTAAGGATAGATGAAAGGCTGAGTGGTGAGGGGGCTGCCCTGCAACAATTACTGAAACAAATAAGTCCAATAAAAAGCTCTGCTCTCATTTACATGGCTACAGGATTGATCTTGCTAAATTGTGTCCCCTTTTATCAAAGGATTTAAATCTGAATTATCTCTTTGTAATTCCCTCAAATTTATGCCATTTGTATTCTGGTTTTGATCAGCTGATTCTTCTGTGTTATTAACTAAGGCAGAGGCACCCTGTAAATACAGCATACTTCAGTGCACTCCCTTATTTATGTACTTACATATAACTTCAATATTTCCCCAAACAAGATGTGCCACTGTGACCCACAGAGTCAATACATATTGCATTTGCATTCTTTTATAATGCAAGGCAGTTGTAGAATTACGTACAAATAGACCTCTGGGGGCCTGACCTCCCAGCTGTATTAAATAAATCCCCTTAGCACAAAGGAGGAAGAAAGGGAAACAAAGGGCTTCCTGCTGGCTTTTCCTGGAAGCATAGAAGTGAAATAATTCACTTCAATGTCCTGTGGAAATAAAAGATGGTTGGAAAACATCAGAAATCAATCTTTAGAAAAGTACAGCCCTAGGAGTGAGAGAATGAACAGCTTGGCTGTAGAGAAGAGTTGAGTTTTCCCAGTGTATTCACTCACCGTCATGGCCCTGCAGAAAACATTTAGTCTTTACTCAGACTAAATGTCCTTGAGCTGCTGGGGAAATCATAAGGGGAAAGTGGATGGACATGGTTACAGGGTGGGTTTTGGCAGGAGTTTATGTAAACTCCTCTGAGAGGAGTTACACTGAGTTGCAAATTTGTCTTTATTGGTACACATACAATACTCAAGCTGACTCTGATAAAAACAGCTGTTCAGACATAATTTCTGGCTTTCATGCAAAATACTTAAATGAAAACTTGAAAACAATTTTATTTCAGTTTAAAATCAAACTTTTTTTTCAGGGTTTGTTCATGTATTAACCAAAACCCACGTGCCTTCTTAAAACTTTTAACAAATATTTCCATTTAGTCTAAGACCTGTTTCTAGGAGAAAAGAAATCTTTTGGAAATACCTATTCTCCTAGCAAAACTGATATTAGACTTCGGGTGATCCTGGGCAGACCCTGTGAGGTGATTCTGTTTGTTCTTCCTTATGGAAACTTCCTATGCATTAAAGCCTGGATAAATGGCATTTCCATTGCCTGTAACACCAAGTCCTTCCCTGTGTGTCTGTCATTGTCTGTATTCCCTGGACTTAATGGCAGTGGAGGGATATTTCATTCATCTCCTGTGATGAGTGGTCTTTTTCCATATGTTCATTCCCAGAAAGAGACAGAATGGAAAATCAGTGGTTTTTTTTCTAATTTATGTATGTATTAGCAGAATGAATTTTGTAGAGGGAAGCTCAGTAGTGTTTACTCATGGCCCCTTGGTTTTGTCCACTGCTGTCATTGTCCTGCTCTCACAGCATCCAGAGTGGGGACACACATTTTGTTAGCAATTAAGTGAATGGAAAAAGGCTGGCAAAAGTGTTCCCTGTGGCACATTCCATTTCAGAGATCAAGGGATCAGAGGGAGCAAGCTGAAGCTTAGCATTTGTCACCAGCCCTCCTAGGACCTGCCACATCTTGCATACAAACATGATTTTACCAGTCCAAGCACTGAACCTGAGGCCCTGTTTGCATATGACAGCATATGCCAGATCTTTGTTTGCAAAATCCAAAGTGGGAATGACAGGGGTCTAATCAAAATTCCCTGACTGGGAAGTGTTAGACAAATGGTTCTGGTTCTGGTTTCAATCCATCTCCTTTGTTAATCTTATTATTCAGGGACTACTTAGAGCCATCTCATGCTCATTTAAACTAAATACATAACCCAATTAAAATAATCCTGAGCTATTTAGATCTATGGAATTAGGCTAAATTTCTGTGCTTCTGATATTTCAGGTCATTCAGGGGTCTAGAGCATGAATATCTATATCATCAGTTTATCTTCTCCCATCTCAGCCATCATTAATAAATTGTACATATGGGTTAGGAGATTGTCGTATTTCATGTATGACACAACAGTTCCAGCCAATTTCTAAATTACTGGATACTGTAGTCCCCTGGTACAGCTCTGTGTCTGACTACAGGATACAGGACTTGGGTCTGCAGATCCACTTGGGTGTCTGGGATCATGGGAATGTGCTGAGGTGATGGCAAGAAAGGACAGAGGAAAAGGGTGGAGCTGGAGGCATTTGGTCCATCAGCACAACAGCTTTCCTAGCAGAGCTGGAGTCTTCCCAAAGGCCTGATGGCTTTTTTTCTGCTGTAGGAAATAATCTGCTAACTAGAGAGTCCACAGTGGAAGGAAACAAGGAGAAGGGGGTAGTTAGATGAACAATAAAATGCTTTTCTCATCAACTGTACTTAAATCCAGCTGCTAGTTGATCTGTTTTGTTAGGAACAGGCAAGCAAGGTATTTCCAGGGGATTCTCACAAGGTTATGATTAAAAACAAGGAAATGTGCAAGAAGTTAGAGTGCAAATTTAACTAAAACAAGGGCAAGAAACTCACGGCAAAGGGAGCTCAGCAGATAATTCCATGCACAATTTGTTCCCTGGATTTTGTACTATTTATATTCACAAACTATTAACGAACACATTGCAGAAATTAAAACAAACAAATGAGGAAACATTTATTAATTATGGAATAATTGATATACAATATGTTATGAGTTAGAGACAATTCTTGGTCTCCAAATTGTATCAGCCAGGGTTGTGTGACTCATAATTTGTGCAGTGTCCTTTTGTCACACAAGTCAGAGGCTCTGCAGGACAAACCCAGCACAATTCATCTCAGCTTTGATGTATCAGAGTGGGGACCTGGTGGAGCTGGAGAAGGTGCAGAGAAAGACAGCTGAAGTCAAGGGGATGGAGCAGCTGCCTCATAAAGAGAGGCAGAAAAGGCTGAAACTCAGCTGCAGTGTGGAGAAAAGGCAGCTGAGCAGGGACCTGGCTGAGGTCTGCCTGTTCACAAATGTGCTGGATTAAAGGACAAAGTTATCCATGCATCCCTCAGTACTATAACAAGTCCAGCAACACAGGAGCTGCTTCTTGGGGGGATCATGAGCTGGAGCACTACTGCCCAAGGTGCTCTGCCTGGGGCCATGACAGCACCAGGGGGACAACCAGGCCTCCCAGGCCATTCCATGATTCTATGACACCATCACAGATTGGCCCACCTTGGTTTTGTTTTGAAAAATCCATGTCAGATCCCACATCCCTGCTCATGGGCTTGGACTACTACATGGATTCTTTGGCACTCATACAGGAGCTGGGCTTTCCAGCATCGGAAGGGCCATGAGGTAAAAGTGGTAGGATGAGTAGAATTTTGCTGCTTTTATTACTAGAATGAAAAAACCTCACAAAGGCAGTAAATGTGATTTAATTTCTGTAGGCTCAGCTATAGGATGTTTTGTGCCCATCTCTTTGGTCAGTAGCAGATGTCAAGGGCAAGGAGTTCATTAAATATCACACAGCCTTCCATAGTGTCTTTTACCTCCTCAGGTTGCTTTCCTGCATTCCTGACACAGCTTTAAATTGCTTGAAGATATTTCTCTTTCTCAGCCATGCCTTCCCCTTCCACTCCTCTGTGCCCTTTCCCATTCTGAATATGCATTTGAACCTGACAGACACAGATCCCTGCTATGCAACAGGGCCTTGACTTTTTTCTTCCTTTTTTAAAATGTTTTCTTATTTTGTACCTGCAAATTACTGTGAGTGTGGTTTTCTGTCCTCAGTTATAGGGGAGGATAATTTTTGCCTCTCATGGGGCTTAGCAAAACTGCAGGCACTGTTTCCTTTGTGCCCAGTCCTGGAAAACTAAATGCATCTGCAGTTGTGTGTCCGTGGGTTCAAATTATAAGGATAATGCAAAGACAAGACTGGGAATTTTCCAGTGAGGTGGATTTTTACTAGAAAACAAAGAAAACTCATGCATCTGAGCTAAGGGGTTTCTGTGGGACTTTTCACACCAGTTTCAGCAACAATGACATTCCTGAGAAAATCTACACAACATGATAATCAGCTTGTCCTACCTCTGATTAGTAAGAATTCAGAATTTAGGGCATTTTCTTAAGATGAGGGAGCCAAGGTAATCAAGCCAATCCTGCTGGGCCTAAGTGACTCTGAGTTCTCCCTCTCCAGTTCATGTCCAGCCTGCAAGGCCACCAATGCCTCCTTCTCAATGTCTTCATTTGAAATTGTCTCAGTCAGCTGTAGGAAGTCTGTCTGACTGCCTCAGCACTCACAGGACTTGGACAGACTGAGGTTCACAGCTGGGCTTTCATTTAGACAGGGCAAAGTCAGGCCTCCCTTTAGAGTGAAAGTAGTATAAAACTTTTAAAGTTCCAACACAATGTGCATCCCATCTTATTGAGGCAAAGCAAAAAAACCCCAGTTGCTGGTGTTGTTTCTTTTTAAAATGTATGTTAATAACTATAAATAACTTTGAAACTCAGGCAGGGTTATTTCTGATAGGTCAAGGTGCTCCTTGAGTATGCTGTGGGCTTTTTTTCCAGTAAGAGGATACACACAAGCATTATCTTTCTCCATGTGAGAAAACAGTGCACATATTTTACAACCCATTTCCCTCTTTAAGGCTGTTATCATGTGAGAAGAAACCAGCTGGTCTATCCCCCAACAAATAGCCCTGGCCAGCTGTTGTGGAAAGAAACCTGGTGGTGAAGGCATATGAAGAGCTGTGTGCAGCTCTGTGCTGGGCTCCCACTTCCCTTTCCATGCTGCAACACAGCTGAGGGCAAGGCAGGCAGTGAGACCTGGCTCTCACAGAGCTGCTGTTGCAGGTCCTTCACCATGAATGGCTTCTCTTAGATTTAAAAGTTGTAGTCCACATCCAGGACCAGGCACCAGAGCACTTCCCCCAACTGCTGCTGCAAACTAACCCTGTCCTACTTGTAACTATAGCAGTGAAAAGCTTTGGTGAAAGTCATGAGGAGTTTGGAAGGACCTTTTCTCTTTTTTTGGTGTGTTGTAGGAGCCTCTTGATTCTAAAGAACTGATCTGAACAGGAAGAATCCTATCGGAGTCCTCTGAGCTTCACTGCTCAGTGACAGATGACATTTCTCAGCCTTGTCAGAAAAGAACACCACTAAATTGAAGCTCTGTCTCATTCTGCTTCATTAGAACATAATGAGACAAAATTACAGAGTTTTCTGGCACCAGTCAGAAATTCAGCACCAGGACTGTCCTCAAAGCCAGCCAAGTGAGAGAGCTTCCAGCCCCTCCTGCAGCACCTGGCACAGGCTCTGGGGCAGTGCAGATGATCCACTCAGGCTTTTTCTGGAACACTAAAGAAATGCTCAATAGCCCCAAAGGGACCAGGGGCAAACAGAGTGGATGTAGCAGCTGAAGGACACTGGAGCAGAGCTGCTCCAGCACTGCCATTCCTGAGGGCTGTGAGGGGCGTTAATGGGCCCCATGTGCTGCAGGAATGCAAAGCTCTGCGTGGGCTGGGAGATTTATGCTCTTGACATTGGGGGGATTTCCTGGCTAAGAGCTGATTGCTTTGGACTGTGTCTCTGCTCTGAATTACTGTGACTTTATTGAACAGCAAAACCTGAGGAAGCAGCAAAGCCAGAGATGGATGCTTGTCCTGTGTAAGATCCTGCTGGTTTAACCTCACATTTCTGAGGGTGGGGAGCAAGAATTGTCTTTGTTTAATGAGGTTTGCATTTAGTTGTCATTTAAGTGTCATTAAAAGATAAGACTGGCCTCATTATGGTTGTCTTCTATTTTATGTCTTAAAAGGCCCAGCAGGGAAAGTATGTAGGAAGAGAATAAAACTACAGTGGTTTCCCAGTCCTGAAGTTTTGAACCCATCAAAATGGATGTGCCGAGCCACAGATGGTATTTTTATGTTTTAGCAACCTTCAGTCATTTCAGTGATTTTTATGTATTTTTTCATTAATGAACTCATATAAATTTCTGGGAGCCCAAACACCCCATAACTCAACAAAAAATTGCGATGAACGCTCTACTTTCCTTTGATTTGTGCCTGCTGTTTGGAAATACTACACCTCCTACACAGTATTTAGGTGTTATGTGGGCTGTGGAGTAGTTTAATTGACAGAATGATATAATTGAGACCAACAATTTTTTGTTCATCTTGGAGTGCTGACCACCACACCTTGAATTGATGTCCCCATGGGGAAAGCACCAATGTATTTGAGGGATCTGCTTGAGGTGAGATCACCTGAAGACACAAACATTCAGTCATCAGCTCAAGGGCTCAAGAACTTTGCTTTTATCTGTGTAAGCCACTGAGACACTCGACAAAGGTTTGGATGCTCAAACAGTGAGAGGAAACACGAAAGCAGGCAGACTGACATACTCCAAAAAGAAAGGAAAACTGTGAGAACAAAATGAGTGGCTCTGAAAAGAGCTGGTGAAGACATATGCACAGAGGTAGAGATGTCAGTGACAGAGGTTGATATGTCAGTGGGATGGAGGGAGGAAAAAGAAGCATAAGGTTCAGTGACTTGGTTTCTGCCTGTGATTTAGGTCTGTGCTTTGCTTGCAATAGTTTGGTTTGAATGTGTACACAGAATAAAGAAAATCACAGATCATAAGAACAACAAAACCTGAGGAAAACAAGGTCCCTTCTGAAGAGGCCTCCCCCTCTGGCCACCACAGGGTTAACAGAACCTTTATTCCCCAGCCCCTTATTAACACTGAATTGTCAGGCTCCAGTGTGAACCTTGATCACCTGTAGTTCATTCCTGTGGTTCTCTGTACATTCAAACAAGACAGAAATTTAGTCAGGTAAGTCACTTAGAAAAGCCTTCTCCTCTTTCCCTTACTGCTCACATTGCAGTATATTGCTGGCATTGTTTAAAGTGTTACTGGCCAATAATATTGCTTTGTGCATTATAAATAGAAATCAGGCAGAAAACAGAATTAAATGTGAACTGAAAGGCACAAATTCCTGAGCAGAACAGTCTGTGTGTCTGACAGGAAATAGACAAACTTTGTTAAGTTTCCCCAGGACCAGCCTAATTTGATCTTGGAGTTTTTTTATTTCTTTTTAAATGTGCTTTTACATGTCTACAAAATGTAACAGCTACTTGAAGCTGAAAACAAAGCCAACAAAATAAGATCTCTCCAGGGCATTCCAAATTATTTAAACCTGAGCTTTTCCACCATTCCTGTGCAACAGATAACAGTAAACAGTAGGTTAAAAATATACAGCATTAGGGCTATACAGGCAAAAAATAACAGCAGATATTTGTGAAGGACAGATTAGCAGCAAATCCCTGACCTGGATGATGGGATCAAGTGTGCCCTGATAAAATTTGGCAATGACAAACTGACTGGAAGGGAGATCCTCCCTGCAGGAAGACCTGGATAGGCTGAAGGGATGTGCTAACAAGAACCTTGTGAAGTTCAGCAAAAACAAGTGCAAGGTCTTGAACCTGGGAAAACACAATCCAGAAGTGCAGCAAAGGATGGGACCAGCCCAGCTGGGGAGCAGCAATGTGGGAAGGGACCTGGGGGAAGCTCAGGATAAGTGAGTTCTGTGCTGCTGCTGCTGCAAAGAAAGAACAGGATGCTGAGCTGCATCCACAAGGGAAGAGAGGAAAAAGTCGTCATCCCGCTCTACTCAGCACTTGTCAGGCCACACTTGGAATTCTGTGTTCTGTTTTGGTCCCCACATCAAAAAGAGGTGTGGGCAGGCTAGAGAGGGTGCAGAGAGGAGCCACAGAGATGATCCAAGGACTGGGGAGCCTGTTGTTGGAGGAAAAGCTGGGTTTGTTCAGCCATGAGGAAAGAAGAGTTAGGAAAGACCTAATCACCATGTTCCAGTATTCAAAGGATCCCTACAAAAAGATGGAGACTCCTTTTTTATAAGGAGCCACTTAGAAAAGATGAGCTAGACAAGTTATTCCTGAGGAGATTCTGGTTGGACAGAAGAGGAAAACTTTTCATAATGATAACAATCAGCCATTGAAATCATCTCCTTAGGGAAGTGGTGGATTCAACATTAGACACTTATAAGATTAAACTGGACAGGGCCCATCTAGACCATGCTCTTGCCAAGAGAAGTTGGATGAGACAATCCTTGAGGTCTTTTCCAACCTGGTGTTTTGTGATTCTAGGATCCTATGACATCCCAATTCTTTAAATTGCATAAAACATCAACTGTGCTGCAAATCTGCAGTGTGCTGGTGGGGAACTGCACCCATTTTTCAGGATTTTCCATCAGGTTCTGTACTACAGAGGCATCTATCACATAAAATAAGGAGCAGATGAACTTCTTAGTGTCTTCAGTTATTTTTTTTTTTTTATGTGTTGATTAATTTTATAGGGTTTTTCTTAGTTTTGCTTCCAGTTGCAACTTTCATAAGAACATTGTGGTCATTTTTGGTGACAATTAGAGTGAAGAATGTAGAGTTTCCAACAGCATCTGTCATTTTCTGCTGGGGTAGCAAGGTCTTTTGGAAGATTAGGATTAATCTTTCCTGCTTCCTGGCTCCTAAAGATAGCATCCAAACCCTCCCCTGACTGCACTGCAAGTTCATTCCACAGCTAAAAGTTCTCCTTATCAAAGATCTGTTTGTACCCCTCCCTCTCTTCTTCCTCAGCTTGCTTCCTCTTTGGTATTTTAGAACAAGATTTAGCCACCCTGACAGTTTCCATATCAATACTCAGCATCACTGAGTTGCAAGAACCCAGTCTGGTAAATGCTGACTGGGGGTTCCCTCTATAGGCATCTTTGGGGCTTTTTGTAAACCCCCAAAAGCAAAAAAATGTTGGATTAGAATCACAAAATTTTCAGTTTTGTATTGCAAACCTTGGAACATTTTCATTTTCTTAATGAGATTTACATCAGAGGTCTCTTGGAGAATGTATTTCCTCTGAAAGCACATTTTGTTTTTGGAGAAGCCTATCTTCTCTCTCCAATTCTGCTGGAAATTTAGGAGGAATCGATGTCACCTTTGCTTTGCTGGATAAATCTACTGCAGGCTCTGCTAGAGGAGGAAGAGCTGCATGTATACCCAGGGAGGTACACAGAGATCTGAGCTCTTTAACATAGCTGGGCATGGACCTGCCCTGATCTGAAAGCTGAGCATTCCCAAACTCCTTGTGTTTGCAGGCAAGGTGCCCCCATTTCCCCCTTTGTGTAACAAGGAAGAGGCACTGAGTGCTGACACCCAGCAGGGGTGCATCACTGAGGCACTGAAGTCACAAACTGGGACTGAATTGTGCTCAGGACACTGCTGAAGTCAAAGAGGGTCCTGTGCAGACCCAGGCACCTGGAGCTTATTCCATGATTGCAGCCTGGATTGATGTACATGATCCCACACTGTGGAAAAGCTCCCATTGATCTTCATTATGCAGGATGAG
Organism: Aegithalos caudatus; assembly: GCA_013389925.1. Classification (NCBI taxonomy): domain Eukaryota; kingdom Metazoa; phylum Chordata; class Aves; order Passeriformes; family Aegithalidae; genus Aegithalos; species Aegithalos caudatus. The sequence goes on along the minus strand of WEIU01012884.1, from coordinate 120,888 downwards.
GATATGAGTGAGATGGGACTGAGGAAACACTTAATGAACAAGAGGCCTTTATAAGTATTTTAATGCCAACCCCTTGCTTTAAAGTTTTAACTGTGATCTACGGCAATAATTTATGCAGCAGATTGGTAGTAAAAGTATTGTGCAGTCAGTGTGATATTGCAAATGGGAATTTTAATAATTGCTGATTATTTTAGAAATGTTGTCTTGTAAAAAAAGCCATAGGAGTAAGTGATAATCAAGGGTGAAGGGATTACTGCTGTTGATTTAAAAGCTTGCTGAGGCAGATTTGAAATCCCAAAGCCAGAGCATTTCTTTTAGCAAATAAAAATGCAAAGAGGAACAGACTGGTGGAGTCTTGTTTGAACAACTGGCAGGCAAGTAGCAGTAAATCATGAAAAAAACATTTCCTAAACTTTCCCTTTTAATAAATTAGGAGCTGTTTGTAAAATAGCTTGGGAGAACATGTTAACACAGAACTGCTAGCTAGATAACAAGCCAAATTCGTCTCTGCATTTTGGCCCAATTGCACCAGGGATGAATTTGGCTCTGTCTCTCTACAAACATGAATCAAGCTGTTTGCATTTTGTCATTACACTATCCCTGACCCAAGTGTATACATTTCCTTGGCAACAGCAATTAAAAGCCTGACAAAAACACTACACATTATCTGCATAATGTTTTCTTCCTTAGCAAAAGTTGTATTTTCCCACTCCTGCCCCTCCCTAAGTAAGGAAGATTAAGGGGCCCATCCAGTTTCCTGTGAAACTGAAGATAAAAATTCCTCTGGTTTTGACAGCAACAGCAGTGCTTTCTTCATTTAGTGATTATTTATTTGATTGATGGCTGAGTCCCAGGCAGCAGTCCCAGCTCTGTTGGCTCTGTGCTTGGCTTATAAAACTTCTGTTGTCCATGGCCATGTCCATTCTCTTCCAAAGAGGAAGGAGGATGCACCACGGATGCACTGGGAGCTTTTTGGGTTCCCAGGTGTTTGGGGAGATGGCTGTTTGGGGGAGATGGCATCAACTAGAAGGGATTTCTTTGGGAAATTCACCAAAAGTGAGAGCTGTGTGGGTATTTTGGGACCAGGTATATCTGTTTAACTGAGAGATTCGCCATATCCCTCATGGGTTTATTCTCTATGGAATATTTTGAGGTATTTAGACCCTCTTCCAAACCCTTATCAGGCTTCTCTTCCTGATTCAATGCAATTCAAGACTAAATAAAGTGTGTAGCTAATAATTGCAGGAATTTCCATAATGGCTTTTCTCAGCTAGATATTCCAGTTAGAATGAGAGAGTTTGCATGTGCATCAGTTACAGTGTACAAGATAATATTTAGTGGGCTCAGAGCAGATTCCAGTCCCCATCTTTAAGGAATTTTCCATGCAAATAAATTTAGTCCTGTCAAATTCTCTTTTCAGAGGAAACCCAATGAGGGTTTCAGGGTTTATGCTCTCAGGCTTTTGGCAGTCACTGCATCTGAGGGTGGTGTATTTATTCCCTAGCAGAGAGTTGAGCTGTTGACAATGCAAACTCTAATGAACACTCACCTCTGCTGGAGATAAAACTGGCTCTGCTCTCTTGGGATGGCTGGACCTGACTTGTAGCCTTCCAGCTGTCATTGCAAGGAGTTGGGAGATGACCAGAGTCATCACACCCACTGCAGTCAGTGGTTCAAGAGAAGATTGTTATTGGCTGCATCTGAGAAACCCACCAAGGTGCCTTGTGAAGTTTTTACCTGAGTGATAATATGAAAAATAGCAAGAGGCAAAAACAAAATATGTTTTCCTCCTGCCTTGTGTGTTTGCATGGCAATGTGATAACCCCACTGCCAGAATCAGCAGCTCTTTTCCATTAGCAGTCATTACCACCACACCGAAAAAGAGCCCAAATCTGCTTTTTGCAGCATTTGAGAGACAGGCTTCGATGGGGGGATGTTTTTTCCACATCTGTTTCCTCCATCCACCCTTCATTTGCTGCTGCAGGGCAGGAAACACATTGCTCTGTGCACCAGCTGCTGACCCCTCTGGGAGTCAGCCTGCAAGCCAGGCTGGAAGTCCTTCACACTTCATCTGGTGGAGCTTTGAAAACATGGATTGCTATTTAAACCCAGCCTGACTTGCTGTGTCAGGGCAGCAGCCTGAGCAGAGTGTGTTTACTTTGGGTAGAGTAAAGAAAAAAAGGAAAGGGCAGAAAAGAAGTCAGTGAAGGGAAGGAAAAACAATGAAACCTGGCCTCACTGGCGGTATTTCGGTAGCTGTGCATGGCAGTGTGAGGAGCTGGCTTCTTCAGGATATGCCCTGGCTGTCCTTTCACACTGACCTGCAGATCAGGTCTACCAAGAGTTCTCTCATTGCCCACTTCTCTCTGCTTCACAAATCTCCTTCAGGATGTCCTCTGTGTAAGAGGAGCTGTTTTTGAGCCTTTCCTGCTGTGAACAAGTCCCTAAAAGTCCATCACCTGACTCCAACACCTTCCCTGTCACACCCCAAAGACCCCAGTCCCAAGGCAAGGTTGTCCCCTCTCTGCCCTCTCCCCTTGACTCCCATGAAGTTCCCCTTTAGCCTTTACATGCTTCAGGATACTGACAGCCATGTGACACCACAACATGACTTGCCAAAGAACTCTCCCACTTGCTCCAGTGCTTCCTTGGGGCATGTGGCTGTTGGAACTTGCAAGGGTGTTTGCCATAGCAAGAATGTGTCTCTATTTCTAAGGCTTCAAAGCATAGAAGCCCTGTTGTTCTTCCCCACCCATCCTCTCCTGACAAAGAATGTTTGTGAGCAATTGAAGATAAACACTTGTCATAAAAAAAACTTGACATCTTTTCCCAGTAACCTCTCGGCATCTGGCCCCTGTCTCTACTGCAAAGCCAGATAAGTTCCCTTCCTGATTTCATCCAGCTCATTTTCACACTTTCCAAAACTTGAAGCTTGCACAGTGACGAGCCCTTGAGACTGATAGAGAATAGCCTGTGTTAAACAAAAACACCAGCCAGGTCTTCACTGTGCAACAGCCTTCCCCAGAATGTCCCACAGCACTTTATCCAGTTCAGCAGAGGCCAGGCTGTCATTTCAGAGCTCAGCTCTTCAGCTTGGGGCTCCCAGCATCACTTGTGGGGGGCCCTACTGAGGCTCATTAGCAAGGGAAGGGAGACAAGAGGGAAAAGAGGTTGTAGTTTTAAGAGATTAAGATAAGAGAAGGCAGCACAGAGTTGTACCCATGAAGAATACAATGGATTCCCCTGTGAGGCAGGCAGAGGGTGCAGAGTTGTGCCCCTCTCAGATGTGCACAGATTCCCATGGCTGGGTCATGGGGGAGGCTGTGACAGGAGGAGAGTGAGAGATTCAAGGAGCAGCAAGGACAACAAAGGTGCTCTGAGAAGACAACATTGTGACTCCCTTCAACATTTGTCGTGTCATAAGCAAAAATCAGTCAGAGGCAGTGCTGTCTGTCCCCCACTGGGGAGGATGTGCCTTCATCTTCACCTCCCCCTCACCTTTTAATCCCCAACATTCTCCTTAATGAGACGTGCTCTGACTGCTCAGCAGATCCATGTGCAAATGAATCCCTGGCGTGCACAGAACTGCAGGGTTTAGTGTGGGGTGTTGGTATAGCTCTAGGATTATGTACAATTAGATTGTCTAGACCACATTCAGCAGGGATGGGGATGGGGTGAGGATTACCAGCTGGGAAATCAGATATTCAGTGAGAGGGTGGGCAGCTGGCTTGGGACAGGAAATGTAAGAAAACACCCAATAAATTGCCACCAGGCCAGATGTATTGTACACCCTCAGCTTCCTTGCACTGGCTGTTCCCTGTGCTCTTCTGCAACAACTCAGCCCTTTGCAATGTTGCACGTCTTTCCTCCTCCAGATCACTGTTAGCATGGAAAATGGCATTGTTTTCATTAACACTGGGTCAGTGAGACAGAATTGGACAATGATCATAGAGTCATAGAGTTCTTTAGGTTGGAAAAGACCCTTAAAATCATCAGCTCCAACCATTAAGCCAACATTGTCAAGTCCACCATTAAACCATGTCCCCAGGTGCCACATCCACGTGTCTTTTAAATCATTCCAGGGGTGGTGATTCCTCTTGGTTCACATAGAGGGACTGTGGCAGAACAAAACCTGAACCCAGGTCCCCCAGATGTTCTTCTAATCCTTGGACCATACTCACATCCATGGTTCTTCCCTTCCAGTCCTGAATGAATTAATGAATTCCAGAACCTGGAATGTTCACCTTGTAACCAGGTATAGGAGTACTCATATAGAAATCAGAGGCCTGATCTATTAGACATGTCACAGCAAGTACTTCTCACGTTGAAAACAAAAATATCCTATTTTGTTCCTCTTGATATTCCCTACAGGCAATGGGTCCCAGATCTACCCCTGCAGCAGTGCTGGGTATTGAAGGGGTGCACTGGGAGGTCACTTGTCCCTCCTCAGCCTCAGGCCCATGGCACAGAGGTTGTTTGTCCCATAGGAAGCAGGTGAGGTGTGCCTTGGGGACATCGTGTGGCCCTGCTGGGATGTGGTGGGCACAGGGTGCATGGCCCCTGCTCTTGCTCCTGTGCCTTGGGCTGTGCTTTTCCTGGCACTGGTGTTCTGAAGCCAGATGGTCCTGCAGCTTGTTGCTTCTTGCAGTTGGGCTCTGCCAGCCCGAGCAGACGGATCTGAGGGGCCTCAGAGAGAGCAGGAATCTGCATTTGCTGAGGCGTAGGAGCTATTTTAAACACATCAGCAAAGTCTAGCATGGAGAAGACCCTGGTGCCTCAGAAGCATATTTAGCCAATCTGATACAGAAACCTGACCATATTTTACAGAAGCACCTGGCCTTGGACTGGGATGTTTCATGCAGTTCCAGCCATTAGGAAGGAGAGCCCTTTCTCCAACAACCAGTTGAGGAAAACCACAATTTTCATTGCATGAGCTGGAAAACCAGGCACCTGAATTCCTCTGCTTCTTTATTTATTCCTCCCTCAGTGCTGTTGGAGGATCTTCAGGTACCTGTTGGCACCAGTCCTGTACACTCCCACTCTCCACACTGAAATAGGACAGCAGATTGGGACAGGGGGGAATATGAATTTTTTTGCAGCACTATTCAACCTGTGCTGGAAGCAGCAGCCCTGCTTGGTGATGTCCTGCCTGCTCTGACCCCAGAGCACCAGGAGCTCTCATCCCTTCTTGGGTAACTAACTGGTCTTGTGCTCAGGGCATGGCTTGGTGCTGAGGAGTGTGGGTGCTTTTGTACTGTCTTTAGAAGAAAAAATAGAAATTAATCTCTCTCTGCTCTACTCAGCCCTTACATCACAGGTATTACACAGTCTCCAGCTCTTTGTAGTTTCCAGCAATGCTTGGCTTTGTGTAACTCCTCAGTGGCTTTCCCTGTCTTCCCTTGGCCCTTAGAGATGTGCTGCTGCTCACTGACATCCCACTTTCTGCAGGCTGGAGGCAGGAAATACTCTGCTGATCTTTTTGGCTCTCAGGATGCACTTTCCAGTCTGAACAAACCCCAGGAGATTTGAGGTTTTATTCCTGCTGCATGATGAGCAGCAGGAGCCATAGATGTGGGGTGATGGGGATGTATCCCACCACACCACAGCTGGCAAAACAAATATTTCCACAAAGTTTTCACCACCTGCCCTGCTTCCTGCCCACAGGAAATCCAGCCTCCTCCGCTGCTGGAGACTAGAGCTGGGCCTTTGTTTGCAGCTCCCTTTTCACAAATAAAACCAGCACTGAATAGTAAACACAGTGACACTAAAGGTGCAGAGCAACACTCAAAGATTGGGAAATAATGGTGGCTTTTTTCTACTGGTTTGGGTGAGAGGAGCTGCCAAATCCTTGAACTGTGTGCAACAGCTCCTTTTTACTGAAATTTGCTTTCCTGCAGCACCCTAAGGTGTTTTCTGTTTCTTATGCACTCAGTTTGAGAGGCTGGTTGGGATTTTAAGAGGAGGGAATGAGGGACAGATCCAACCTAGATACAAAACTGACTCATCAGGAAGAGTTTGGCTGCAGGGAGTGTGACCTGCACATGGATAGGAACAACATGAGGATCACTACGCTGGGTCTGACCTGAAGTCCAGCTAGATGAGTATCTAACCTCCAAATAAGTCTGAAACCAGTGACTTCAAGAGCAGATAAGCATTTCCCTTCAGCTATGAAGATTATATTTCCCTTCTAGAAGTGTTAATAGTTTAAACACCCTTAAATTTGGTGTTTTAAAACTAATTTTTGTATTTCTCCTGCCCTAACTGCCCCATACAAGTTCTGTATCTCCCAAACTCTCCCATAAAAAGAGTCACAAGACTGAAGAATTTAAAAACTTTGAACATTATATGAGCCTTCATTTACCTCCTCCACACATAGTACTTAATTTTATTGAGTTAAAAGAAAGGAGACATTAAGAAGAAGAAATAAGAGTCTTAGGTTGGATATTAGGAATCATTTCTTCACTGAAAGGCCTGTCTGCTAGAGGGCTTTCAGGACACACAAAGAATGTTCCCAGTCTTACTCTGCAGGAGGACAGGACAGGGCATGTTCCTCCTCACACAAGCAGGTATGAAGGACAGTTCATCTGGATCCTTGCACACAGATTTTCCTGAAATATGGCATGGCATGCAATATTTTTAATATTAAAAAATTACTTTTTTTTTTCATTTCTAAAGTCTTTGTCTAAGAACAATTAGCCTGGAGCTGCTGGAGAATTCCAAGTGAGAAACAAAAACCTGGACCAAGTCTGTGGTGCCAAAGTGGCTGATCTCTCACTGAGCACAGAGGAAGACCTAATTCTGAAGGGAAAGAATCTGTGGGATACAAAAGGCTGGAGGAAAACTCCTTGCAGAAGATTCCAGAAGAGGATTTCCATCTAGCAGGTCTGCCAGAGGTTCAGTGCTCCCTAAAAGCAATGCTGACAACAGAATATTCTCCTGGAATTTGCTTTGGGAAACAACTTTTATGATTAAAAAGCAAAGGCTTTATTTGGTCAGAAGTTTTGCTGAGTCTGTTTCAAGGATACTGATATTTTAACTGAGAGCATTAATTCCTTCAGTAAGAAGTTTTTAATGGCTAGGGATCTATGGTGGTCCAAAAGTAGTTTAAATAGAAGTGATTTATGTTTTCTATAAAAAAAAGCAGAAGGTGAGGAAAGTTTCACTGAGCACAATGAAAGACCTCTAGATTTATATGGAATAAAATAATAACCAGGCTGAACTGCCAAACCCCTTAATGACCACATTCCCTTTCCAGAGATGGAAAAAGAGAAGGACCAGCACCTTTCTTTCCTTCAACCTCACATTTCCAGGAATCTCTTTGCTTTGTTTTTCACATCAGGATTAGAAGAGGTAGGGATAAGATATCAAGAGAAAGGTCATCCTTAAATATATTTAGTCTGTTTGAAAGTGGGAAATACCAGAAACCCCTCCAGATTCCCAACTCTATTTCAAGAAACACAGAGAAATCGCCCAACATGTGCTTGCCTATCAACCACACCAAAAGGGAAACTGCAAACCATCTGCTTTTTGGAGAGCAATACCCAAAGCTGTTTGTGCCTGAGCTGGCTGCTGCTTCAGGCCCTGCACCTTCTCCATGCCAGTGACTGAGGCAGGGAAGGGACCCTGCAGAGGGACACCCCCAGATCCTTGGGATCTGCAGGAGCTGCCAAGGAACCCCCCCTCTGTCTGCCCCCCTTCAGATGGGCTGTGACAAAGGAAAAGGCAAGACAGGTCAGGGCTAGTTCACCAAACATGAAAGGATCTGCTCTCTGGTCCCTGACATGTTACGTGGTATTTGTATTTTGGACCAAGTCCCGTGTGCCATGGGTTGTTATTTTAAATTATATTAAAGGTGTGTGCTTTATATTTGCATCCTGGGCTGCAGGAAGGGATTTTTTTTGAAGTTCTTATTTTTGTCTCAATGTAAACAAATGGACTATAATTTGGGAGAGCACCTGTGATGCTGCTGAAGCTTTGAGCAAGAAAAGAATTTTTGTCAATGGAGGAGGGTAAGCCACGTTGAGGGAGCTCCATGTAATAAAACTCCCACCTGCCTTGGACCCTTTCTTCTATTTCCAGCACTGCCTGGAATTTTCAGCTTCCTGTTTATACATGGCATTGCAGAGGAGAACATACATGAACCTTAAAACAGGTGCTGAGTAACAGGGATGGAAACAGAATCCAGATCTTTCCACCCACCAGTCACTCATACAAAGAAAACTGCAATGTGCTCGAGGCAGGTTAATTTGCATCATGAGGTATTTGCTGGTTTGCAAGACCCAAATCAGAGGCTGAACTCCACTTTGCACCAGTTGGTTACTTCAGCAAGATACTTTCTTAGGACCTGTTTCCTTTGCCATTTTTTAACCTGCAGCTCCACTTTTGCTCAAGCAGCTTTTTTTTTCTTTTTTTTTTTTTTTTTTTTTTTTTTTTTTTTTTTTTTTTTTTTTGCCAAGGATAGAAACACCTTGGGCAATTGAGGCTTTTATCATGGTATCTGCTATCTTAGAAAAGATAAAGTTCCATATCACAAACTGATTCATTCTCTGGTAGCTGTAGAAGGAAGCTGTGGCTTACTGGAGAAGCCCTGTGAGCAGCAGAGAGCCCTGAGCAGAGGAGAGACCTGCTGAACCTGGAAAACTCTGTTTTGCAGCTGAGCAAAAATGCAGTTGCTTCAGCACTGGTTAAAAATACCTGTGGCTTGATCCTGCTAGAATTGAAGGAAGTCTGTCCTAGACTAAGAAAAGCATTTTAAAGAAAAGTCATTTTGCAACAGTGCAGATGTTTGCTTTAGTGTCACCAACAGCACAGGCTGCCCTGAAAGGCTGCAGGAATGAACACACACCCTATCTCACTGGGCAGCTCACTATCCAGGGCTGGCATTTCCATATTCTTTATCACTAGATGATTTAATCATCTTCCCTGGTGCAGAAGCAGATGAGCAGTACATCCAGTCAGAGTCCTTAATATATTAAATTACTGCAGCTACATCCACTTGCCAGTTACCTGCAAAGCCCCTGATTTCTGCTCAGAAATGTGCTTTCTGCTTTTCTTGGGTCATGGCCAGTTGGCTTGTGGTGCAGCTGTAACCACACCACAGCAGCAAGAAGAGAGGAGCCACCCTGAGGGTTTTCTTTAGCAAGGAGCCAGAATGTTGTTTTTCCTTCGTTTCCCTTGGTTTCCTACTTTGGCTTTGCTTTCAAGGTTTGTGGAGGAGGGCTGGGTGTTTTTTGGCCACTCTGTGGAGCTGACCTTTCCCTGGATGCTGTGTCCCTGTGGAAATCACAGTGCCAGCATTGCTCGTGGTGTCTGTGCTGGGAGAGGTGATGGATGATGGGCTGGTGAGGTTGCAGTTGCAAGGCAGTGGTGAGAAGGTGACAAAACCTGCTCCTTGCATGGCACAGGGCTCACACTAAAGCCCTTGTCAGGGATCCCTGTGGTGCAGATGTTTAGGTAGTGGCCCAGAGCTATGGAGGACCTGTCATGAGGAGCAGTGTGACAGCCTGCTCTAGCCCAGAGAGCTAAGGTGGAGCTGGCTTCCTGCAGCAAGGTTAGTAGATGCTAAGATCAGGAATTTGTGGCAGAGCTTCCCCCACTCTTGCACTCCCCAGGCAGCCAAACACCCTCACGCCTTCCTCCTGGCTCTGCCAGAGGTGCTGCTCCTTCTTCCACTCTTTGCAGCTAGTTGGAGCCTAGCAGGAAGGTCCTCAGCCAACACATGGGTGCTGCCTGTGGTCAGAGTTAACCCCTTTCTGCAGTCAGGCCTGGGCAATCACAGAAAAGGAAGAATCTGATCTAGTGCCTACCTGGAGGGAGGCCTAAGGAGGTGCTGAGGAGAAAACTCCCTCAGCCTCACCATGCAAAGCAGCTTCACTGCCACCCAACACTGCTCCTGCCAGCTTGCATGGATTGGGAAAGGCTGTTCTGTGCTGCAGAGTCATCTGCAGACAGATGCAGACAGCAGTTGGACATCACAGTGGTTCCCAAAGCTTTTGTCCTCCTCCCAGTTCCTCTTGGCATCTTGCCCTGAACTGAGTTTTGTTCAGATATTCATCCTTGGAAGTGTACAAAGCCAGGTTGGATGGGACTTTAAGCAACCTGATCTAGGTGAGAGGTGACCCTGTCCATGGCAGGAGAGTTGGGCTAGATAGTCTTAAAGGTCCCTTCCAATCCAAATGAGTTTATTCTATTATTTTATGATTTATTAAAAACAATTTTTAAGAGTATTTTCTTCACAAACTTGCCTTTCTGTTGGCACCATTCTGTTTTTAAGTTAGGAAAATATGTGGGCTTTTATTTTTAAAAAAGGCACATTCCTGTGAGCAATGTTAAAAAACAATAACAAAATTATGTCTGAGCTTCTCAGACTTTACAGGGAAAATATTTGTTATTCATCTGCTTGGAAAATTGCATAAGCCTTGCTCATGTTCTCTCTTTGGTCAAGTTTAGATAAATTGTGGTTCAGAGGGCTCAATATTGATCTCCACTTGGCTCTTGAAACACCAGTCCCAGGGTTGTGTGCTTCCCAGAGCATCTCTGCTCACTAATTTTCCTGTTGGATTGAAAATGCCAGAGCCAGGAGATTCCCTTTCATTTCTCTGCCACAAAAAATAAAAGCAACCTTGTGACTGATTGCAGCTGATGAAGGGTAAAAGCTCCATCGGTACAAATGTTTCATTTCACTGCTGCATCCTTGCAGTGCTGCCATCAGGACGTGGCACAGAAGCTGCACATGAGCCCTGTGTGTCCATGCCAGGCTGGTTCAGAGCTGACATGAGTGGGGGAGATAGCACAGCTTGGCTTTAAGGATTTTTTCCACCCTACATGTTTTCCACATCTCTATCAGGTCGAGTGCTATTCCTCAGCAGGTTTGTCCTGATGCACTTCCCTGACCAGCAGATGCTCAGTTGTTGCTGTGTTTTCCCCTTTCCAGTCCCAGAATCCTAAATCTCAGCATCTGCAGCTGGTGGCAACCATTTTCACAGGACTTGTTTCATCATAAATTAACAGAGAATTTGGGCTACAGCACATATATGTCCCAGCACTGGATATTACCAAGCAATTAATTCACTCACTCAGAAAATTTTAAACACCATAAATAGATGACCAGGCAACTCTCTCCAGCACCCTTTTCCATCTCTGATGCCTCACTTGCTGGCTGGGTGGGCCCATATTAAACACAGGCCCCCCCTTTAATCTATAACCACAGATTTGCTGAGAAGGTTTTGTTTTATTGCTCTGCTCACAGAGAACCAGGCAGGAGGGAAAAGCAGGGGGAAACCCTACACAGCTGAAAGCTGTGCTGTCCTCTCCTGTGTTTTGCCTTGTCTAGAAAAGCCCAAGAGAAAGATAAAATCCCTCCAGATTTTGAGTCTACAAAGCAGATACAGCAGCTGGGCCTGAGGAGAGACAGGAACACTGATGTGGGTGTTCTCTTAGCAGGCCTGAAGGCTTCTCTTTGTCAGAAATACCTGCTGTCCACTTCCCCCAGCACATGGAGGTGCACAAGGCTCCCAAAATAAATCTGGGCAGGTAAAGGTAGGAGAAGAGGGAACTTCCCACCAAAACAGGCTCAGACTGGCAGAAAAAAAGATACTGGATATCTTTTTAACAGATGTTTTGGGAATTGCCCGTGATTTTAACAGCAAGATCTACGAAACTGGAGTTAACAACATTTAGCCTGGCTGTGATTCATATCCAAAACTTCACAGAGAGGTTTCATGGCCCATTGTTTCTTGTTAGCAAAAAGGGAATTACGTTCTTTATAGGGGGATATGGACAAATTCCTCTTTATTCATGCTGTTAGAACCTGTTTCTGCAGTGTACAGATTGAGGGAGAGATCAAATACTGCGTGTACACATAGTCACTATCTTTTGCAAGGGAGGAGGTGAAATCCAATTCCAATTGCATTGGCTGCAAATGCCTGACCCAGAGAACCACCATGTTCACAAATTGAAACAAATCCCAAGACAATAGACAAGCTGTAATAGACATGCAACAACTCCAGGCCCTGTTATCACAGATATCTCTCCTTTCATTTGCCATGATCTGAATGTCAGCACATTATCATCCCAGCTCAGGCCCATCTAGAAAAGACTGGTTTTAATTTAGTCCACAGAATGGATGCAAGCTCCCTACATCACTCATACCTGATAAGGGCTCATACTCCAAGACTGGCAAATCCAGCTGCTTCTGTGGTGACTTTTCTTGTTCTTCATCTTCTTCTTCCTTTTATGTTGCATTTCCCAATAGAAAGCAGGAAA
>WEIU01012884.1:41871-108606 GCA_013389925.1 Aegithalos caudatus | reverse complement strand
AAAAAAAAAAAGGAAAATACAAGCCATTAAACTATTTGTCAAAATGATACAAAAATTTTGAATAGTATTAATACCAGACAGGAACATGAATTACATCCAAAACATCTTTCATCAAACAGTCTTGTAACTCATGCTAGCAGGAAAGCAAGGCTCCCAACACCTCCCCATAATGCCAGTAGTACATGTGGAGGAGGTGAAGCTCAGAAATCATGGAAGCCTCAGAGAACTACACATCATTTGACTGAAAAAGCTGGTTGGAGTCACCTCTAAATCCAAGGTTTAATCTTGATACTTGAACCCAGTGTTGCCTGTCTCATGCTTCAGCTGAAGTAATTAAGCTTATCATTCCATTTCAAAAGAGAAAGGTTTATAAGAATTATTCTACTTTTCCTTGTAAAATTCCTTTGAAAAATCCATTCATGCCAAGTACAGAACAAAGCAAAATGCTGATTTTTTTGTGTGTGATTTTGCCCATTGATAAGTGAATGTCTTCAGCATTCAGAGGAAGAATCTGTTCACAACCAAATTTGAGCTAGATCAGATGAGCCCTGCCATTGACTGTACCAGCAATAGTGTGTCCAGCAGAACCAAGGCAAGGATTATCCTCCTGTATTCAACAGTTCTGAGGCCTCACCTCCAATCCTGGGTTCAGTTTTGAGCCCCTCATAACAAAAAAGACATTGAGGAACTGGAGCAACTCCAGAAAAGGGCAACGGAGCTGGGAAGGGTATGGAACACAAATCTATGAAGAGCATCTGGGGGAACTGGGAATATTTAACCTGGAGAAAAGGAGGCTGAGGAGAGAGCATCTTGCTCTTTGCAACTCCCTGACAGGAGGGGGTCAGCCTCTTCTCCAGGTAACAAGTGATATGACAAGAGGAAATGGCCTCGAGATGCACCAAGGGAGGTTTATGTTGGATATTAGGAAAGGTTTTTTTACCACAAGAGTTGTCAATCAGTGGAACAGACTACCCAGGGAAGTGGCTGAGTCCTGGATGTATTTAAAAGATGTGTTGTTGTGGCATCTGGGGACATGGACATGAGTGTGAGGAGGGCTCTGTGCTGGCAGTGGCAAAATGCCACAGAGCTGCTGGCAAGGCAGATCATATTCGTCTTTCAGAGTAGTATTTCCAGATTAAATATAAGAGGGAAGCTCAGAGAGGTCAGAGGCTGAGATTGACTTTCAGAATGCTGCCTTTGACGTCCAAAGAGAGAGGACAGGCTCATTAAAAATGCAGTGTGGATTGCAAATCTGTCACACACCCAAGCCACCACGTGGAGGGGAGGATGGATGAGGCGGCTATGGAGAACCTGCTGACAACAACAGCCTCTCCAGTGACGGGTCACTGAAGAGTTTGCTGCTGTTCAGGATTGTTTTGACAGAAACTACACAAAGCAACCATGTGGGGGGCAAGGAGCAAATGTTCTCTTCCACTTGGAAGCTTGTTTGAAATCTTGTGGTGGGGAAAGAAGACCATGAATGAGAATTAAGTTCTGCATTGATTTAGGAAAATCAGTTTAGTGAGGCATAACAGAGAGGGGATGATGCCTTAAGTTTTAGCTTTCATGTTTTCCAGATTCTGTGCTGCCTAGGGGTGCAGTTCTGAGCCTCACATTAAGTGTCAGTCAGCTCTGCACAGAGCAGGGAGACAAAACAAATCCTTTTTCTGCTGAAGACCAAGGACAAGGGGTACAACTTTCAGGCCCAAAAGCACAAACAGTGGACTGAAGGGAGGAACAAGAAGGATGAGACCTCACAACCTGAAGCTGTAATTGGACAATTAAACCCCAATATGCAAGTGTACCAAAACTTATAAAAATGTGAGACCTCGTTACCAGTTATCCATTTTGTGACCATTTCGGATCCACCTTGAGTGTAGCCTTGGTCTGACTCTTGTCCTGCCCAAGGTGTACCCTTAAAGGACTTTTAATAAATATCTACTTTATTCTCTAGCTCTGTCCAGTCTCTGTTTCAGGTCAGCCTTCCTAAGGCATCAGGGAGAGAAGAAAAGCAGGAATTGTGGGGAGGAGATGGCAACAGAGAGGAAGAGCAGGCAATGCCACTGGGACATGCTGGGTGAAGGCTCCACCAGGTTCTGCCATCTCCCTGGCTTTCCACTGCTCTGTCCTCTCTAGAGCACACCAAGTTCCACCTTCTGTACCATTTCTTGGCCACAGTGAAAGTCCCTGTAAGAGGGTAAAGCTGATGGTGTCCAGCACAAGGCTATATTCCAAAAGGAGCCCACACCATCTGCAGGCAAAGGTGTTGTATGCCCTGCACGGTTTCACTCCCTCTCATCACCCATCTCTCAGCAGCTGTCTGAAGGCTGCCTCACCACCCTGATGTCAGCACCATGAACCTGCTGAAAATTGAACCTTCCCCGTGGGAAAATTCTGGATAGAAAGTTCTAAATAGGAAATTTGTCATGTTTGGTGAAGATTTAAAAACAACAATATTCTTCAGACATTGAAGGCAGTGACTCAAAATGTCGCCAAGATGCCTCACAGGTGTTTGGGTTTGAGCTTATGGATGAATAGGGTATGCTGCAAGTGCTCTGCTCTCATTTTGAGTGATACTCATCTCTGAAACCATCTCCTTTTTTCAGGAAGTGGACATTTTCAGGCAGATTTTGGGGACACAGAAGCCAGATATCCTGGAAGGTACAGATCACAATGCAGTGGGCACTTGAGATAAGTCTCGTGAGTCTTTACTGCAGCAGACCAAAATTTTTGGTGAGGGAGGTATTTATTGTAGTTGCAGGATGTAGCATTAAAGTATTCAAACAAATGTAAGCCCTACTACATGGGTGTCATTGTTGGACATGAAATAAAGATGCTTGACTCCAGTTCAAAGGCAGGAAAGAATCAGAAGGCTTTATTTACAATTCATCCAGCCTTTTTATAACATGCTGGGCTAAAAAGGCACATTATTGGTTCATAGAATTGACACCTCTCTCCATTGGTTAAGTAACAGAAGCAACACCTAGGAGAGGGGTTGTTATGAGAAAAATATTTTTTACTTAGAAATGTTATGAGTTACTTACAGAAATTATCCTTGAAAGAAAATTCTCCTAAGAAATCTTCCCTTGGAAATAAAAATCAGCCACTGACAGGCTGAAAACCTTTCAGACTCAGAAATATCAGGCCCACACATGGGACCACCACTTTCTCCTGGAAAAGTTTAATCAGACTTAAGCATCTTGACTGTGGTGACCCTTTGGAACGGGATGCCAGAGAAGCTGTGGCTGCCCCATCCCTGGAAGTGTTCAAGGCCAGGTTTGATGGGGCAGTGTAGAATTCCTTAGTCAGGAGCTGCTGGGTGGATCCAAGGGGACAGTGTCACTTTTCTGCTTTTTATTTTTAAGATTAAATTAATTTCTGTGTCTACCAGAAAAGCAGCTACCTCAGGCAGTAAAGGGAACCTAGGAGAGGAGCTACATGGAGTAACAAACTCCCTGCCTGTAAGTGCTGTGAATATCTTCTCCATGCCATCTCCAAGGACCCTTCTGAGAGGAAGGAAAATGGTCACCTCTCCATCAGGCACAGGTTTAGCATGGCTTGGATCCAGGTAAACTTTTCCAGTGTATCAATAACTCTGGAAGTTTCAAGCACTCAGCCTTGTGTCTCTCTTTGCAGGGAGGGTCATAAGCTCAACCCAAGCCTGGGATTATGTTCCCAACCCAAATGTGTCAGAAAACAATGGGACAAGCAGTACAGGAGTGCTCCTCCCTGTCAGGAGTGGGCTGACAAGGAAGGTGTGATGTGGTTAATGACCTACCAGGGGCATGAAATAATGTCTTGAGTGAAAGCACTGTGAGAGGCAAGAGCCACATTTCTGGGTGTGCAGGGCCAGTGACATTTCATACATATTTCAGCACTTCCAAGATAAAAACAAAATGTTTTCTTACAAGCCTTGTGGAATAGATAAGAGGATTTATAATAGCTACATTTCTGGCCTATAATCCTTGGAAACTAATGTATTTGCTTCACATGCCAGCTATGACATAGAGACGAGCTACATGATCAGCTCGTTCCATCATGTAATTTGGGCTGCAATAATTAAAGCTGATCTTTCTGTTTCCCCTTGGCCCAGCAGAGCATGCAGCTGTATCACCCTGCAAAGAAATGGTCATATGGCTGAGAGCCAGCTGTGGTTTTAGCAGTGGGGTGCACAGCCCTCACCCCAGGTCTTGGCCTTTTATCTCTGCTCTCTTCTCTTGTGCCCCACCTCCTCTAGTAAAGCCACCTCTGGCTTCCCACCACCACAACTGGTTTAAATTCTGCTTCACCCTTCTCATATGAGAGTTATTTGGGAATCTATCCAGCAGGCACTTGTCGCCTCCATCCCTCTCCTGCAGCACAGCCAGAGCTCACTGAAAATTTGGGCAGAGTTTTGACACCAGAGGAGAGCACTGGGGAGCAGAGCCCTTTGCCCCATGAGCTGGAAGGGCTCTGCTTGGGGAAGAAGTTGAAAAGGAAGCCCAAGGCTGTGGTGAGTAGTAGATGAGTGACCAACCAAGAAACTTGAACAAAGGATCACTGAACCCTCCTAATTCATCTCCCACATCCATGTCAGGGGGAAGGAGACAGATGACAGCAGGACTATGGCTCTGTTTGGACTTTCAGCTTTGATTGTTACATGTTTCTGATGCGCCTCTGCAGCTCACAGACAAACCACAGAATTTTCTCCTTGGCAGAAAATCTGCCTTTGTGCTTCTCTAACATAGGCTGTGTCTCTTCAGTCCCTGACAAAGAACAAAACCCACCGAGTCTCCAGGGATAAAAGTAAAGCTTGGAGAAAGCTGTGGGATCCTGAAAAAGCCATTGATAACAGGATGCACAGGAAGGATGGAGGATGGGTGTTCACATATGTCCTGTCTGCTGTATCTTTTCAGTGCCCACCAGGCCAGCAGGGAACACTTGATCTGACAGATGGTTTTCTTCAGCCTGGACAAGCCATGGGGGACATCTCACACCCACACTTCCCAGCTTCCGCTCCCAGGCTCTCCCAAATCCCAGCAAAGAACCTCACTGCCCTTTCACACAAATGCCTGGAGACTAGTGGCTGCCCTCAAAATGTCCACATCCTCATCTGAGAACTACCAGGATTACTGCTCCCAAGCAGAAAGGGCTTTCTGGCTTGTCCTGACCAGAGCCCTGACACCTGGCATAGACACAAGCTTCAAGTGTCCCTTCCTCAAGGTGGCAGGGAGGTGCCACTGTGAAGGTCACTTAGAATCCCATGTTTATAGTGTGATCATCACCACTCTGAGCTCTCAGTAACTTAGAATAGTCTATACATTACTCATGCAAATTTGGAGTTGCCCACAAGCACCACAGGACAGGTGACAAAAGCCAAAGCAGCCTCCCTAATCCAGGACCCAGGGTTGGTGAGGCACAGGCTCAGCTGTTCTGGGTGTCAGGTGTAATCTCTGCCCTTCTAAATGGTGGAGAATGGAGCACCTCTAATTCACTCAGGCTGGCACTGTTTGTGTGATTCACCTCGATAGACCCATGTGTCAGACCTTCCCTTGCTCAGGGCTACAACTGGCTGTAGTGGAATCCCAAGAGATGTTTAATCCCAGGCATATAAAACTTGATATAAACTAAAAAAGTCCCATCTTCTTCCATCAGCAACGGCACCAGCCTCATCTCAAGGTCAGAAAACAGCTGCTGAGCCACCCTGCCATCCATCCCTCACCCAGGTCAGAGCCCCTTGAGCAGAATATTCCCCTTGTCTTTAATTTAAGGTGTGGATCAAGGCAAGCACATTTCTCCACAAACAGTGCAAGTCACACAGCCCAAAAGCACGTTGGAACCAGAGGCTCTTCTTGGTTTGGGGTTTTCAGCTCCAGGAGAAGCTTCCAGATATGATATGAGTGGCATGTATGATTCCCATTGCTCTTTCTGCATAAAATCAATAGCAAGCTAGTGGGGAATTTCCAGGACTCATTTGCTTTCTCTCTTTTTTCTTTTTAATATACAAATAAGCATATAGAAATAAATACTCTTTCTCAAAATTATATTTGAGAAAGTTTGTTTTTTGTGGTTTTTTTGTGTTTTTTTTTTTTTTTTTAGGGGATTCACTTCTCACCTCGTTTTTTGTGTGTGTTTCTGTTAGAGTAATGAGGTTAGTGGCAAAGCCAGCACTGCAAAGTGGCTTTGGAAAGGATATTTATGGAAGAATGACTTTTCACAAAGAGGGGTGGCATTTTGGAGGGGTTTATAGCCAGTCAAACTGGTCTTGCCCGATCTGTTCTTGAAGTTCACTCCCTCTTGCTGGTTTTCCTCAAGGAAGAATGCTTTGTCACAAGCTCTCTTCAGCCCTGCCCTAGGCTTTGTGATCAAATGCTGAAGCCCGTGTAAACAGCTTTTGTACTTTCTGCCTGGAAAACCTCTTTGTCCTCTTACAGAAACGTTTTCTCACAATTTCTTTGGGCAGAAACCACTTTCCAGTTGAAATAAAAGCCTCACTTTGTCCCTCTCTAAACCTCTTGATTGTATTAAAAGGCAGTGGATGCATCAACAAATTTTAATTCCACCTCAAGATAAAAAAGGCCTCTCAAACACTTAACTCTAATGTCTCTGCTTGGAATCATATTCCAGTCTCCATCCTGTTTGTCAAAAACAGAAAATCAGTCCTGATATTCCACACTCTGGGTCTCAAAGGTGGCCCTGGGAGTAGACTGAGCCCACAATTATTGTGTATCTCTAAACTGAGAAAGGGTTTGTAGAAACAAACTGAATGAAGGAGAGGAGAGCAGATACTTGGCCTTACAATAAATAGAGGATTTTAAAAAATCACAAAACCTTACTGGGGACATGTAAGTATGGCATCTTATAGATTTCTTGCAGAAAAGGAGCATGTTTATAGAAAATTTTGAAGGCTTTTGCTTTTGGACCAGTTTGGGGGAAAATCAAATTTTGCTGCTTTTTGTTTTCCCAGGAAGGATATACCCACCAGAAACAGAGTGTATTTTACAGACAGCTTGTCTATAATCAACTGCTACAATACTGTGCATTTCCTGGCTAAAATTGTTGATTTCCATGCATTTTTTTCTCTCCTGATTTCTGCCTTTCCTGGAACATTTGCTCTACCCTTGCAAAAAGACACAGATGAGCTCCAGAGTAAAAGCTGATTCCCACTCCCCCAAACCAGAATTTACTGACAATCACCTGAAATAGCCAAATTTTTAATAATGATAGAGTGGCTAAATCTGTAAGGAGAGTAGGAGTTATATTAAAGCTGCTTGTCTTTGCTTTAGAAAGATAAGGAGACAGGAGACTTCAACAGGAATTATTGTTTAATATTCGTGAAAAAAGATAAATCCCTTTATATTCCTTTTCTATGATTTTTACAGCACTGTCATGAATTTTCCCCAAATCTAGAAGGGAGTACAGAGCTCACAAAAATTGACAGTGAGTCCACCCATTGCCAAAGAAGATATGGAAACCCACTGCATTACAGGTGACAAACTGCTCAAGCAGAAAAGGACCATCAGCTATGGACAGATGTTTGCCACTGAGGAACCTGCTCAAAGCTTTCTCTGCATAAAGGAGCAGGTCAGAGGCAGAGCACAGGAGATCCATCCAAAAAAAATGGCAGCAAAATATCAACACAGGAGCTTCTGGCTAGTGGGAAGAGGAAAATTAAGATTGGAGTTGGACACAGGCAGAGGGATGAGCCAGGTCTCCCTGTCTGCCCTCACAGACATCTGTGCACTTTTCTATGCAGAGGACACAAAAATAGATCATATTTATGACAATGGCAGTATTTGCACAAATTTTTCACAAAGAAGAAGTCATGTAGGCTTCTTTACTCATTTCTTTACTTTTATTGAGACTTAAATTCTTGTCCTTGAGACATTTAGTTTCTAGGAATAGTTGCCTTCAACTTCCATTGCATCCCACACTACTTCTGGTGATCCTGCCAGTGCGTGACTATATCTGAGAGACTGGATATTTCAGGAACACAGTCTAGAAGATAATTTCCTTGAATAAAAATATTCCCTCACCTCCTCACTCCTGCTGTATGTTTTGGTGCCAAGGGAAGGTACTGCTGGATCTGTGGAATTGGAAAAGGAGTAGATGTGGTTTAGTGGGCATAGTGGTGCTGAATCAAAGCTTCGACTTGATCTTGGAGGTCTTTTCCAACATTAATGATTCTATTATTCCATACCATTATGTCCCATAGCTAGCAAAGACAAGTGAGCAAGCTTGCCCAAAGCAATAAAGCAAAGTTGAAAGCAAAGGGGGAAGAGGAAGAGGAAAAGAAAGGAAATCCTCATCAAATCCTCATTTATATATTTGTCCTTGATGCAGCAATACTGCCAGATGGCTGAAATGTGAGGCCAAGTTGTGCAATGCTGCAAAGGGCTTTGCAATAGGAATTGAGAAAGCAGAAGCTGCTGGTTTCTGTGGTTAAAGCCAGCTGCCAAACACCCAGGAATGGAAAATGTCCCACAGCAGGGCCATTCCTGCCTACTCTCAGGCTGCTGACATCCCAGCATATACTGCAGGTGCTTCACAGGAGAGACCTACAGCCAGGAGCCATCGTGAAGCCTCCCTTTTCCCTGGGAGTGGGCTGGGCTATGGGACAGCCCCAGACCCACTCACACCTCTCATTCCTCTCCCTTCTCTAAAAGCCCCTTGGCTGCCCCTGGTATCAGAGTTCCAGCATCAGCTGCATATGAACTGCACCAGAGTAATGGAGGAACATGAAAAATGGCAAAAAGAGGGATACAGGTTCTGTGTCACACCAAAATGCTCCTCTGATTGAGGTGGGAAGCACTGGGAATGCACAGCACAGCCTCCAAGAGGGAACCCTCCTCAATCCACTGATGCACCAGCAATGGGAGCAGCACTGCCTCCACCCAGGCTGCACAAGGGGGTTTGCTGCATTAGCAGAACTTGGGTATTTGGGTAAGAGGGGTCCCTCCCAGCAGAGCTGTGGGGCAGGGGAAGGGACAGGTGGAAAAGCTGCAGTCCTCTCTTTTGTTTCTTAATTGGAACTTAAGAGCAAAGAAATGTTTGCTCATGCATTTTCCCTTCTCTGTCCAGCCCTTCATGTTAAGGTTAAAAGGGAGGAAAGAGGGTGGGAGCAACATTTCATTTCTCATTCTTATAGAGAACTTGGAGGCTTCAGAGAATTCCAGGTGAATGTGCAGGAAGCATTTTCAAAATGGGGTTTTGTTAGAAATGTGAAAATGGCCTTTTTCCCACTGCCAGGAATTAGGGTCTTAGAGGATCCCCTGACCCACAGACAATTGCTCATTTCAAGGCAGTGCGTGTGGGTAACAGAGCACAGGTGCTGTGCTTGTGCTGCCTTGGCTAGAGAAATACTGGAGATAACCAGATTATAAAGCAAATCTTGAAGTTCTCAGCACTGTGCTTCCCTTCACTGCCCCAGAACAGCTTTTAAAGTTCTGGGTAATGTTCATCATTTCCCAAAGAGTCATCTCCCAGAAGGTAGGAGCTACAGCCACTTGCAGCTGTTTCTGTGCTCCCACACAGCAGGGGAACAGCTGAGATTTTTTTTCTTAATTTTTCCCTTTGTAGCACTCAGCTGATCTCCCTCGGGCCACAGCAGTGGAAGGAAATAAAGCTGCTCTGGGATGGCAGAGGATGCTGTGTGCATGTGTGCTGGGAGAGGAGGCAGGAAGGGTCAGGGGGCTCAGGGATTTGGATGCCATCATCCAGCCTCATGTGCCCCTTGCCTGGGAGCCTCTGTGCCAGGATGGGCCAGCCAGGATGTGGGATGAGCATCCTGCTGAGCTCCATCCCACTGGGTGGGACAGATGCTGACAGCATTGCTTGGGACTTGCAAGAGATCTCTGCAGTTCCCAGGGAAAATTAGAGCAGCCCAAGGGTTTGATTGAATCAATCTTATTCCCACACTTCATGTGAGTGTGGGGGCACATTACCTGGCAGGCTGTGGAGAGAGGGAGAAGCCTGTCCTGAGATTAAATGAGCACTGCATAAGGGCAAAAGTGCCACAGACAACTTGGAAAAGGCTTCCAGCCTGAATCACCAGTATTTTCAGGTGTTTAGTGGCACACTAGGGGCCTCAAGTGACAGAGCAATCCAGATGTCACTTGTGTCAAACAGCACTGCAGTGAGGTGCTCTGTGGACAGTAATTCACAGGATGTCACTTCTGCAGATTCCTGGCTTTGCCCTACATGTGTGCAGATACCACTACAATTCACCAGGCAGATCTCCCTACTCAGATGTGTTCTGCAGCACCTTTCTGTGTGATATTCAGATGTACCAGGTGTACAGGCCCACCAGCCTTCCATACAGCCATCCCCAGGAATTAGCATCTGGAGCCCTGGCTGTAAAACTCAAAGCAAAATCTTTGGCTGCTGCTCCTCAGAGTGCCCCATCTCTCTCCTCTCCCATGCAAACCTCCTCTGCTGATGTTCTCCAGCACTGTGGTTCTCTTCTTGGCCCTGAGGACGTGCTGGGTGTCTTTTACACATTCCTCAATTGATTTCTCAACTCCCCTACCCTGGTTTCAGGTGAAAAACCATGGCAGAACTTCCTTCCTTCTGCCACCACCCTTCACACCTAAAGAGCCTCTGCCATCCATCTATCCCTGTGATGTTCTATTCTTGGAAAAATTAAAGAACCCACCTAAAACAAAAACAAAAACAAACAAAAAAACCCAGACAAAAAACAAAACAAACAAACAAAAAACAAACAAACAAAAAAAAAACCCAAACCAAACCCCCAAAGCAAACTGAAACAACAAGAACAACAAAAACCACACAAAAAAACCCAAACAAACACCCCCCCCCCCCAAAAAAAAAAAAAAAATCAAAAAAACCCCACAACAATCCAGAGCAAGAGACACAGGCACCAGAACCAACTTTTAAAAGTTTCTGGTTACTTTTGTCTCAGAGCCAAGTGATTCAGATTCTGCATCTCACAAAACTGTCTGGGAGCTAAAAATATGTGACCTCTACAAGGAGAAATACATAAATCTGCTTGGCCTCCACAAGTCACCAAACTTTCAGGGTAAAGAACGTTCTGCAGTCTCTGGTTTATTTTCAACTTCACTTCTGCAATCATAAAAGTCTATTAATGCTGAAAACCTGGAATTGAACTGCCCTTTGGAAAAACTAAACTCAGATTAATGCACAGCTTGGTCTGCTCAAAAGCACAAATCAGTCATGCAACATTAAATCACTCAGATAAAAGTCTCAGAAAAGCAAGTACCTTTCTTTCATGACTGGTACTTGGCTATTAATAAATTAATTAGTGTAGTAACTGTGTTTCTTGGCTATCAGTTACTCAGATGGGGGTCACTGTATTCTTGTCCCAAAAGAAAATTGCTTTAAGTGTTATAATATGATGGATAAAGACTCCTCCATTCTGCTTGTTCTTGTGAAAGTTTGAGCACACTTAAGCCCCTTTAGTGAGTCTCCCCATTTCCCACAGAGCACACTCCCACTGTGAGCCCTGGCTGCAGACTCAGAACCAGGGGTACCCAAACCTGCAGAGACTGAAAAAGACCCCTTGGCCTTGAGCACGGGAGATGCAGTGAGATGTCATCCCCACAGAAAACCCAATTATTGCCCACAGGTTGGAAGGAACAGGCTGGTGATTTTGTGTAGTCAGAAGTGGGGCAGAGAGAGACCTGCCAGACCATGTCCCTGCATGTGGCAGGTGACACACCTTGGTGTGTCAGGCTGGAAAGGCCCCCCTGATCATGAGCTGATCACCCCCAAATCAACCCTGCAGTATGGGATGGACCAGCTGGCAGCAAAACCTCTGTGCTCTTTTTTCTGCTGAAGCTTGGTAGAGCTTTTGGTGGAGGGAGTCGGTGAGATCTTTATCAGCAAAGCAGCTTTAACAATTCTAACAAGTGTTTTGTCTGGCAGAACTGTTCTATGGGGCCAGCTCTGAAAGCCAGGAGGGACCCTCAGAGGAGAAATCAGTTTGGGGTGGAGCTCAGGCAGTGCCAGCACTGGGGCCCTCCCTGCTCACTGTAAATGCACCAATCTTCAGTGTGGGGAAGGAAGAGGGAGAGGATGGACTGCCCTTTTTTGGCTGGTGTTAAACAATAAATTTGATCTTGAATTTATGTTGTGGGAGCCTTGAAGGACAGTTTCTCAGTCTCAATCACTCTGCCTGTTCCTTTGCCTTGTAGCCTTGTCCCTACAGCTCCTGCTGGCTCAAGATTAGGTCTCCCACATTTGTAGCTGGGATTTGCTAAGAGGAAAATCCTCGTTACTGTTTGGGAAACAGTGCAGGGAGGATGGGCAGCTACAGCAGCAGTGGCTTGGACTCCCTGGACACCCAGCACCAGATCAGAGGGGCTGCACTCCTCTGCTGGCATTAGACAGGAAAATGAGCCAAAGAGCCTTGAAAAACCTTTTTATCTAAACATCACTAGGGTTGGTAGAAATACGATCTAAAAATGTTCTGCTTTCACAAGATGAAAACAAGATGCAGAGCCCTGGGGTGCCTTAGTGCAGGGATTTGTCACGTCCCCCCTTAATGGGCACGTTCCTCCTCAGTGATTTATCCCCAGCATTCCTGCAGCCCCCCTCTGTGCAGGTGCCATGTGGAGGGGCTGAGGGGGAGGCTGACGACAGCCTGCAGCACAGTGTGAAACATGCAGAAATGCAGACCACAGAAACGATATCTGGGGAAAGACATCCCCTCACTGAGGGTGTGTTAAAACCTGTGAGCCAGGAGCAGCCCATATAATGTGTGCTTTGGGGTAGGACAAAGCTGCAGTGGGAACTGAGCTGCTAATGTTGCACAAGTCATTAAGTGCATGTTACACAGGGTAGTAGCAATGTGGAGAGGTTTTCTCCCTCCTTTATTGCCCCAGGAAATTAATCTTTTCACCCATGTGCAGGAATGAGGAGAAAACATTGGGGGCTCCCTGTGTCCCTTGTCCTTGTGTCCTTTCCAGCAAATGCCTCACTACCTGTCCATGGGAGACACCATCTCTCACATGGGCTATCATGTGCATTTATAACTTTATATCAACATGAACACAAAGGGTTGGGATCTCCTAGACCAGCTCCTGACCACAACAAGCCTTGGCAGGGCAGGGCTGGTGATGTGCTCCCACATGTGGGCACAGGCCAGGCTGCTGGGCTTGGGTCCCACCACACTCACCCCACATGCTCTGGTTGCAGCCAGCATCACCAGCCTTCCTCTTGACTTTGGCCAAGAGATTTTCTGGTCTCTGCTTGTAAAACCCTCTGAGGGAAGCAGGACCACACTGTCCTGGAGCAGTAACCAGCACTGGTATGGCCCTTCAGTGCCTACTCCCACGGTTCACAATCAGTTTAAGCCAATCTGAGATCATATCGTCACCCAAAGATGTGGTCCTGCCTACTCCCTGCCCTGGCTGCATGTTTCTTCTTTCCCCCTTGTGTCAGCACAACTTGTGGTACAGCTTCCAGCTGGTTGGATCTGTTTGGTGGCTCATTTTCCAGCCAGATTAGCAGACTGACCTCCCTCACCGTGTGGTTCCACAGCTGCTAGCCTGGCACAGGGGCAGTGGCAGGAATGCACAGCCAGGAATAGGGTTGGTGGGATG
Source organism: Aegithalos caudatus (assembly GCA_013389925.1). Classification (NCBI taxonomy): domain Eukaryota; kingdom Metazoa; phylum Chordata; class Aves; order Passeriformes; family Aegithalidae; genus Aegithalos; species Aegithalos caudatus. The sequence goes on along the minus strand of WEIU01012884.1, from coordinate 95,044 downwards.
GGACAGGCAAGCAGGACTGTTGTCCCTTTTGGCAGCCAGGCAGAGCTGGATCAGCTTGAACTTCTTGTGAAAACCTGCTTTTAATTTTCCCTTTGGTAAATACAAATAATTCTCTTTTAATGGGGAAGTTGTGCAGCTCCATTGTGTTTCAGAATCACTCTAACCACAGCATCTTTCTGCAGATCATAACTGAGTTAAGTGTGTTGAGCAAATAATATTTCAGCTGCTAACAGTTGAGTCAACAGCAGGGTAATCACGATTTAATCTTCTGTTTCACAGGGGGAGACTGCACTGCTGTTTTACAAACCCTTTTTCATCACAATAGGATTCCCTGAATCAAAGGCTCACAGGTGTGATTTTTGGCTGGGAACAAACAGTTGCATTCCTATCAAATGCATTCTACTTTCCAAGCACAAATAACTTTCAAATCCTTTGTCCAGGACTGCTTTCCAGAAAAGGAAGGTGTTGCCTTCCCATGAGTTCAAAGGCCCATCAGGAATGTGGTGTTTAGGATGCTGCTAACAAGGAATCTTTCATTACTGAGGAACAATTCCTAGAAGTTAACCAGGCAAAAATGCCTATAGGAGGTTCAAACTACCCTAATTTAGAGAAAGAAGTAAATTCAGCCATCAGCAGTAAGAAGAAGGCTGCATCCCTTTTTCTTTTTCTGCAGAAGCTGAATAAAACCCCCATGCTCCTTAGCTCTAAGCAATGCCCTTTCAAAACTGATGGAGTAAAACAGACATCTCTTTCAAAGACAGGCTGAAAAGCTGCTGAATTTTCTTGTTGGTCTTTGTGGGAATATTGCTATATAATAGTCAATGGCTGTGCTCTTTGGGAGGTTAGATTAGATGTGCATAAAGATTCCTTCTGCCTTTTCAGGCTATTAATTTTGTCATGGATTTCTTTCAGAGTGCCTTCTTTTTATTACATCAACATTCTGAAGACAGGCAGTGATTTCTAATTCTCTAGAGGACTTTGCACGACCACATCAGCAGAAATGAACAATTTTATCCTGCAGGGATGTGGGATATGAATGTGAGGCTCCCAAAATGCAAGATGTAAAGGAAAGCAACTTCTTCCCCAGGAATGTGAAGTGGCCACACCTTTAACTACGGTCTGATTTCAAATATCTCATAAGATACCAGAGGAATTTGATACAAACTCATTTCTTGGGTGTTTTAGTATTGACAGACTTCTTTGCCGAATTTATTCAAGCAGTGGATTGAGGCCAACAGGTCATTTGAGCCTGCAGGCTGCTTGCCAGGGTATATCCTGGATTAAGGCAGGAAGGTAGAAATAAAAGGATGGAGAAATTCTCCTGTGGAGGTGGGATTTGTCCATAAGCAATATTGCTCTGTAGAGAAGCCATTCACCCCAACTCTTCTAGGACAGCTTCTTATCCTCCAGTTATGTTTGGGATATGTTTAGGAGAGACAAGGTTGGGGAGCAGGGAGCTCAGCAGGGCAAGGAGCCTTTATCTCACCACCACAGTGAACCTCAGTGTTTGCAGGGGTGAAGCAGAGCCCTTATGCAACACCAGCTCCATCTGTGGGGTTACTGCAGTGAAACTGCTCCCTGCCCCACCCAAAACCTGCTCCAAACCTCCTGAGTCCCAGCTGGGGCAAGAAATTGGGAAACAGAGGGGACAAAAAGAGAGCAGGAGTGCAGATGGGGCAAGGTTGATCCATGTGTCAGCCTACAGGCCAAAGCTGGGAGGAAAAAGGGGTCCTTGCTCTGCAGCCCAGGACTCTGGAGATAAGGAAGGCTCTGCTGGGGAGAAGGGCAGGTGAGGAGCCACTACACAAACCTGAAGCACGTGCTGTCTGTATATGCTGCTCTGCAAAAGCTAGGTTGAAAAAGAAATGCTCCAAAACTATAGGAAGGTATCTCCTTGTGATACACATTCAATCCAGATGTAATATCCAGAAAGAACAGCCACCCTCATCTACAGCAGCACCTGGCAAGCTTGGGGTACTGAAGTTGCAGACTCTTCCCTGTAGAAGATTTTGAAAATATAAGGCAGGAGATTTTATTTGTAAGAATCTCTCTGAAGCAGGGAGAAGGAGAGTGGGTTTAGCAGGTGCTCCATAAGCTGAAAACAAGTCACCATGCTCTGTACTACTTGTTCTTCCTCAGAGAGCAGAAGGTACTGAAGGGAAACACAGGCAGAGCTGTAGTAGTTTGGGGGTGCAGTTACCAGAGCTGCTGTAAAGTGCCTTGATACTGTGGGAAGGGGGACAAAAGATGGGAAAGGGAAAGAGAAATGAACTGATAGGAGGGGGAAGCCACCATGATTTGCTTCTCTCAACAAGGCATGTCTTAATGTCTTCTGCAGACAAGGAAGCAGCCTTCCACTGCTGCCCTTTCCAAACCCAGCTCTCTGCAGATAGCAGGGTAATAAATCTGTCAGTCCCTCAGCAGAGAGACAACTCCCCTCTGCATTCCTGTGCAAACCTGCAAAGGATTATTGGCTGAATATCTCCCTCTGAAACAAAAGCTAAACTTCCAGAGCTCCTAATCTGACCCTGGCAGTGTATCAGCCACACAAATCTCCTGTTAATAATAGATAGGATATGTTATAATTTGCAGCAAGGAAAGCTCTGCAACAGATCCCTGCATCCCATTTACTTGGGACAGCCCTTCCCAAACTTCCCCACCCTTGTTTTCAAGCCAGTCAATGGACAAAGATAAAAAAGAGGTTAAAAAAAAACTAAAGTGGAGGAGTAGCTCACTTCTAATTTCTTTTTGAAAAACAGTTGCCTTGCCATATTAGATTGCCCGTGTCCTCTGAAAGACCCGGAACATTAATCACACATGTTCACCACACTCCCCTAGGGTAAGCAGAAAGATGATGGGATGCCAAACTCCTGCATCAATTCAGTAATTCTGCTAAGCTGCTCCTTATTCTTTCTCTTACAGACCTGATCTGCAATGTAGCTGGTTTGGGTTCCTGCCCCCAGCTCCACCTGCACAGAGCAGGTCTGCAGAAGGAGGGAAGCACAGCTCTGGAAGGTACATATCCATTATCTATTACCCTTTGCCATCATCAGAGATCCATTATGACTGAGGTCCAAAATACATTAAAAGCCTTTGAGCTGCTCATTTACAGACAATCAGCAGCATCACTGTAGCAGGGTATTTCTAGAGGTTGGCTGGTGTCACCCTTGTGATGCATTTAATGATACAACCAGGAAAGACAGAAGAGCAGAGCCAAAATACCTCCACTGTTACCAAACATCAAAACTTTTAGAAGCCATTTTATGAAACTAGAGCTTTCTGACATACAGTAATGGTGAATATTAATAAACTTATTAGAGCTCATCCAAGTTTTCCATCTTGGCTTTTTGTTTCTGTTTTGTTTGCCAAACAACAACAAAGATTTCTTTAAGAGAAAGAGACATCATTTCAGGCATGAAATGGTATGATTGTGTCTTGGGACAAAGAATAAAAGATTGACATTACAAAATACATAATCAGGTCTCAGTGCTGCTCTTGTTTAAACCACACTGACCTCGGGAGGAACAGGAGAAGAAGCAGGATCAAGACAGGTTTCAGTCACCCCCCAAAACTTGCCTCCCTTGCAGTTTTTCAGCATTGAGTTTCTTTTTCCCTTCTGCCTCCTGCTGGCCATGCTCTCAGGCTGTGATTTCTTGGGTGACAGGCTGGGTTAGGTCTCACCCCTCTGCTTTTACCTCTCAGCATTTCCAGGAGTCCACCACCCTGCTGGTTGTGCTTATTCAACTGCACTGGCTCTAAAGCCATAAGCAAAACCAGCTCATGGAGCTCATCAGCCCAAAAATTTAAATTATTTGTTTTGGAAGGGGTGGGAAGGAAGTGGGGGAGCAGCATCCTCCAGGTCCCACATCTAGCATTTCTTGTTATACATTACACAGGCATTTCAAAAACCAGGTTAAGTTTTAAAACAGCACATGCACTTTAGGGAGAAACATTAAGAAATAAAAGATGAAAGGCAGGCTCAGAGGAGAGGAAAGCAAGAAGTGTGGAAAAGGACCAAAGGGCCAGACCCACGTGCTGCAACAGCTGTCAGAGCAGAGAGGAAAATCACAGTGACACTGTATTTTAGGAAAGAAACTCGTCATGAAAAACCCATCAGATTAGATTAGAATTCTTTCCAGCAATGCCTTGGTGCATCTTGAAGAGCAGCATGGTTCCTTTAAATAACCTGTGTGTTTTACTCAGTCCTGCAGGCTGGGGAGAGAGTTCTGGGTATGCAGAAACATTCTGAGCTCAAATAGTCCCCCTCCCTTGCTGGAGAGTGGATGTTCATGGGCAAGGGCAGGTACAGCCAGTGCTCACTTTCCTGCATCCCCCTGAAGCACAGGGAGGTGGAGGAGCCCACCAGAAGCCCCTCAGCATTTCACCCTGGAGGGGCAGCACATCCCTGGTCAGGGGCCCATGTGGTGCTGAGACATCACCTGGGCACTCAGTGTCAATGCTGACATGATCTGGCTTTGTCTGGCACCCAGAGTCTCCTGCACAGGCCACACTGGGCTCCAGATGCTTCTTTCTATCTCCTATTTGCATTCCTCCCTCTTGGGGTTCAAACCTAACTAGGATTTGCAATCAGCTCTGTGAGAGCTGCCCATTCTCCCCATGCTTGCAACAAATGCTGAGCCTCTGACATGAAATGGCTCAGGGTTTGCACTTTGGAGGGCAATATCATAACCAGCTCACTCAATCTACTTTCTTATTTATCTGTCCATTCTTCAGAGGAGGGTAAAGCTTGAGCTCATGCCCTGACAGGCCTGAGAGGCTAATCCCAGGATGTTCCACTGTTTATTTTATTACTTCAGATGGCAATCAGGGCTGCTAATGAGCTGACACGGTGAGGAGAGGGGGAGAGCTGCTGACTGGGGGCAGTGGAAAGCCCCTTCCACCTCCCACATCCCTGCTCTCCCTTCCTCCACACCTCTGCCACTGCAATGCCTCTGATTTCCAAGTCTTCCATCTCAGTCCTCTACAAAGAGTACCACTTACTTTTCATTTTTTTTTAAAACACTGACAAATAACAGCTTTAATCAAGCAGATCTCAGTGAGATATTATGCCTGCTCTCTGCATTTGCAACTCTGCTGATTTTGTTGGAAAATCAAGCTCCTTCCTGTTGCTGGTAACATTTGTTCTTTGGCTGAGAAATGATGGCTGAAGGGAATGGAAACAATAGGATTCAATGAGCATTTGCTTCCAGGGGGTTTCTTGCCAGTGCAATTCCACAAGCAAAACTATCAATAATGAAAAATGACGCAAGTGTTAATATTATCTCTGAGAAGAAGTTAAATTGCACAAGCCTGGGGAGCTGAAAGAATGGTTTAATTAAAATCTGCTTGTGTCCTCTTTCTTCCCTACATGTATGAGCAAAGCCCTCTGGGAAAATCCTCCTACAAGAAAGACAAATCCCTCTGAAAACTGGAGAATTCCACAAAAACTTATAGCCAGAAAAATAAGGACAAGCAGTTGCTTAAGGCCACTGGCTTCAGTCAGAGCCCAAATAACTGGTTCCAGTCCCTGCTGTCCCTGGAGCTGTGCTGGGGCAGGAACAGCAGGCACCCATAGGCTCTGACTTTAAGAGAGAATCTTGTTGGCACAAAAATTCTCTTCTTCTCCCTATATATTTACCTTTATCTATCATCTCAGGGCCATTTTTGTACCTTAAATACTTCTATTTTTCACCACTCTAAATTGTACAGATTCCATCCTACTAGTGAGATTTTTCTGCCAATGGATGGTGACTCAGCATAAATAATTTTCCTTTACTGCTTTGGTTTATTTTTATTTCCTTTACTGTTTGAGTTTCCTGAGAGCTGGTTCTGCCACTCTTCCTTTTCAGAAATTGTGCATGATTTCAGATCAGAGGATCCCAGGGTCTGGAACTTGATTTCACACACATTTCTTTTAAATAAAGTTATAATACCAGATGAGGAACTGTTAATTCTTATGCAATGAAAACAAACTTGTCTTGAAATTATGAGGTTGCAACATTTGAAATTATTTAAATTATTATATTTGGCTGAAAGATGAAAAATCTATTCTAGTGGGTTTTTTTTTATTTTCTCATTTACAAATGTCACCATTTTTAAAAGCTGCAAAGTGTGAAAGTTTGTGTATAACGGGAATTTTATGGCTGTAACATAACAAATATTAATGCTTCTGTCAAAGGATCACATATGATTGAATAATAGCAGAGAAATTGGAAGAAAAAATTGCCAGAGAGCAGAGAAAGACACAACATGAAGGACTTAAGATCACTCAGGTTTTAGAGCTGAGTAGAAGGAAGAAGAACTGAAACTGATTTTTGCTGAAGACATATTTGCTTTTGATGTCTAGAAGGTCACATACCCACTCAGCATTGGGACAGTGAGTACCAAGAAGTCTTGGGATATTAAAGGAGTGGTTTGTCAAGGTCTGGCAGGTCTGCAGAGGAAGGTGGCAGCAGACAGAAGAGCTTTTGGATGGGTTTGTGGAATCAGAGGACAAATTCAGCTTAATATTAATAAAGGACCTTCCCATGGAGACATCCAAAGAAGCTGAACACACATTTATGTGGTCCTCATAGGGGAAAAGACAAATTTTTGCTCACACAAATTTTAGTCTGGAAAATGCCCCACTCTAGTGGGAGATGAGTGTCATTCAATGCAGGAGTTGATGCCTGGGTCACTTGAGCACTATTCCTAGTGAAGGCAACACTCAGTCAATTAAGAATTTGTACCAGTCATCTGAAATCTCACTGACCTGCAAGCTGGACAGCAAAGTCACACTGCACTTAATTGCATTTTCTTTTTTCCCTGGAAGCTTCTAGATCATGCAGCTGGGCTGTGGAAGATTGAGATTTACCACTGAAACAAGGTCCTGCACTATTACAACTTTTCATTGCCCAGTTTTGGTTAGCAGGGATTGGTTTCTCTACATGCCAGGTGAAGGACTCAAGATACTCAGCAGCAAGAAGTATCTGTTAAAATTTCACTTCAGGTGTCTAAAAATTATCTTTTGGCACCTAGCCACTGCTTTTGACACTAAGCCAAAGGACAGATACAAATTCTGTCACCAAACAGGTCAGTTAGATCTTTTTACTAACCCCCACTATTTAGATGTGAAATTGCAGAGCAAGGAACACACTGTTTGTGGCATGTGGGACTAAATATCATTCAGCAGCTTCTACCCACTGAATTATTTGTTAGCTCTGTCTGTGTTTAGCTTCATTTCATGTAGCCAATACAACAGCAGGGCTGGAGGCAGCTTTGTATGTGCACAGGTGAGAGGACAGCCCTGTCCCCTGAGAGGGAATTGTCTTTTAGCTACAGCATCTGCCTGCTTTGTGTCAGGGCAGGAAAGCTAAGGGTCCCTTCTGCTGGTGCTAGTAACAAGAAAACCACTAATTTAGACAGAGCAGCTGGAGAGTCCTGACTGCTGGTGTGTGGAAAAGAGGGTGACAGAGCAGGGCTGCGTTCCAAATGTGTTGCAAGTGTATAGTCCCAAATTACAGCAGCCTGCCATTGTTCTCAGGGGTGTTCAGCCTCCACAGAGTCCTTACCCAACACAAAGCCCTGTGTGCATGCTCTGAAGCAAAGCTCCAACAACAGCATTTTTCATCTGATGCTCTGAAATCAATGACAGTCTCCCTTGGGAGGGACCCTCCACATCAAACCCTTGGGTCTGGATGTGCTCAGGAGTTTTTTCAGAGGAACTAATGGCCCAGATAATTTGGGATTTTGGCACTGTTGATGCACTGTTTATGGTCTAAATGTTTCCATTAAAAACAATCAAGAAATTAGATCTGTCTTCTTATGGTTTAGATAGGACTTTTCTCAAGCTCAGTATTCAGGTGTTTTATCTGGGGAGAGGCTGAATGCTGATCTCAGTGTAGAGCTGGACTGCCAAGCCATGGCCTTTCAGATCACTATCTTGTTTTAACACCCAGCCCCAGTGCATTAGATATAACAATATCTCTGGGTACAATTGTCCTCAACACATGGCTATGGAACAAAGAAAAAAAGCAGAAGCTTTTAATAAATGCTGTCAATGCCAGGAGTGTGTGATGCCATATAGATTACTCTGAAGGACTCAAAATAACTATAGTGCAATCTATTATATCTGGATATAATATAAATTGATAATGATTCACATAGTATGTATATAAATAGATGGATAAGATTTATAAAGTTTTGGATTTCTAGGACTCTATGTGTCTGGGCAAATACAAGGTCAGGTTCATGTAAGGCTTGATCTTTATTCACAGGCAGAGTCCCCAGGGTGCTACTTGCTGATGAGTAGTTTGGTGCTGAATAAGGCTCCTTATGTACACAACTTCTTAGGTCAATAAAACTAACCCCAAACCAAGAATATTGTGGAGGACCATATAAAAGGTCCTCCAGAAGTCCAGGTCAATGAGGTCAGTAGCTCTTCCCAAGTCCACTGGTGCCATCCAAGGAAGGACACTTCTCTGATCACTCAGTCAGGCACAACTTGCCCTTGGTGAAGCTGTGTCAGCCTTTCTCTTCTGCTGCTGGAGGGGGGCTGGCCATGGCTGTACCAGATGTGAAGACTGCTCAGCAGCCAGCCCTGGATCAGTAAGAATGCACAATTTTGGCAGAATTTGCTTTATCAACAACAAAACAGCAGAGCTGTGATGTGTCAAGTCATAAATAACTCATCATGGGGAAAGTGTGCACTGTCTGGGCAGGGAGCCACAGCATTCATCCTTAGATATGCATTCAAATCAGTCCCATTAGGATCATATTCTTCTGTAATTACTCCATTGATTCAAACTGCATCTTATCTCCCCCCAAGAGTTGCAAACACCCTTTAATTTACTGAAAGGCAGGAGGAAGGAGAAGTTTACCATAACATTCACACTGAGTTCAGAGCAAGGCTATGGAGAACATGCAAACAGGGCATGAACACCTGTGGAGCTGAACAGTACTGGTTCTGCAGGTGCTAAAGTGAGCAAAAGCCAAAAACTGAATGCTGCTGGGATGCCAGTGTTTACTGACACAGCAGCTTGGCAGGACCCTCGTGCTCACCCTGGGTAGGAGGGGTATGAACTCTGCACTGACCCCAGGCTGTTCTGTGTTGGTGATGAAACCCAAAACCTGTCAAGTTTCCTGCAGTCTCCAATTTCCTAGAGGAGGTTTCAAAGTGCTCCTGTTACAATATCTTGTTTTCAGAAGGAACTTTCATGAAACTTCACAAATTCCCCCTAATCCTCTTTAAATGAGGGTCTCGTGACTTCCAAGCACTCCCCGAAAGCTCCACTATTTCCATTATTATTGTTGGCACAGAGGAGATTCATTACTCCCAAGAGCTGTTGGAATAGGTTTCAGTGTGGGACAGGGCATGAGAGAAGTTCTTAGGTTGTCCCTCATCACTCTGCTGGGCAGGAGATGCTGTAGAACAGCACAGAACAGCACAACCCCTCTGCAAAAAATAACCCAGCTGATGCAAGCTGAGGAAGTAACAGGTAAGAGAGAGATTTATAAAAAGCAAAAAGAAGAGCTTCTTGTCAAACAGGGGAAACTGCACCATTTTGGTTGGGGTCAACTAAAGCAATGCCATGTGAAGGATGAAAGGGGAGTTGCTGGATGGGGAATTCTGCAGGTTGGCAGTGCTCACTGGTCTGTGCAGAGATGTGCCAACCCAGGGACAGCACAGTCTGGGATGGGGACACAGAGTCCCTTTGACCAGAGCCTGCTGCTTCTACCACTTGGATGGATTTTATTTTGCATATGTGCAGGCCATGGAAGAAAATGGGTTGTGTGTTAGCCAGGATAAAAGGCTCTGCACTGCCATTACCTCTGTGTTTGTGTGGGAGTGGGGAGCAAAGAAAAAAAATGTAATGAGAAAGTCTGGTTTCACTTAGGTGCTGTTTATATTGAGAGTGCAGAACTGCCAGCCCACACAAACTCTCCCCAGACAGCTGCCAGCTACAGAGTCAAGATTAAGAGGGAAAGTTGAAGGGAAACATTACAGTAGCATGCTCTAGTAAGAGATTTTGGTCATAGAGTGCAAGGAAACAGAGAGGGGAAAAAAAATCAGTCCTGTCCAAGGACTCTCTCAAACCTCTTGGAGGGCTCTGGCCAAATTGCCAGGGCCATAATCTCCAAAATGAATTTGCCAAAGCATTAAAATATAAATATAATTTGTATAAATGATACTGTTTTATTTGAGATGCTAAGCTCCTGCAGATGTCGGAGTAGTGAAGGGTGTTAATGCTCCTCTGGCAACCACAGCCCAGGATTGAGCATCCAGCTAGAGGACTTGGAAGAGATGGGGTTTAACCTGTGGGTTTAATTTGATTGAATTAAAGCAAATTTGCACCAGAGTAATACTGGCGAAAATAAGAGCAGTTTTTCCTTCTTGTGCTGGAGAAAAGCCAATCCCCGTGCAAGTCCTACAGTCCCATTGATGAAATGATCAAACATCTTCTGCTGAGGGGTGGAGAGAAACCTTTGCCAGGTAAGCAAAAGGACAGCTCAGTATTGAGCAGCTGCCAATCATCAAGTTATGATGCTCTTTCCCTGCTAGTTTTTAGCTGCTTATCAAAATCCTTAACGAATCCCAAAGCATACTTGAAATGCTTCCTTCAGCAGTGAGACACCCAGGCCCACAGGGCCAGCCAGCACCTGAGGGGAGTTTGAACACAACCACTCTGGGCTCTTTTCCCAGGAGAGCATGGGAAGTGCCAGGAATCCTCACAAATGTGTCCTTAGGAGCTGGTATTACAAAACCATGAGCAAGAGTGAGTTTGACTGAGAGAAGTCCCATTATTTTCAATAGACTGTTGATATATTCAATGTATTTGTGGAGTTTACCTACAGGGTGTAACAACTTCAGTGTAGGGCTTCACCTAAGCCACTACTGGTGGGTTCCCTCCATCTCAACTGTCCTCATCTCTTGCAGTCCTGTATCTCCACTCAGTGAGCACTTTCCCCTCCTGTAAATGTGTGACAAGTCATTACCAGCCTTTGTTTTACATCACTATCTTGACACTCAGATCAGTTCTGGGCCATAGCCTGGTAAGGTTGTTGTGAATTATGGTAGCAAAAGCCTGTCTGTTATGTCCAGAGTCTTGAACATAAGCTTCACAATGTCAAATCCACTCTCTACCCAAGGAACTAATCTAGATATCAAAAAGGTGCAAATGCAAAACAGACAGAACTACACATTCAAGGTTTGAAAGTAGCTTTGAGATCCTCTAAAGGGTTCTATGTACCCTGAAGGAATGACTGGCACTTTAGGAAGTTGCAGGTGAGGCCAATTTCATTAAAGCTCCCCAGGAGCAATGGGAAGTTTCATCTGATATATCATTCCCATGATCTCCGGTTTAAGGTCTCAGCTTCTGATGTTCTGGTGGCTCAAACAGCTTGAAAGGGAAAAAATGATTCCATGATGCATTGGATGATGTTTGTGTTTCTTTTGTTTTGGAAAATAAATCAATCTGAACTGTGAAGGTCAACAGAGTTCAAGTCAGGTGAGTGATATTGCAAGTAGAAAGGGTCACTGATATGCTTTTGTCAACATGAAACATTTATTGGAGTCACAGCATAGTTGTTGGTTCAGAGCAATAAGGATTTCTTCTAAGTTTCCACCCCACAGTTTATCAGTTGCTAAAAGTACTTGGAAATAAAAGATGAGAAAATTTTTCATGCTGTAGCTGAGGTTGAAAGATCAGGCAAGCAAGTTCCTGTCTTTAGTTCTGGCAACTTTGATTTATGGCTTTGTAAAGACTGATAAAGACTCTCTGGCACACAAAACACAAGAGAATTAATTCTTTACACATCAGAATCAGGACAAAGATGCAAGATGTCAAGTACTTCATTGACATTTAATCATGCTTTATTACTGAGGCAATCCCTAAATATTAAAATGATGGTTGGTTATTTACAAGCATATTGCTGCCATGGCAATTGTGACCAAACAAGTCTAACTCAATCTCTTTGGTAATTATTTTCAAATCTAATTTCTGTTTGGATCATGTTTATATCAGATTTAAGCTTGGCTCCATCTGGAGCAGATGCAGTCTTCTCATAAAAGGAATAATTGATCAAATTCTGGATTTGGTTACATGCATGCAACTCCACTGTAATCCAAAATATGTGACTACATGTCCCAGGAGGGAGGGTCAGCTGGAAGATCTCCTTAATTAGTATATTATGTGTTCAGATTAGAATTGTATGCTGCTATTAGTGAAAAGTGGACTGATACTTTCTCTGCTTGAAAAGGATTATGCTGACAGGTAGACAGCAGGTCTCTTGATGCTGGAAGTTCTCAGTGTATTTGTCCTTAGCTCCTTGATGTTGTCATTTTAGAAATGGAGATAAAATGAGTGCTTATCTTGACATTACTTTAGCTATTCTTGAAGAATTTGATGCAAGAACATGAATTAAAGATTTCCTGTGTAGTACTGTGAGATTCCTGTGTGGACATAGCATGTTTGCCTTTGCCACTTAGCAGCTAGATATTTATTTAATTTATAGATTTCGCTGTGATTGCATAGGAAATAGGACAAATTCTGTATGCTTTGTTGCTGGAGAAACTGAGATGCAAAGAGAAATTCAGATATGACAAGGAGGGTGGAAATCTCAGTCTTCTCCATTGGGCCTCACTGGCTCCTTTAGCAATGTCTGGATATTATTATTTTAGGACAGGCATGAACTCTGCTTTGGGACTGAAATGCCTCCAGCCCTGGTTCTCCATCAGCCCTGTGCTTTCTCCTCTCTTTCCTCCCCACCCTCCCACCAAGGCCACCCACACCCAGCTCATGGAGACCCTGTGCTCATGTTTCCCTCCTCATTGACCATATTTTCCTTGAGTCCCTTCCCATAGATGTATACCAGATGTCCTGTGTGCCTCCCACCACCTTTTCTCTCCATCTTCTTTCTCTCTCTCACACCAGGAGCAGTGTGTGTGGTCCCCAGCCCACCACATGCCTTGACCATAACCTCCCTCTCTCTTCCCCACTTCCTGCTGAAGTCCCATTGCTGGGACCCTCTTCTTCCTCCCCAGATGTATCATGTCTCTTCCCCAACTGTGGCAGAAAGTCCAAACCCCCCAGTGTCTCCACATGCCACACTTCCATCCTCAACCCACCAGAGTCAGTCCACATCCTGCATTCCTTCTTCCAGCCACTGTACTCTGACTCCCAACCAGTGCAACACAGTCTTCACAAATAACCAGCCCCCTCTTCTTATTTTGCTTCAATTATTTATTTTCTCTTTACCTGAGAAGTCAATCAATGGTGGTACTAACATTTTAAAGCCAGTTGAGCTGATGAGCAGAGCTGGGAGAGGACATGGCTTTGCTGTAGGGCACCAAGAGCTGCTGCTAAGTCTCACAGAAAAGCAGGATGTGGACACGGACACCAAGACTCCGTGGGTCTCCTGTTTCTCCCCAGCTTGCCACCAAATTCATCTCAGCCCATTGGCTCCAGAGTGCCCTGACAGCCTGGGATTGATCAGATGCCACATCTGGGCTGTGTGTGCCATGGAGACAGAATGTGGGACAGTCCTTGTGTGTGGGACTTCACAAGTGTCACTGACCAGACCTTGGCAGGAAGGTCCCAATGGTGAGGGGCAGCAGAAAGCCCAATTCCTGCTCTAACAAGGAATTTCCTTGTAGATCTCCCCAGTGACAGGAATACATCAAAGGACTTGGAAAAAGGTATTCAGCAAGAACTTCAGGGCAGGAGCACAGTTCCTGATGGATGTTTCTTTTATAGCTTGTTCTTAAAAAATCCCTAAAGCCAGTGATGAAAGATTTGAAGTGGTGCCTTGGATGACTGAATTTGTATCACCCAGATTGTCCAGAGGGATGGGGCCCATTCCTGACTTCTCTGATTCCAAATTCATATAGATTTTACTCCAAAATTGGACCATGTGTATTTCTGGAGAAACCCATGGCTCAGGTTAGCCAGCAGAATCCTTGCTCCACCACTGCAGAGGCATGGAGCATCTTTGGATTGCCACAGTCATGACCTTCAGCATTGCCTGTTCCAACACCACAGGCCTGTGGAGGTTTGAGATGCCTGTGCCCAGCATAAGGAACATCTGCTACAGTGAACACTCACAGCATGGGAGAAGTGTTGGCAGTGGTTTTGACAGCACAGAGAAGAGCAGCAGGTGAGTAAAGGCAGGGTGAAGTGGTTGGAAGGGAGCAGGTAGGAGCAGACAGAGGGGACAAATTGTCACAAAACCATTGTAAAGCCAAGAGCACCACAGGCTGTCTCAGTGACAGCAAAGAGATGCCTCGTGCTTATAAGCTGCATGCATGCACCAAAATCCAGATATAACACAAGCACAGAAATGGAAGGAGCCTCCTGAGGTGTCTTTGCCAGCCTCCTCCTCAAAGCCAGATGGCTGCCAAAGGTATGCCAGGTCAGCCTGGGAATTGTCCAGCCAAGGCTTGTAATCCCCCAAGCACAGCATCCCCATCACTTCTGTGTGATCTACCCTCATGCTGCACTTCCCTCCAGGTGAGAAAGCCTTTCATAACATCCACCCTGAACCTCCAAAGCAAGGAAAAAAACCCAAAAACAAACAAAAAAACCCCCCACCAAACAAACAAACAAAAAAACCCAGAAATCAACAACAGCAACAAAAGCAAAACCATAAAAATGCTTCACAGAAGTGAAACAACAAAAAAGTGAAACCACAGCTGGTGAGGGAGACCTTGATAACATCTGATTTGGCTCCTTGAATGTCAGCACTAAATATACTAACTCCATCCCCAGGTAATGGCCAGCTAGTTCTTCAGAATCCAGAGCACCTTCCTAGTCAGCCCTCCTTTCCACAAATTCTTGTTCTTGGGCAGCTCCATTTCCTCCTTGTATTTTTTACTTATATTCTACATAGGAGCTGTGGTTAGTGGCAACAGGACTGAGGTGGTCTACAGAGCTCCCAGCTCTGGTAATTGCAGCATAACTCACTTGGAAACCCTGACTCTGATAAGTTTCTTAATTCCAGCAGATATATCTCACATTAAACCTTTTTCTAGCATTTGTTCTACAAGAAGGGCAGATATCTTTGCCAAACACAGTATTACCTGACTGTGAAGGGGAAGCAAACAGCAGCACTCTGAATATACATGTTTTGGCAGGGAAACTGGGAGAGGAATGGACTTCTAAACAAAAGTTGTGATATAAAATATTTGAGTCACGTGTAGCTTCCATTCCTCAGTGTTTATTGGGGGGAGGGAAAGCCTGTGATCTCCTGTTACCTAGCCAAGAGAAAGTGAGAACAGCACTATTTGTCCATTGCTATTTATTATTTTAGTAGTAACAATGGCAAAACACCCAACGTTGTGATCTCATTAAAGCAAGAATAAACTGAATTCACCAAAACTGCACTCAAAACCTTTCTGTTGCCTCCAAGCATCCACAAGCTAAAAATAGGATGGAAAAGTGATTCTGCAGCCACTGGTGCCACAGCCTTGAGGCACCTGGCTGAGGTGGCAAAAATGCAGTGTTCACCTAAGTCAGGGGAAAAATGATGCCTGTTCATTTCAAGGGATTTTGAATGAGATCTAAAATAAGTGAAGATCAACAAAAGATAGGAAGGCAAGTGATCAAAACATACTGTAAAAGGGCCTGGTATAATTACAAACATCCCCTAAGGCTTCTGATAATAGTGCAGGAAAGCTATAGCTGTCATATTGTATTATTTTAGTAAGAACAGCCATTAGTCCTTTCCTGACTGCATGCCAATCAATACAAGGTAAATGCTCCCACGGATTATTTTTTTTTCCCTACCCTTTTTATACTTTGCAAAAGCGAGCCAGCTCTCTTACCTTGTTGCACAGGGACTTCTAGAGCACTCACCTTTGGCACGTGGATGATGGACGGCCTGGGGATGTGAGTGCAGAGGGCAATAACTTCCTGGCTCAGCTCTTTAGCAGCAAACACTGATGGCTGTGTGGGAGCAGGCAGTGCCTGAGCAGCAGTGTGATTGCTGGGGCTGCTGCTGGCACGGCTCTGTTTGTCAGAGCGCCTGCTGGCTTTGAACATCTCCTCGCTGTCCCTCTCTCCTCCGTGCTTGATGCTGCTGGCTGCTGCTGGGGATGGCTGCAGGCACACTGCTGGGGCTGCCTCTGTCTTCTCCTCCTCCATGGACACAGGACCTGCGTTGGGCTGCTCGAACGGAGAGTTTTCGTGTGTGTTTCCGAAGCAGGTGAGCAGGGCTGAGCAGGGGAAAGGATGCATCTTGGATGACAGGTTATCGGATCCACTTAGCCTGCTTTCCACATCTGCATAATCAACAGGCTGCACTCACATCCAGAAGAGCGCCCAAAATGAAAGCCCTGCCGTGACGGCATTCCAGCCTTCCTAGGAGAGAGCAGAGAAAACCCCCCTTTTCTGCTGTCGGGAGCATTCGGAAGCGGGGTATCGCACCTCCTGCTCTGTCCTCCACCAAAGTCAGCCCGCTATCTCCTCCCTACCGCCCACTCCTATTGTCTACAAGGCAAAGAGGTGCAGGCACAATACAAACGTTTGCAACCCCTGCATGCTCTTGCTGGGAGCTGTCAGCAGCTGAACAAAGCCCTCACAATAGCCCCATAGCCCCGGCGGGCTACGGTTACAGGAGCGGATGCTCCGGCACCCGCCGGTCCTCAATCAATAGTGCTGAGGCCTCAAGTTACCTGGCAAAGGAGGCAAAAAGATAATGTAGCCCGAGCTCTGCGGCCATAACAGCATCAACACTGTATCGGTGTCATCATAACAATAGAAAAACTGGCTCTGGTTACGCTGCTCGGGTGTTTATTAGAGATAAACCCCCAAATCGTTCATCTATCACTGACTTGCATCAAAAAGGGACTTCCAAAGCTCTGGCTGGGCTGCTCGTGGTTAAGATGGGAAAACGAGTGGGTGTTTTGGTCAGGAAGTGGAAGATGGGGTTCTGTGTGAGCACCCCATATCCAGCACACCCTGGTGCAGCAGGGGCAGGATGCAGCCCCACAGCTTCTCCTCCAGCCGAGCAGCATCCCATCTCCCAGCTGCTCTCAAAGTCACCCCTGCTCTTCCCGGTCCTCTCCATTCCCCAGAGAAAAACAGGGAAGCATCCTAAAACTCAACTGCTGTTGGGTGGTGGTAAAGGGAGACATTTCCTTTTTCAATGTGCAGTGGCTCGAGGCTGGCCGTTAAACTAAAAATATGGGGGAAGTGAGGGAAGAAGGGAGTTTGTGGTTAGAGCATCTGCTTCCAGAAAATCCCATTTCCTTCTATTTTGTGCTGCCACAGGCTTCCTGTGTGATAGCAGAGATGTTATTTGTTCTCTATCTCCATCTGTAAAAAGGAGGAGAGTAATCACTTCTTTTTTTCCACCCACTATACATATCCTGTCTCTTTGTAAACTCTTGAGAGCAGCAGCTTGTTCTTATTTGCCTCTAAGCTGCTGGTACAAAAGGTCTCTGATATGACATTTACCTGCTAATAGCTTCTAAAGAGAAATCTGGGGTTCAGTCTTTCCCAACAAGGTCATAGTCTTCCATTTATTTTTCTAGCCTGGTTGGCTGTTAGATGTTGCTAGATGTTTGTCAGACCCTCCCTGTAATTGTTCCTTTCATATTCCTGTAAGGTGTAACACTGAGCAAAAATGGGACATATTAAGAGAAACTCATGTTTCCAGTAGTAGCAGTTCATCAGGAATCAAAGTGCAAATTCCTGATGTGTAAATTTTCCATGCTGGGAGCAAAACAATCTCAGGTCCCTCATCCCCAATAACCTTAAAGTTCTCTTTGTACCCTTTCCTAACTGAGTCTTGCACAACTGCACATCTCAGTGGCTGGTTTTGGGTTTTAGAAAGGTCCAAAGTGACCTCCAGCTTGCACTGCAATACATTTTGGCCTGCAGGGGCTCTTGCTGTCCTCTATCATTCCCCCATTTGTAAATTTGTGAGGTGAATACCACACAGCTCTGAGAGCAGGTACCTGCTCACCCAAAAAGGCTTGGAAATAGGAAAGGATATAATGGTGGGGAAAGCAAACTCAGAGGTGAAAAATGCACTGCAAAACTGGAAATTCTTGAAGTGAAAAGCATCAGCTTTATTATAGTCATGGGAGAGGTTGATTCTGGTTTGGGGTCCACCTTGCTTTACTGGAGGTGAAAGTATCAGCACCAATGTCAGCATCCAGCAAGTGCCAGGAGACAAAAGCCTGGCTGTGCTGATATGCAGCATCTTCCTCTCACTTTGCATCCACTGGACAAGGATTCCTTTGGAAGTGGATTCACTGCCAATAAATAGTTTTGCACCCAGCTGGATGCCCTCTGCACAGCTCTGTGGCTGTGAGAGGTCAGATGGAGAGGCTGGACAATATTTTTATGTGGGAACAGCTTTTGGTGCTTAGATAAGAACAATAATTTCAAAGTGATGCACAACTAAGACTTCAATGATCTGACATTTCTTTAGTTCAACTGTAAGTTGTCCTTGGAATTAATTATTTCAGCAAGTCAGTCAGTCAACAACCTACATTCAATTATTTCCAGGTCTGCAGCTGGCCATGCCAGCTTTTCTTCAACACTTTCTGAGAACCTAGTGAGCTTATAGGGACACCAATCTACACAAAGACTAGCTGCATGAGTGAATCATGACCACTTAAATTCACCACCTGGCACAGATGCATGTCTGAGTGAAGAGCGGTTGTTCTAAAAATCAGGTGGGTGTTTGTATTACCTCTGGGGAGGGAGGATGTTCAGTGCCTGCTTGCTGTGAGAGACACAGAGATACTTTTTCAGCCAACAAAAAAGAGCTAAATGCTCCATTGTACCTGTAAGAGAAGTGATCAGGACAAAAGTAATTAACTCTTGAGTCTTGTCCTGAGTTCAAAGAAAACATGAGAAATCTCAGAAGCTGAAAATGTCCAAAATGAATTTTCTAGTGACATCTAAGAAGTGGCAACCATGAGCCCCAGCAATCAGACATGAGCTCCACAGCTTGGGGCTACGGGATTTTGGTCAAAGCTCATCACTCCTGCTAACACGGAAGTCATGAGTCAAGATTTATTTCATTCAAGCACATCTCCTTGCACCAATCAATCAAGTGTACTAACCACTTTTTATGTGTGATGAGATATTATTAGGACAGGAGACAAGACTCACTTTATTTTTCCTGAATTTGCTCATGAATTAATGATGAGCTGAAATGTTCTGGCTTAACAGCTCAGGGAGCTGGACATGTTGAGTAAATGGAGAAGGTGAATTGCAGCCAACTCTTGACCTGTCTCCAGTATTATTCCTTCAAGAGAGATTTTTTCCTTCATGTGGCTGATATTATACTCTCTCCTCAGCAGGAGACATCAGGTCAGATTTAGCTCAGATGCTCCAGGCTTGCAGCAGGAACTAAGCCTAGCTGTGTCTCTCACTTCACAGGAGCCAGTTTTGCAGAATTTTGCTTTACAGCTTTTTTTCTTGTGAGTTGTCCCTTCTTTCATCATCACTCCTGCAGTAGCACTGACTCTCTAAATATCTCCCAAACCCATCCATGTCTGTCTGGTGCGTTTGGCGATAGCTCAGCATTCCCTAGCACCTCCCCTTTCCCCTCCTGACAAAAGCCACAGCCTGCATCTGCTGCCTCTGTGCTGCCTGCAGAAGGAATATGTTCATTGCACCAAAGTAAGTTTTAGGTTAAGTCAGAGCTGATGATAAGCAATAGAATTCCACTGCCTTCAGATTTGGAGGATCTGAAATGATCAGAGGATATAAATCCAGTCTCCTGCTATCTCTTCTATCTCCTTTCCAACTGCCCAAACTTTAGTTGGAATCCAGCTGAGCCCTCCTACTTCATATGAAACATACTAAACTGTCAGATATCAGGATATCTATTCAAGTATCTTAGATATCAGGAAGAAATTCTTTGTTGTGAGGGTGGTGAGGCCCTGGCACAGGTTGCCCAGAGAAGCTGTGGCTGCCCCATCCCTGGAAATGTTCGAGGACAGGTTGAATGGGAATTAGAGCAGCCTGGTCTAGTGGAAGGTCCCTGCCTATGGGGGGTTGGAACTATGTTTGTGTGATGTATGCTTTCTATACATATACAGCAAAAACATTCTATAGAAGATGAAAAGGATGTGTAGAGAGTGTAGCTAAACCATGAAATCAGCTGGAAGCAGCTTGGCACTGCCTGGATGGAGCTTAATAGAAGATAGTTCAGAGAAGAGCATTGCAGATGCCAGAGGGACCAGCTCGTAAGGGAAGGCTTAAGAGAGCTCAGCTGGAGATGCAACAAGAAACCAGTAAGATAAGCAATGAGATAAGATGGCCTGTGTTTATCTGAGACACATAGGGACTGAGGTTAAAAATAAGATGATTAGCCAAAATACTCCCTAACAATTTCAGAGTTTCTTTCATCTTCTGTTGTCCCTGCTATTAGGCATCACTGAGGGCAGATGACTCGCTGAGGGGAACTATTAGTCTCATCCAGTTATGACAGAGCCTGTTTTCCTAGACAGGAAAAATTGAGACTGTTTTTCTAGACAGGGAAAATTTAAACTTTTAAAGTTTATTTTTTTTTCAACTCATTTTCCGAAATTTCTAAATGTTTTGACTCTTTCAACACCAAACAAACAAACAAACCACCCCCCCTCTCCCCCATATTCCATTGCTAATTTGGTTTTTGAAGGTCTTGAGCATTCCTGTCAAAATCTTGCTCCTGAGAGGTTACAAAAACATCCTGTCTTGGAATGCCAAAAACCTGACAGGACTAACTGATCAGCTGGAAGCAGACTGAGTACACCCCTCTGTCTTCTCAGGAAACACTATAATTTTGAGGGACTGTGAAAATGGTTATTCCCTAAGGGATTCCTACTGAGTAGCTGGGAAAAAAAAAACACAACTAAGAAGTAAACCCATGTGGTGAGATTACAGAAGACTGGAAATGAAGAGCTAAACTAAAGTCCTTTGCAACAGATTGTGCCATTCTACTGTAGAATTAATACCAGAAGCTGGATGCTTCCTGAAGCTGGATAAATGCACACATGCACTCTTTATATTAATGAAAATCATTGTTCAAATTTTCCATTTTTGGCCATGCAAATAATATTCATACCAAACCAAAGTCATGGGCCTTGGAGCCAGAAGCTTTTGTAGAAAACAGTAGATTGTAGAATCAATCTTGATTCTGCTGTTGAAATGGGTACAACAGAGATGATAATATTTATTTTGCTATCTTCCAGCCAGGCAGGTTGCTTCCATCAGTGAAAACTTGGAAAAATCAGAAGGTTGCTTAATAAATTAATTCTTTCATAACAAGTGCTACTAGTTTCTGAGGTGAATTTAGAGCTCCCACAGCTAGATTAACAACAACTGAAATAAAACTTCTGTCTGAGCACAAGCTGTCCTTGAGGCAGCAGTAGAATCTCTTCTTTTTGTAGTTTAGAGGATTCAAGATTGAAACCCATATTTTTGTTTTAAATGGTCTTTCATGCACTAATGACACATCAAGCCTCTGAGCCAGAACAGTTTCAAATAATTGACACTTTGTAAATGATCAGCTTCATTTACTTTCTGCTCTTTTCTCAATTACACATCCAACCTTCACAACTTTATACATTTACGGCAATTTTCCGGTTTTCACTCTCACCCACTGGTATTAACACAGCGTGACTGTGAGCATTAAGTAAAACAAAAGAGAAATGACAAAATATTTCTTTGAGTTTCAATGATTTTACTTCATAGAAAGATTTCCTTTGAATTTACAAATATGCATTCTAGTCTCGTAGCAGCCCTTTTAAAATAACACAGACTTGCCCAATGGCTGATTCTTAGCAATCACTCCAAAAGGCAGGTAATTTTCAAGGAATTTAAAAAAAAGGGGGGGGATTATCTTGTTTGTAACTTAGAAGCATAGAATGATTTGGGTTGGAAGGGGCCTTTAAAGGTCATCTAGTTCAACCCCCTGCAAGGAGCAAGGACACCTTCCACTAGACCAGGCTGCTAAGTGACCTGTCCAGTCTGGTCTTGAACACTTCCAATCTACCACTCTGGGCAACCTGTTCCCCTATTTCACCATGCTCATTGCAAAAAAAAAAAAAAAAAAAAAAAAAAAAAAAAAAAAAAAAAGTCTTCCTTGTACCTACTCTGGATCTGCCCTCTTTTAGTTTAAAACCATTGCCCCTTGGCCTAACAGAACAGGCCCTGCTAAAAAAATCTGTCCCCAGTTGGAACAGGGAAGTGGTGGAGTCACCATCCCTGTAGGTATTTAAAAGGCACAAAGATGGTTAAAGTCAGTGATCTCAAAGGTCTTTTCCAACCTAAATGGTTCTGTGATTCTATGATCTTTTTTATAAGACACCTCTAAGTACTGGAAGGCCACAATAAGGTCTCCTTAGACCCTTCTCTTCTCCAGGCTGAACAACACCAACTATCTCAGCCTGTCCTCAGGGAGATGCTCCAGCCCCCTGACCATCCTCACAGCCTCCTCTGGACCCATTCCAACAGGTCCATGTCTGTCTTGAACTGGGGTTCCCCCAGCCTCATGCAGTACCCCTGGGGAGCAGAGGGGAACAATCCTCCCCCTTGACCTGCTGGACACAATTCTTTGGACTGGAAACTTATCTTTGATGCAGCAGACACATCTGTGGGCCCTGCTGGCCTGATCCACTGTCCCGGAGCCATTCTCCATATTCCAGACTGTCCCCTTGCTCACACGTGTTGGCATATGGATGGAGCAGACTGCCAGATGCCCTTTTGGAAAGGCAAGGACTGAAGGCTGCTCTCCCTGTGGGGATTCTCTCAAACAGCTCTGATTTTTCCTGTTTTTGTCAGGGAAAGCAGGGGGTCTGAGCCCTTCCTTCGCTGGTCCGCAGCTGTGCCACTGCTCCCGGCAGCACGGGGCAGCTCCACTCCTGTGTACTGAGAAATGCCAGCAAGCCTGGACTGGGGAAATCATTCTCTGGCTGCCCCTTCCCTGCTCTGCCTGCTGAGCCGAGCCCTTTTCCAGTTGCACACCACAGATGGCTAATTAGGATCATGGAGAGAGGAAATCTGCTCCGTGGCCTCCTGTGCTGGGAAGGGGCTCTCCGTTATGCAGATGAGATCCATGGCTGTGTAACTCAGCCTGCGTGCTGCAGCTGGGGCATGGCACAGCACCCAAGGCTACAGCACAGTCCTGCCCTTGGGACCTGGGTTTGGGCATGGATGGGCAAGCAGAGAAATGGGGCATGCAAAAGAAGGGAGCGATGTCTGGGAGAAGAAAAGGTGGATTTTCAGGTTCTTTTCATTCCCGCTGACTTCTTCTTTGAACCCTTCCCATATCCATCTGAAAAATAGAGCCTGTGCTATTTAATGTCAAGGTGCTGTCGTTATCTCTCACCCTTAAAGTCACCTTTTCATTCTTGACTATCCTAATTACAATGCAACAATTGCCTCCCAGAAAAAAATTCACCCAATTCCTTTGACTCTGTGAGCCCTTAACTGAGCAAGTCTCCATGGCTAACAGAGAGAGAGCCATGAGGAACCATGCCATGTACCCTGTGTCACACACAGGCCACAAAACCTCACTCTGAAATTTCTGACATGAAGAAAAGCACTCTATTTCCTTCTTCCTACACAGGGGCTTGAAAATCATTGAGGACTTCAGGCATATATTGTAATTAGTGTTCTGAATGCTTGCTGAACAAAATCTGCTCTTCAACTCAGCATAGCAGTGATTTGTGAGTATTAAAACCACAATCAATATTAAGGGGCAACATAGTGAGAGATTTTGAAATTGTATAATTGGCTTGTATTTGTAAATAAAAACACCCTGTAAACCTCAGGGCACTTTATAAAAACACTTAAAGAAAACATATTATTTACAGGAAAATAAACCCCTCTTTCTTATTTGTATGAAGAAGTCATCTTTCTCGACAAAAACATTTTTGGGAAAAAAAAATCTACCAAAGCAATTATCTTTTCAGGAAATGGTATTTTGTGAAGTGATCTTTCTGGTTTGGAAGCCTATTTTTGAAAATGCTAAATAAAGCCTGTGCTTGCCATGGCCTTGACCAGAGATAGGTGATTAAACCAAACAGGGTCCTCAATCATTTCGCTCTGTTCAATTTAATTTTGGCCTTGTCTGCACATTGCTTGGCTCTGTTTGCTTTGCAACATTCTTGCTTGATGCTTGGGAAAATGAACAGTCACTCCTGTGGCCAAAATTCTGTATTTAATCAAGAGACAAGATCACAAAATCACAGAAAGGTTGAGGCTGAAAGGAACCTCTAGAGATCATCTTGTCCAAGCCTCCTGCTCAACTAGGACCACCTAGAAAAATTGTCCAGAGCTGTGTCCAGACAGCTTTTGAATGTTTCTAAGGATGGAGGCAACATCCTTGGGCCACCTGTGCCAGTGCTCTGTCACCCCCAGAGCTAAAAAGTGTTTCCTGGTGTTCAGAGGGAATCTCCAGTGCTTCAGTTTGTGCCCATTGCCGGTGGCCCTGTCACTGGGCACCCCTGAACAGCCTGGCTCCATCCTCCTTGCACCCTCCCTTCAGGTTTTTACATACATTAATGTAAATGTATTACATTAATAATGATTATTACATTAATAATAATGTATTACATTAATATATTAAACACCCTGTGAGCCTTCTCTGCCCCAGGCTGAACAGTCCCAGCTCACTCAGCCTCCCCTCACACGACAGATGATCCAGACTCTTCCTTGTCTTCAGGATCTTTTGCTGGGCTCTCTCCAGTACATCCATGTCCCTCTTGTGTTGGACAGCCCAGAACTGAACAAAATACTCCAGGTGGGGTCTCAAGAAAGCAGAGTAGAGGGGAAATATCACTTCCCTCCAACTTCTAGTAATAGTGTACTGCAGGCCAGGATTCCATTTGCCTTCTTTGCTACAGGGGCACTGTGCTGGCTCATGTTCAACTTGGTGTCCACCACGGCCCTCTTCCAACAAGCTGCTTTCCAGCTGGGTGGCCTCCAGCATGTATTGGTGCCTGAGGTTGTTCTTCCTCTGGAACAGGACTTTGTACTTCTCGTTGTTGAGTTTCATGAGGTTCCTGCTGGCCCATTTCCCCAGCTTACTGAGATCTGGATGGAAGTGTAATCCACTGGTGTATCAGACACTCCTCCCAGTCTGGGGTCATCTAGTTCATGACAACATAAAATCCATGTCAGATAGAAGTAGGTGACTTAAACATCATTCACAGAGTCCAAGAGGCACAGCAATCAACCAGCTCAGGTCTGACAGTAAAGGCTTGTCTTAGGTTGCAATATGTAATCAAAAATGTTTATTCTATTTTCCATCTGTTGAAACCAGTTGGGTTGTAGAAGAGATAAACGCCCCATAACTCCAGGAGGGAGGGGCAGGTGATGTAGCA
Source organism: Aegithalos caudatus (assembly GCA_013389925.1). Taxonomy (NCBI): domain Eukaryota; kingdom Metazoa; phylum Chordata; class Aves; order Passeriformes; family Aegithalidae; genus Aegithalos; species Aegithalos caudatus. Next base: position 69,735 of record WEIU01012884.1, on the reverse strand, counting down.
ATGTTCCTTATCTCGTCCACAACCCATCCACCCTTGGGGGATATCTTCTGTTAATGGGCCATTAAGGCTCACCACATGATTGACAATGTTACATCATCCCATTGTGAGATGCTCCACCCAGTGGGAGGAGCCAACCATTCCTACCTAGATAAAAACTGAGAGTCAGGAACACCAGGTATCATGTTTTCCACTGGATTACAGAGGAAGACTGGACCCATCTCACCACCACTGGACCCTTCTATAGGATCATCTCTACTCCAACAGAACCACATCTGTTACTCCAGGAGGATTTATTTGGACTGCTTCAACCCCCTGACCAACAGGGTGTATTTCTGACTCTGTCAGGGTTTCTAGGATTTTTGTTTGTTTGTTTGCTTGCTTTTCTGTACTTCTACATTTGTGGTTTTTAATATTCCTAGTAAAGAACTGTTATTCCTATTCCTATATCTTTGCCTGAAAGCCCCAGTTGCAAATTATAATTTGGAGGGAGGGGGTCTACATTTTCCATTCCAAGGGGAGCTCCAGCTTTCCCTGGCAGATATCTGTCTTTCCAAACCAAGACAAAGCTCTGGACTGACTACCTGACCTGGATCTGTGTGGGCAGCTTGGTGAGGGGCTGCCCTTCAGCATCATGCTGCCTCCTGCCCACATGTGCAACAGGGGCAATTCCCCACCAACAGGCTGAAATAGGGTGTGTTGATGCAATGCACTTGTTCCATGTTTGCTTACAGTGCCTGAGCAAAACACAGATGTCTGGGTTTGCTACTGCCTCTGCACCGGGGCTCTGTGGGCATTTCACTGCCACACTCCTCTCTGAGACACCACAGGCAGCAATCCAATGGCATCCCTGTGTTGTCCTTGTGACTAATTATCCAGAACTTCAGGCAGTGGGAATGGTAACCCAACTACACAAGTTTCAACAGAGGATTGCTGGTTTTGCAGACATTTGGAAAATTCCCCAAGCAGAGATGACTCCTCACCACGACGCACTGAGTCCTCTCTCAGCCAAGCCTGCAAGATGAATCCATGATGGTGCTATCACATTTTAACCTCTGTGCAGCTTCCACACTTCAGGTTTCATTTGTTTGATCCAGACTTTAGGCTTCTCTTTTCCTTCCTTCCCAATTCCACAACAGGCGCATACGCAGCTCGCAGGTGCAGCTTTCCATCGCTTGACTTGTCGGGGTCGGTTTTGCTGGCTGCAGCTGGCTGCCTGATTAAACAGGCAGGAATTCCCATCTCAGTGCCCACAATGCATCTAGCAGCTGTCTTGCTCCCACAGACTGCTCTGATTTTTAGGAAAATGGTTTTAAATAGCTGCTTCCCCCTCACACCCACCCTTTGGGTTTGCTGCAATACAATCAGGTCATGATAAACCACAGCACGGGTCTGTTTGATTCTGCCTTCAAGAGCAAATATTTGACAAGAACAAAATTATGGGGTATTTCATGGTGCTTCAGGCTAGGAAAATCTGGCCATTTCATTCATACGCTGCAAATGTTAAATTAACCACAAAATTTAAGGAGCAACTTTGAAAATCTTATTGCAGCAAAATGTCTTCTGAAAAGATGGGTCCAGTGTGTGATTTAGATGTGAAGGAGCCAAGCCAAGAATTGTAGCAGTGTTTAAGGCTTGAGAAGGAGTCAGTTAAATCTCCTGCTTCCCAGAGGCAGGTGAAATGCCAGAATTGCAGATTCCACAATTAAAATATGTCTCTGAGCCCTTGGACTTGTAACATAGAGTCTGAAGTTTACCCTGGGAGTAGTCAGTAACACACTGATGTGTCCCTATGGCCCTGTGCAGCTTCCAGCAGGGAGGAGACAGTGGAGGCCCTTTAGCAGGGAGAGAAGAGATCCTTCACCAGCACACAGCATTGGGACAGTGTCCCACTCTGCACCCCTCTTCTGCTCTGCACCCCCCAGAGCAGATGCAGAGGATCACCCCATCATTGTCCTACCCAATTTAGCTGCCTCTGCAGGGCAGAGGAGCAGCAGAGGGGGTACCTGGGGGGATCAATCCAACACATCTCCTGTGCCCAAAGGGACCTCATCCTGCTGCTTGGACACTCTGGAGCTGATGCTGCACAGCAGACACAGGCAAGGACTACTAAGAAGGCAGATTTTAGCAAATACAAAATATGCCAAATTTGGCCTGAAAGCTGCTCAGTGCCATCCTCCAGGATATTATTTAATTTGGGATAGCAACCAATTTCATAGCTGTGTTTTGAGATCCATGGCAGGTGCCCAGCTGGCAGAAATCTCTCAGTGACAAGACTGAGGGGAAGCATTGTCTGTGCTTCCAACACAGACCCGGATCTCTGCCCCAGCATTGACAATGCAGTTAACTCCAGGGAGCTCTTGGCTCAGCTCAGCTCAGCCCCCTCCAGTGCTCCCTTCAGGAGATGCTTCACCTATCCACAGTGGCTGTGAGCACAGAAAGGGAGGTCAGATCCCAGCCAGAAGCCTCCTTCATGGCTCACTTGCCAGCAACAGTGGTTAATGTTTCACAACTTCCTGCCCTGCCACCGCCTCTGTTGTGGGTGGACAAAAGGCTTTCTCTTGGCATGACATGCTGGGAGACAGAAGGCACCTCCTCTGCCAGTCTATGGAATGGTGGTCTCAGCAGTAGGGGTGAAAAAAAATAGCTTTTCAGGCTGCTGAGTTTGCTGCCATCAGCAAATGTCAATTCACAGACTGAGACAGCTCCAGAATGCTGTGGGCTGATGGCAGCTATTTCTGCACCAGTTCAGTGGATGAGGGAGTCCCACCTGGTACACAAAATATTCCCACTTCCATTTTTTGTTCAGAGAGAGTATTTTCCTTCCTCATTTAAAAATTTTAAAACTGCTGCTTAAACGCTATGTGTGACTTGAATGCCTTTCCTGCTAAGTAATTTTGTATAGGAACCTACACCAAGCCACGGGCTGATGGGAATTGTCTGGGCTCTGCTGAGCTCATTTGACTCCTTGCAACTCTGACTCTATCCTCAGGTGCACACCTGACTGCCTATTCCACAGGAAAATAAGTCATAGCTGAGCAGACAAGAGGTCTTGAATGGGACTTAAATATTTATCTATATTTTTATATGAGCATATATATATATATATGTATTCTTGACCACAAGAAAAAGTTTGCAAACTTTAGGCAACACAATTAAATCTATTTCTTGAAATGCTTTGGCAATTAAATCCAGGTTTATGTATTTTGTACACAGTTTTACACTTCACTGCAAAAAGATATGGTGGTTTTGGATAGGAAGTGCAGACTATCTTATTCAGATGTACTTGGAGGGAAACTGGAAGGTTTGGGCAAGGTGTGTTTGGCCACATCCCCAGAGTTAATACTCTGCTCTTCTGTGAAGTTATAGGAAATTTTAAAGAGGTGGAAGAGATAGACTTAACTTCTGTCACAGAGCACATCTGAAAGACAAATTACATAAAAGTAAAGCAAGTCCTTGGCTCATTACTGATGGACAAGGAGCAATTCCTCTTCCACTTCCTTTTTTAAAGCAGATGTACTCAAATAATTTTCAAATAGATATATAGATAAAGATAGAGATATATAGTTACCCACCTATGTGTCTACCACTGTGACAGGAGATACTGAAAATTCACTGCAAGCCCACCTAAGACAGGCTCTATTCAGTGACCTCAACACATTTCAAACCCTCTTGGCTGAGACACCAAGTGTGGGCAGATGTGACATGGGACCTCCAGGAGATGCACATCCTTCCAGCCCAGCTGGGCCTCCCCAATGGCCCTGGAGATGTCTGCTCAGTCAACAGATCCAAGTCCAGGATTTCCAGACAAGACAAGGCTGCTAAGGTTCAGACATGAATTTTTAGGCATTTATTAATTTGTAACATATTAGAAGTCTGCTTTTTACTAATTTTACTATTGCATTTAACCAACTGCAGTCAGAGTCCTTTTTCCATTTGGTTTGATTGTGAAATAAAAAAACTGTTCAAAAGACTGCCAATGCATGATCTAGTTTCTTTCCTAAGTACTGCATCTTGTTCTGTTCTGCTTCTCCAGCTACTAGAAAGTAGGTCTCAATTTTTCCAGGGTGGGTCAAGTTACCAGAGGAAGGTTTCTTCCTCTGTTAAGGAATCTGCTGCCAGTCTCAGACTTTGGGACCAGCTCAGATCCTGCCCATCAGGGCTCAAGCTGCTCACTCAGGGCTCATGGCACAACCTGTCCTGCTGCCTCCCACACCTTTCACAGTATGAGGGTACCTGGGCAGAGCAGCCTGGACTGAGAGATAGCACATTTCCTTCTGGTGGAATTGGAAGTGATTCTGCTCATTCCCACAGGAATTTTTGAGGCAGAAACATAATGGACAAGCTTTCTACTTTCCTTCTATGATTTGTAACATTATGTTCTGCTTACCTTCCTACACCTACATTTTTTGTACTTAAACTCACAGGCCCTACCTGTATAGATGTCAATAACCCCTTTAAACAAGCAGAATGTCCTGGAGTCGTGGGATTTTCTGGTTGTGTTGCCATCCATTGTATCAATCCCTGGTTGGAAGGTATTTGAAGAGCACTGAAACAATAAGAGAGTTGAGAGCTCAAATTCTATTGAAAACTTCTGGAAAGTTCAGATTAGTAAAGTGAGGTGGCAAAGCCTTTGGATATCTAAAGACTGACAAAACCCTTGGATATCTATAGATTTTGGCAAAGTATAATACAATGTGGAAAGAGATGTATTTACAGTAGGTCTAAAAAGCTTGAGTTTTCATTTATAATAGCTTTGAGAGGATTTGGCTGTGTATTTGTGGCAAATTGCTTCAAAGACAACAAGCAAATGAAAACACAGACTTGTTCAAGAATCATTCCCAAGCAGCAAAGATGTAGGGATTAGGGAATAATCTTCACAAGAGAACATGTATGTATATCAATGCCACACTGACTCTCCCATCCATTATAAGATTACAGATGCAAGGTGAAACATTAATTTTGTCCTTTGTGCACTGCAATCAGATTTTTGGGAAAAAAGGCTTTTTGCCCCCAGGATTCTGCCTTATTCTGTAACATGCAATGGACAGGGTTATCCACAGGAACCCTGCCTCCTTCCTTCACTGCTAAGACAGAAGGCAAAAGCCTTTCAGGAAAGCCAAGATGGATTTGTGGCCAAGGAGCTGCCTGTGGAAGCTGCAGCTGGTGCCAAATACCTCTATGTGAGATAAGATGATGTGATTGCTGGCTGCTGCTGACCAGTGTCAGCAGAGTGCTCTGATGGTGACTTCTGCTGCTCTGTGCTGTCCTTACCCTGCCGTGGCACTCCCAGGCTGCTGCTGGCACTGCAGGCAGAGCCCTTTCCTAATCCTGACAGCATCATGGCATGTTTTAAATGAACTCACCTGAAAACACACTGAAACAAAAGTAAAAGCCATGATTCTTGCTAGACTTCAATTTTCTGGTAGGGCTGCACTGGGAGGCAGTGACACACCATGTTTTTTCAGGAGACTTTGTTTATCAGCAAGCATCAGCAGACTGGGAATGCACCACTGGAAATCCCCCTCCAGCTCCCAGCCTAAATCTTAGCAGAGCTGGTATAACATGGCCAGAGAGATTTAAAGCTGCCCCACACCAATAAATCCTGTGCTTGTAAATGGCAAACTCTACCAGTGTCACACATACTTAAAATCAATGGTGAACCTAATCTCCACTGCAGTTGGCTATTGATTTACCTACATTGACTTAAATTCCAATATAGTAAATCAAGAGCTCCCTAGAACTGACAAAAAAAAATGTAGGTTAAAGGTACTTGTCCTATGAAAAGTAATTTTAGCAGGATTAATTATTTTTGCCCGAGTTTCCCTCTGGGTATGGTTGGACAATCACAAGCAGGCGGGTTAGTTCCTCAAGGCATGTAAGAGTCAGCAGCAGCACTGAAAGAAAGTAGCATCCAGGACAGGCTGAAAAAGAAGGCAGCACATGCCACTGTGTCCTGCAAAGCTCAGCTGTCCCTGTTTTCATATGGCCACGTGCATGTGGGCATGTGAATTCTGTCACTTCCCTGCCAGAATAAAATGAAGTGACTGAAGCCTCTTGCATCAGCAGTCTGAGGTTAAATTAAACCATTAGGGGATCTGGAAAGGACTGGATTCTGTGCCAGCTCGTAGTGAAAATTTCTTAAGATTGTCTGAGGTGAGGAATATTAATAAGAAAATCAGAAGAGTGGATGCATGCAAATGGCAATGATGCATAGTAAGAGGCAGATTGTTTCCTAGCAACACAGGCTTTAGGCTGGTTAGTTGCAGTTAGCATTTTCTGACTAACAGCTGCAATTTGTATCTGTATTGCTGCTCACTTGCCTACCTGTGCTGAAAGAGAGAAAAAGCAATAGAGAACACAGGGTAGGATCTGGATGTGCCAGGCTGTGCTTGCAGGGGAGAACTGGGAGTGTGGGGAACCTGCCAGCAGCCCAAAAGCTGACGAGTGGGAAATGTCTCCTCACATGCCCATTTCTGCCACGTGTGAACTTGCTCTGACCTGGACCTTGTGCTTCAGGCAGCTGAGCCAGAGCACATGAGTTTCACCCCCCTGAATTTTGGCACTTTCCTCCTCCCCTGTCTCTATTCCATAGTACCATGTGCTCCAGGAATACCCTATGGCTAATTCTGCTCTCAGTATCATCAGTGAGAGACCCTTGACTTCACTGGTAACAGGGCAGAAGCCTTTTATTTATTTATGGATTCTGTCTGTGGCTTTATTTACACCATATCCTCAGAGAATAGTATAGAAAAACAGCTCTTCTGTGTGTATGTGTTGATGTGTGTGTTATGTATAGGTCTTGGCATACTGGGACCTCTACTCACCTATTGCAAGGTAAATAATTAATGATTATATGTCTGTTAGAAATCTTTTCTGAAGGTGCTTGACAAATGCCTTGCACTGCTAGCATACAATAAAAGCAACTCCTAATAAAAATCCCAACCATCCCTTTAAGGCAAAGTTTGTGACCAACATGGGCTTGATACCAGTGCCAACTCAAAGTGTGACCTGGCCTTTCTACACAGACACTTTGGAACAACTTCTGCTTTCTCCACACAGACCCTGCTGACTGCTCCTTCCAGCACTCAGCCCCCCTCATCCTCCTGGAGAGCTCTTTGTGTTTTAAATCCAGTTTCCTTTCCACAAGAGGAAAGAATTCGAGAGACGCTTTAAAGAGCATGTGAGTCTTCAGGTTGTCCTTAACTCCTCTGTGCTGTGAAGAGGAAAAAATTCAGCCAGTTTATATAAATACTGTGGAACAATTGCTGTACCAGAGGACAGAGGACAGCACAGTCAGAGAGACCAGTTGTTGCATCCCAAATGAAATGGGCTTGTAGTCCTGTATCCTCCACTGATCTGTCTGCAGCTCCAAGTGTTTAAAGCCAGGGACCAAGGCTTTGCCAGTCCAAGACATCTCTAGAGAGGATGGCACCAGCTCCTCTGTCTCATTTCTTTCCTCAAGAGGAAGGCTTTAGAATAAGTCTCATTAGCCACCAGAAAAATCACACAGGAGAATGAGTCTGAGGAGTGCCCAGCCATGAGAAAGGCTTATGCCAGGCCCTGCACTTTGGGAAAACATAGCAGATCCAAAAGTCATTAAGCCACTGGAAATGAGGTTTCATTCAGTCCATGGGACTGGCTGTTTATGTCCTATATTCAGTTTTTGTCTGCCATGAAAAACTGTCTGGGTAAGAGGAACACAGGTTTTTGATGTACAAAGAAAGCAAGAAGAATAGACTTCACTTATTTGAGTTACTTAAAACTCAGCAGTCTTTGTGCACAGCTGTTCAACTTGAACAAGCAACCTCTCTCTGAAGGAGTCAGCATTGCTCCTCCTTCACTGCAGAGCTGGGAAAGTGCCCATCTACATCCATGAGTCATCCACACAGGCCTCCAACAAAGGCTGCTCTGGCTAGCAGGGAAGTGTAAGCCCCAAACTTTTCCTGGCTCAAGCTGTAAGTAGATGAGAAAAGGAAGGAAGGGACTACAGAAATGTTTATTTCCCTTTCTGTTCAGGTTTAGAAAGGCTGAAGTACAGAAAGAGTAGGAAGGTACCCAAATGTAACAGCGAGACCCCAAAACCCAGCAATTTGCTTTTAAAACCTTGACCTACTTTACCCAAGCTCACCAAAATAGCTGTCACCTTATATTTTTCACAGATCTTTGGTAGGGGATGCTGCAAAGCTGGGAAGGCTTGCACACTCCTAGAAACCTATGGAAGTACAAGGCACAATTATGCCAGGGATGTTAACTCCCACAAGCCACTGGCTAAAATCACAGGTAAAACACATGGCAAAGCAAAGGGCACAGCAGTGCCAGACCTGCTCTTAATGGATGTTATAAATGTGCAAATAATGGATTTTCAAGGAGGTATTGAATGGTGTTGTTTTTGTTTGGCAATGTTTTGTTTTACTTTGCACCTATAATAAATCCTGAAGCTAAGCCTTGGATTGTGTCAGTCTGTCACATGAGCAAACATGATGAATGACAATTAAATGAATTAATGAGTAACATGATACAGTAAGGAAGCTCTCTTCTTCATGGTAGAATGCATCCCATAAAAGCAGCAGGGGTTTCCTGCTAGCTTTTACAGTACAGAGAAGCAAAGAGACCACCTGTGGTTCTAAATCAAGAATGAGACTCTTGCAGCTCTACCACCTTGCCTGTCCCACCAGGACCCAAAGTGGATAAGCACTCTCCAGCACAGGGGCAGGAGCTTGTCCACAGAAACCTCTCCTTATCTCCTGGCCAGCCTGATTCACTGCTTCTCTGCAGCCCAGGAAATTCCTCTTTGTTTGACTGTAATTTCTTCAACTAGGTTTTGTCTTTTTGCTCTGGTTGAAGAGCACTCAGAGGAATAACCTCTGGGCATGAGAACAGGCCAGGAAAATCTCCAAAAGGCAACGTGGAAAAATCCAGAGCTGAAAATTCAGCACACACCTTTCTTCAAAGGGTAGACCCATGCAATTGATGGGTGCTGCAGGTGTCTCTGCTGAAGTTGGCCCAAAACCCCTGCTCTGTGGAGCAGGATTTGTCCCCTGTGAGCTGCCAAAAGCAGTGCTTCTCCTGTAGAAGCTCTTCTGTGAAGACTTTGGGGATTCCCCTCCCTGATTCCAAAGGAGTGAGGCATCCCTGCAGTACAACTGATTAACATCAGAGCATGGAGAGCTTTTACAACAAACTGCCTGACTGCACAGCCCTCCTGTGGCTCAGGAGGTAGGATCAGGAATGTGTCCCCACTGCCTGGGCCCTAGGTCTGCCCAAATGAGAAGAGGTTTTGTCTCTATAAAAACGTGTAGTTTTCCACAGAAGTGACAGCTGTTATCTCAGAGGCAGCTCTCTGGGTTCAGGTCATTAAAACCAGAGCATCCCACAGTAAAACCTTTGGGTGTCTGAAATTCCTCAGAAGCCCTGAAGCTGTCACTAAGGAAAAGTGCAGCTGTTTGTTCATCAGCACAGCAGCTCCCTCCTCTGCACCCTTGGCCTTTCCCTTTCCTTCCCCTGTAAAGGTGGAAGGGAATTTCAGTGTATCTATTCAGTCATCAGCTGATGAGCTGCCAACAGCCCTGCTAATTCTCCCCTGCTGTAATAGGCAGTTTAGGGCCCCAGCCAATGACCAGGGAAGCTGCTGGAAAGAGTCCCACTGATTTCAATGGCTGTCCAACAACACACAGCCATATATGCTGAAAATCAAGCAGAAATCTTGCAAATCTGTTTCTCACAGGCCACAGAATTGTCCCCTGTTATTCATAATTATCATTATTATTGTCATTACTAGATTTGAATTAATGCCCATGAGTGCAGATGGACAGAGATTTTTACTGAGCACAAATCCTGTCATTTAACCAGGGCTTTCTCAGAACTTAAAACAAAGAAGAACGATTCCAGATGCCATTATTTTCCTTTGATCCCCACAGCTGCTGTCCAGCTATGATGTCCACAGCAAGAACTAAATTTCTCTAAGTGAATTGTTAAATCTGTCAAAAAATTCTTTACATACAACAACAATAAAAACCTTAAGCTGAACAGCAGAGATTGCCAAAGGAATATTAACAAGTTAGCTAAAGACAGGGATCATTAACACTTAAAAAAATATGACTGCTCTCTACTTTAAAGAAGAACTGTAATTTCATCTTTGGGCTTTATAGATAACAGTGGGATTGTGGGAAAAGTAGTAGTTCTGTCAGCTCTGAATCCTATTAACACTATTTTTTTTTTTTTTAATAAAAGGAGCTCAAAATCTATCACCACTTTGATCTCAGTTCAATAAAGCTAATCTTAGTGTTGGTTTTAACATGGACATTTAATTGTGTTTAATCACCTTCTGCAAAAATCAATTTAGCTGACATGATACTGACCAAGAGTGGTCAGCAGAGATAAGAGCTGCGTTCTAGCTACTTCATCCTATTACACTCACCTCTAAGAAGGCAGCTAATTAATGTGGTTATCCTCAGAACACCCTTGGGAGGAAGGAAAATGCTGGTCCTGTTTATTTGTTGGTTTGGGTTTTTTTCAAATGAAGAACTCAGGGAATAGCAAAATTAAATGGCTTCCACAAGATCCCATGGTGAATCTCTGACAGTGCACAGGATGAACTCCTTGTTTCTAGCTGGCACCCTCATGCCTAAATCTTTTCTTTGCCTTCATTAATAACTATCTAATCTGATGCTGATCATAACCTGTTGTGGTAGCCATCTCTTCTTCAACCGCTGGTTTAAACACTGCTCAGTTTTCATAGAATCATGGAACTGTTCAGGTTGGAAAAAGCCTCTAAGAACATCGAGTCCAACCTTTACCCCAGCACCACCGTATTCACCATGACCCCAAGTGCCACATTCACACACCTGAAAACTTCCAGGGATGGTGGGAAGGCCTCCCTTTCAGCAAAAACAGTTGTTCCTAGTATCTAAATATTCCCTGACACAACTTGAGGCCATTTCCTCTCATCCTTTTGTAGTGACCTTGCCCTGCAGAGTATGAACTTCATGACAGTACTCAATGAACACAAGGTTTTCCACTGAGAGCACAAAAGTGAATTTCAGGCATATTTTACCATGAAGTTTGCTTGGAAAGCTCTGAGCTTGCCTCATGGCACCTTTTGTAATTCATGTCACAACTTAGATCTGCATTATTAACCACAATATTTTTCATTTACAGGGCATCCTCCAGCCAAGGATCTCAGCACACTTCCTATCTATTATTAAAACCTCTCAACATTCCTGCAGAGTGAACTTGACATCATTTAAGAGATGGAAAAACTGGAACACAGAAAGGAAAAAGGACAAAAATATGCAGATTTGCACTTTTACTGGGGGGGAAAAAAAAAAGTGGTATGTATGTTTGAAAGTTCTCAGGCTTGACAAGAGTAATGAAGTTGTTCAGCCACATCACAGATGTGCCCAAAGATGATACTGCCTGTCATAGTCAATAGCAATTTCCCAAACAGCAATGAGAATATTACATACTTTTTTGTTTTATTAACACCAAGTGTCCATGCAATTATGTGTGACATGTGCTTATATTTACTCTACAGTAATTCATACAAATTTGATTTCCCTAATAGCCAAATTTCAACAAAGCCTTGTCAAAGGTGACTTGTGCCAGTTCTCTGTTCTAGCCTTGGAGTGTGTTTGCTGTGTTTAATTGGCCTTCAGTACCTCCCTGCTCCTGTCAACAATAATTCACAATTGGCTGACTGACAGCAGAGAGGAAATGTACTGGAGTGACCTGAAAGAGCTTCCTATTTTCAGGACAACATTGTTTTCAGTGGCAGATTCCCTTGGGATACTTCAGTGTGGGTGAGCAGCTCATTCAAGGAGCACTCATCAATGCCCCAGGTACAGTTTAGTTTTTCAGGTTGTAAGAAAATCAAACTTTTTTCTACTTTGTGACTCAAGTTTGTGATGTGGAGTGCAAAAAAAAAAAAGTGGTTTATTTTGAAAGCACTCTAGGGTTTTTCAAGAAAAGAAACAAAACTACCATTCCTGATTTACAATTGAAATCAGAGATGTTTAATATACTCTGTGTCCTCTAAAATATAAACCAATCTTGGGACACTTTCTAACAAGCACTCTGGTGTGAGTAAATAAAATTAATCTGACTTCAACTTTGCTGCCAACCTACCGAGCCGCCCGACAGACAGACAGACAGACTGCTGCAGGTGGGTTGTAGCACTGCGATTCCACGCGGCAGCTCTGCCACCTACAGGCACCGAGAGCAGCTCTGCAAGGGCTTTGCCTGCCAAACTTTTATGTAATTCTTTTTTGTGGTCTGCTGAGGGAAGGCTCCACAGCAGTCAGCCCCGACCTTCTACTCATAAAAATATTTTGTTGCGTTTATTATATATTGAGACAAGTATTTAACTAATCTGACCCACTAACTGAGCTTGTAAGTTCTTCCCCATCATTTATATAGGAAATTGTTTCCACCTTAAAGGCATAAAAGGGGGCTTGTGAAAAAGACAGGGACAGAGTTTTTAGCAGGGCCTGTTGCAAGAGGTGATGGTTTTCAATTGAAAGAGGGCTGATTTGTATGAGATATGAGGATATAAGGCTGCTCAGGGTTTTGGATAGCTGAGAGATATGCCACAGCCTGGAGGAGAAGGGACAGCTGTGACACTGTGAAAGGTTTGTGCTATTGTTATTTCAGCTGGAAAATAATACTAAGGGGTTTCATCAGAGTACCTATCTAATTCTGAGCTGAGTTTGATGTATGGTGGGTGTTTGTTGGATGTAGGTGCCTGGAGATGTGCAGGATTCCAGTCAGACTGTGGCTGGGTGTTTCTCCTCTTCCCAGGTCAGAGAAATAGCTCTTGCACAGATCAAATTCCAAAGCCAGGCTGCTGCTTCCACTTTTTATTTAGAGGTAGGTTGTTGCCCCATCTATCAGCTTCCCATTAGATAAAAACTATTCCCAAAAACATAGGAAGGGAATAAACAGACAAGGGCATTTCACTCCTCAGCAAACACCACCTGCCACCACAAACCTCTGCTGAGGAACTTCTTGCCTTCTACCACTCAGGTTTGCTTATACCTGGCAGGAACGTGAACTGCTAATGGTTAATGTGAGAAATGGATTTATAGAGGATCCTCAAAGCCTGACTGAAAGCTCACATAGTCTTGTACATCTGTATGCAAACTCTGAGATAAGGTGTGCTGACTTAGAAAGGCCATGAAATAGAGAAGACGTTGAGAGAGAAACTGAACTGGAAACAAGTTTCAGATGATGGCCTTGCAAACAGACCAGATATTTTGGAGAATTAGAACTGTGAAAGATGCATTGTAGCAAGACCACGTGGTAAAATAATGGGTGATTTGTGTTAGAAGTATTAGCAGCTTTGTGTGGCAAAAGCTAATAGGCTGGAAAATACATATAAGGTATTGTAACAAAGAAATAGTTTGGCTTCTGATAGAATGGCGTTGACTTTTACATTTCTTGTGTCTCACCCTTCTACGAGATTGATAATGGAATAAAACCTTTTAAAAACACATCTCAGCTGCCCTGTCTCTGTAGAGATGAGTTTTTCCAACAGGTTAAGGTAAGCAGAACTTCTTGTCCATATGGACACATCAGTGGCATAACAACTGGCAAATAACTGTGGGTGTGCTTAGCAGTGCAGGAATTGTCACCAGAGTGGTCACAAGCACTTTATAATGCTCAGATTACACATTCTGGCTTGGCTTCTAAATACCAGTATATTGACATAAATGGTAGCCTGATAAACAGTATTAGAATTTGGAGGAAAGCAGGAAAAATATTTTTGGCTTCTGTGTTGGGGCCTATATTCTCCTTTACCCTCACATCTTCAGTGTCTTTCCCCAGACTCCCTTCCCTTTTCTTTTTCCAAAGGGAGCCCCCTCTGGCCCCCCACTTCCACAATACTTTTTTCCAGCCCACTTCTACACTTTTTCTCTTTTAATTCCTCCATTTACAAGAGAAGACAGAAAGGAACTACAATGTGGACATACTCCAAAGGTATTGTTTCCAGTGGCATAAGCTTTTCCTTTGTCATGCTGCTGTGTTCTGGAGCACGAACTGCTGGCATCTGAGCTCCAGCCCTTGGGCACCTTCAGCAAGCTCGGTTACCCAAAGGAAGATTGTCACACAACTCAAGAACCATGGGATCTGTTCTGGGACAGAAAATTCCTTTGCAACTCCAACTAACACCTAGCACCTCTAGGTGATCTTGATTCATTCCTTTAACCTTCAACATGTCATTTATAAAGAAGGATAAGGACAATCTTTGTTTCAGAGCAATGCAGTGAGATGGGCCAGAGGGGCATTTTGACTCCCTATGGAAATGAGATGTAAATGAGCACCCAAACCTACACAAGTGCTGTCACCTGGAGAGTGTGAGGTTGCAAATGTGAGCTGGCCTGTCCTGTGATAACTTTGCAGTTCCTTTTATCAGACCACACGAAATGTGAGGAGCTGTTGGCACACAGCTCTGGCCAGGATGAAGTTCTGTGTGAATGATGCTGATTTCCCCAGGAGTGATTAGAGATAATTTTTTTCTTCACTGCCCTGTGGCATTGAGAATGAATTTCTCCAAGAGGAGTGTAGAATTATGGGACACTGAGCTTTGCTTTCAGGCATTGGTCATGCCTTGTTAGGTGATGGAAAATCAGCATTCCAGCTCAACCTGCAGCACTAGATAGAGATATTTCTGTAATAGAGGAAGATTGGAGATTCGGAGTAATTTCTCCACAGAAAGGATGATTAGACAGTGGAACAGACTGCCCAGGGCGGTGATGGAGTCACCGTCCCTGGAAATGTTTAAGGAAAGGCTGGACAGGGCAGTCAGTGCCACGGTTTGGTTGACAGGGCGGTGTTCAGTCATAGGTGAGACTCGGTAATCCCAGAGGTCTTTTCCAGCCAAATGGAAAAGGCTGGAAAAGCTTCTGTGATTTACAACGTCTCCCTCTATGTGCTTCAGTGCGAGTTAAACCGCGAGAGGCGCCACGGACATAAACCACACGCACATTTGCTATTTTCTCCACTTTACTCTCGATTTCCTATTTTCATTTCTCTAATCCCCGCACTATTAACTCCTATTTTCTCTCGGCCCGGGTATCCCGGGTTAACCAAACCCTCACGATCCCTCCTCTGCCCCGGCCCCTCAGCGCCGCTTCCCGCCAACACCGCGCGCCCCGCGCGCGCAGTCTGCCCCCGTTGCTATGCGCGATGACGTCACTCGCTTTGCTTTTTTCTCATTGGCTGCTCCTCCGGTGACGGCGCAGCGCGGCGCGGGATTGGCTGGGAGCGGTCCCGCGCGGGGCACGTCGGGGCGGGAGGGGCGATGGCGGCCATCGGGGTGCACCTGGGCGCCACCTGTGCCTGCGCCGCCGTGTACAAGGTGAGGGCCGGGGCCTCTCTGCCGCTCGGAGCTCCCTTCGGCCGGGAAACCCGCACGGGCTCACGGCTGTGCCTCCTTCTCTCTCTGTCTCTGCCCAGGATGGCCGCGCCGACGTGGTCGCTAACGACGCCGGGGACAGGGTCACTCCCGCGGTGGTGGCGTTCTCGGAGAGCGAGGAGGTGAGGCTGCCCCTCCGGGGAGGAGGGAGGGAGCTACTACTCAGCTTTTCTGAGTCTGCTACTCAGTTTTTCCTTTTTTGTTTGCCTTTATTTTTCATTCAGGTTGTTGGCTTAGCTGCGAAGCAAAGCAGGATAAGAAATATTTCAAACACGGTAGTGAAAGTAAAGCAGATCCTTGGGCGAAGGTAAGAGAAGGAGCAGTGAGAATTTTTTTTTTCCCAGTTAAAGCTGGTTTAGCGTCTCGGCATTAATACTGAAGGCATCTCTTAAAAAATCGTTCTCTTATCATAGAGTCACCGAACGGTTTTGTTTGGAAGGGATTTTAATGATCACCTCCCTTCTAACCCCCTGCCATGGGCAGGGACACCTTCCCCTAGAGTAGGTTGGTACTATGGGCTTCTTATCCTGTATTTTCTTCCAGCAGCAAAGAGATGCTTCTGAAAACAGAAAAAGAGAGAAGAAAAATTTTGGTTTAGGTCTGAACTTGTCTGTGAAAATCAAGTTGTGAAATATAGTAACAAGCTGCATATATGCTTTTTATACATACTTAAGTTTCTTAATTATGATTTTTTGTCACCTGATTGCTTTTCTGCATGTAAAATACACTGTGGTTTTGTTTGCATGAAACTTTGTCTTGCTTTTATTGCAATAGTAAAACTATTGATTTGTGCCTGTTGTGATTCCTGTTAGTGGAGCTGTGATAATTTGCTCTGGCAATTACAGTGACAGTAGAACCAAATCTCTTGGGTTGGAGTTAACAGCAGAGATGTGAGAAAACTTTTTAGTGATGACCCAGCTGTGTGTTACAGGCCTTTCATTGACAGGAGCCAGCAGGATTTTGCCCATTCTGGTGTATTTCTCAACACTTTTCAGATGCAGAACTTCACTGAAATCTTTTATAATGGTCCTGGGAGATAGCAGGTTAAAACAATGGGTTTGGTTTTCCTTTTTCCATAAGTAGTAGGTGTTTTTTCATTCATAATTTTTGGGAAAGGAAAATGAAAGATGCCACCAGTCAGAAACTGTTGGGTTTTCTTCTACTCTATGAAGGTATCTGTAGAGTGAAAACAGGAATTTTTGTTTCAAGTATAGCTTGATGTGTTGGAGATGATAAAAGGAATATCAGCAGGATGCATTTGTGCAATTAAACTTGAACTCGTGGTTTAATTTATTTTTTTTTAAAATTTTTATGGACAGCTCTGGTGACCCTCAAGCAAAGAAATATATTGCAGAAAGCAAATGCTCTGTGAGTATGATGATTTATAAAGTTTTATGCTTTTCTTGTCATTGTTTGAGCCATGCCATGTCCATGTTGTGTAGTGATCAGCTCTCATCATGGGATGTCCCTTTCCTGTTATGTGGAATGTTTCTGTTTTTATCCAGTAGATAACCATGTTCTGGGGTCTGCCAGCATAATATAGTTAGTTCCAACAGAAAATTTTTGATCTCTTGGCCATTCTCCAGAGGGATGAATCCTAATATGTTCAGGCAGTAGCACTGTGTTTTTTCTTAAAGCTGTTGGAAAATACTCAAGTTGCAGCACCTTATTATTAACATCTTTAATCAGCTGATTTAATCTCAGTATTTAATTTTCACAATACTGTTCTTGTTGCTAGAAAATTTTGCAGAACAGGAGAAAAATTATCCTGGAAAAAACATGCATAACAAAAGAGTTTTTCCTTGGGTTTTGACTGTTCATATTGGTGTGATTTTATAAATAGCTGGGGTTTTTCTTATGGAATAAACTAGGAGTGTGCTTTTGTTCTACACATTGCTTTTATACTCAGGAAAACTTAATAGAAAGTCTGGACTCTTTAAGTTGTTAAATGTCCCTGTTGTGTCTGTCATATGCTACAGGTCTTTTGGTGGTCTTTGATAAGTATTTATTCCCTTCTAGTAAAATACTAATGCAGAGAATGTTTACAGAGTCTTTTTACTGTGTAAACTATGTACTGAGTGCTTTTTACTTTAAACAGACCCTAAATTAAACATTACTTTTTGTTATTAATCAAATTACTAACAAAGGTATGTTGGTTTTGCTTACAGATAATTGAGAAAAATGGAAAACTTCAGTATGAAATAGACAACAAACTTATTAGCCCTGAAGATGTGGCAAAACTAATTTTCAGTAAAATGAAAGGTATATAATAATTAAATTTGTAAGATGTCATGTATTTTTTTTTCTTTTCTGCTTCTACTCACCATGCTCTGCCTCTTTCTAAACAGAGACTGCCCAGTCTGCATTGGGATCTGATGTGAATGATGTTGTTATCACTGTACCATTTGATTTTGGAGAGAATCAGAAAAATGCCCTTGGGTAAGAGCATTGATGTTTTTCTGTTATTTTATGTGCCTAAAGCAGATGGGCTGGAAGATGAGCAGTGGGAATTCTGCTGCTGGACTTCAACTTGTGCTATCAGTTAAGATATTGGGATGTTGTTTAAACTGGGAAAATATGAAAGCAAGAGATTAAATCCTGAGTTGAGAAACTTTTAATGGAACTTGCTGATGTGGCCGAAAGGAAACTCTGAATCACTGAAGTAAGAGGAAATTTTGATTTCATCAATGATAGAACCTCATTTTAGATCAGGATCTTCAGTGACCCCTTTGAAATGCAAATAGTTCCTCACCTCCCTCCATAATTTCCCCTCCTGCCCTTCATACTCCCCAAAGTGGTGCTACATGGACTCTTGAGGTCTGCATTGTCAGAGTGCAGGTGTGGAATACATCCCAGCTTTCTACTTGGAAATTCTGTTTGGAAACACTTTTGCTTTAACAGTTCCTCTGTAGGAAAATATAGGCATGCTTGGAGCTGAGTGTAAATGGCAGCATCTGTTTCTCCTTTCTGATATTTGGCCTTTTACATTCAACTGTCTTGAAGGAAACAAAGCACACCTAAAAGTTGGTCAGAAAACAAGGAGCTGGGAATTTGCAGTGTCTATAATGAAACCTTTATTGTTCTGGTGTAACTTCAAAGTGGAGGAAACAAGTTGTGGGGTATTCTCAGGGTTACTGAAGTTTCAAGAAAACATGTAATTAAATGTTGCAAGTGAGGCACAGTAAATCAATTTGGTTACCTGTTGAAATAATGTATGGAGTTTCAATTCCACACCTTAAGATAAGTTAATAAGTTACCAAGTTTGATTTAGGGTAGGGTGTAGTTGCAGGATATTTTGCAGTTTTTATGGGCTATGTGGTCTGATAGATCAGTGTTTTCTTTGATAATGAGTACACAGCAAATCCAGTTATTTGAAGAAAACAATAGCAACTGATCTTCTTGACACTTTTCTTTTCCAGTCACTCAGTTTTGTTAATACCATGCTATAAACAAGGTCTGATGTGGTGGCACATGTAGTTCAGGTGAAATCTTGATAGTGTGTAACTGTAGTGAGATCATTAAAGTAAAAGGAAATGCTGCAATTCTCATTGCAGGGAAGCAGCTGCAGCTGCTGGGTTCAATGTTATGAGATTAATTCATGAACCATCTGCAGCTCTCCTCGCTTATGGAATTGGCCAAGATTCACCCACTGGGAAAAGGTAAAATCCTAGTATTTTACTTCTCATTAAGCTGTTGCACCTAAATCCTGAGAAGTCTTAAATGAGGGAATGCTGTGTTGCTGTAGCATGAGGCTTGTTTTCCTTTTTTGTCTCAATCCAAACAATAAGCATTTAGAAGTTGTAATTTTGTAGTGTATTATATTCCTTTGTTTTGGTGTTTATATTTTGAGAATTGTCTTTAAAGATTTGTCCCCAGTTTCTGACCTCCTGTTTAATAAGCTGATTGGCTTGAGGAAAAATGCATTCCTTTTTAAGCATATTTTGGCATAGCTGGTTTTAATTTTGGGAGATGGGATCATTTTGCATGAGCTGGAAGAGCTAAAGCAGAGCTGCTGGGTTCAGTAGGTGCATCTGGTTGTCTTTATGAAAATACAGATAATTCACTTTGAATATAGCTAAGACTACTGGCAGTTTGAACTTTTTTGTTCTTCTTTTGTGTTTCTTTACCATTCTCATATACTTGTCTGAAACCTTCAATACAAGTGGTAATCTTTTGACAGTGTGTCAAAATTAATGCTACTTTCAATATTCTTTAATGTGGCAGCAATGTGCTGGTTTATAAACTGGGTGGAACATCACTTTCTATCACAGTCATAGAAGTGAACAGTGGAATCTATCGTGTGCTTGCTACAAACACAGATGACAGCATTGGTGGAGTTTGCTTCACAGAAGCTCTAGCACAACACTTAGCTTCTGAATTTCAGAGGTAAGATTTGAATTCCAAGCATGTTGCTATTAGGACAGGATCTTCATTATGTGGTGCTTGCTTAAAAAAAATAATCTAGCAGAGTCTCTGTGAGTGAAATGGTTCAAGTAAAGATGATGCTGAAGGAGCAGTCAGTTGTTTGGGGCCAAGGAGGGAAATGCCTGAGTTTGGGTGGATGTTGGCCTGAAGTGGTGTTGAACTATAAGGGCTCAGCTGTGGACTCTGCTGTGTCAAGATGTGTGCAAACGTTTCAGTAGGGGCATTGTAGTTGGTACTAAAATGTTCACAAAAAACAATTCAAGAGCTCTAACCTGTTTTTCCTTTCAGAATGAGTTACCAGTCAAATTCCTGCCTCTTTGAACTGGTATCTTTTTTGTTTTGTTTTAATACAGGTCCTGTAAACATGATATTAGAGGAAATCCCAGAGCCATGATGAAATTAATGAACAGTGCTGATATTGCAAAACACTCTTTATCTACCCTGGGAAGTGCAAACTGTTTTGTAGATTCGTTGTATGATGGATTGGATTTTGATTGCAATGTGTCCAGGTAAGGCAGGTCTTGAAGCTTCTGAAATCTTTCCAGGTGGTGTTATGGATGTTCATTCAGTAAATTTTGATTTCTGATGCTGTTTATTTTAGAGAAAGAAGTAAGATTGAAGGCAATTTTGCTGTTTCACATTGACAGTTCTGTTATGCTGCAATCTGTAGTGGTCAGGACACTCACACTAACAGTGTTGCCTTGATGGTTAGAAAATGAAGGGCAAAAAGGCACAAGGAGACCCCATCTTCAGAGTCTGGTTGTTTATGGGAGGGGAGTAGGTACTGTAATGAATCAAGGTGGCTGTTTCCTTCCCCTTAGTGTTTTTGTTGTTGTGCTTTCCTTAAAGAAAAGATGGCTTGTGGACTCTTCATCTAAATGGTAGGAGTTCTGGAAGTCTTGAGGCTGCTTCTCAGTGAGAGCTGGAGTAGAAAGATATTTTCTGTCTTTTTGTTCCTACTGCTGTGTCCTACTCAGTCTCTTTTCCCTTGGGATGATCTCTTACTGAGATTTTTAGCTCACTTTGATTGCTCTTCCAGGCAGCAGCAGCTTTAGCAAAATGAAGCAGACTTTTCCCATTTCAGAACTCCAGGAGCTGGAGCTGCTCAGATAAGGCACAGCATGTTTGAAAGTGTGAGAATCAATAATGTCCAACTGGGGTTGGCTCTTTTTGGATCAGGATGCCAATCCTGAGCATCAGTGCTGCAGACTTTGAGTTGTTGCATTTGTGCAGAGTAGAACATTCTTTGCAGGCTTGAAAGACACAAAAGCAAGCAAAGTTTGTTTATTAATTTGCTTAATCTACTCCTATGTGAAAATCAGGATACATCTTGATTTGTCTCTAAAAATTGAGTCCTTGTATCAATTTTAAAGATCATGAAGCAGATCCAGGATTTTTCTTTATTTTTTTTTGGCATGAGTCAAGACAGCAATACTGGTGTTGTCAAGACAACAAATATTGGTTTTTTCCTCTAGAGTAAACTGAAGAAGAATGAATGTGCATTTGTGTAGGTGTTGTTGATGGAACTAATAGCACAGATATTTCCACAACAACAAAATCACTTGAAGAGTAATAATGGGAAGAGATGATTTTTAAAAAATCTTTTAGAACTAGCTGGAGAACTAAAGTATATTTTAAAAATTACTGTTCTTCCATTTCAGGTATTTGTCTCTAATGGTTGACATGATCCTCTTTGAATGTTTTGTTTTTCTCTTTTAGGGCCAGGTTTGAACTTATCTGTTCTTCACTTTTTAGTAAATGTGTAGAAGCAATTAAAAAGCTCTTGCAGCAAGTTGGCTTTACAGCAGATGATATTAATAAGGTAATAATAGAAGTCATTTGTTTATAGGACACCTGCACAAGAACATGCTTGTGGGGCCTGTTTTCCTTGCAGACTGAGATGATTTCATTATATATTTAAGCAATTTTTACTGGGATCCAACAAAGTCTATAGGTTCAGGATCTTTAGAACAGCTGTATTTGCTTTCATTTCAGGTATCTGAAGTTAAGTATAAGGTAGAGTCAATTGTGTGTTTTTACTGCTGCATATTGAGTAGGTGGAGAGGACCTGTCTCCATTTGGTGCATTTGTGTAACTCTGCCCAAATCCAAGCTGAGGAGTCCCTTCCTTGAGTTCAGTCTGTGGGCTTTGTTCTGCCTCATTGAACTGTGGACAGGGTTTGCTGACACTTCTGAAGAAAGGCAAAGTTTAAACTTAAAGTTGAACAAACCCCTAAAGTGTCCACTTGGTGCCTGTGCTCCTCCTTGCTGGTTTAAAAACCACATGAGGTGCCAAACCAGAGTTCCTTAATCCCAGAGATGGTGAGCAAGGCAGCAGACATTAGCAGTTTGATTCATGTCTCTCCTGCCTTGGTGTAAGAGAGGAAATTCATCTCACCCCCTTTGTACCTGTGCTTGGCAAATGGTGCTGCATTCACTGCTGGCAGAATTGGCTCATCAGGTCTGCAACTAAAGCTGCCTGGTGCTTTCAATGACCTCAACTTGATGTTTCAGACTCTTAATTAGTGTTTGCTGTGTCACATCTCAGTTTCTCTGATGGATAATTAAGTATCCTAGGCCACTGTTCAAAGAATGGCTTTTGTGTTCTGGTGGCAGTGGTTTATAGGTGGCTTTTTAGGCTCTCAGGCTTTAGTGCTTTGGATGGAGGGCATTGGAACATTTTAAATATAAAAATAAATAACTTCAGCATTGTAAATTAGGTTCATGTTTTAAGTGAGGAAAAGTGGGAGTTAGCTTTGTTTCCAAGTCTGGCTGATTTTAACAGAGTCACTGCAGTAAGATTTAAACTTACGGATAATTTATGGATAATACCTGACTTGCTCCTTTCTGCAGGTGTATGATGGAAGGGTAAGTGGCAAGCAGCCAAGTTACAACATGGGGAAATTTTAGATTCTGGGAAAGGAATGTGTGCTGTGAGGGAAATCAGATGCTGACTTAAGGGCCTACAGAGTCTGTGGAGGAAAGGTCCTGAGCAGCCTGTTGTAACTGTGCCTGTCCTGGCCAGGAGGTTGGAATAGATCACCTCTGGAAGTCCCTTTCTGCCTCATGTTCTTTTTGTGATGAATTTCTCCATTTTCAAAGAGTTGCTTTATCTGGGTGGTTCTTCTGTAAGAGAAACTTTTCAAAAACATCATGTTTCATTTAATTTCAAAGCAAGAGTATCAGAAGTCAACCAAAGACTATATCAAATTTTATTTCAATAACTGCAGATGATAAAATATCCCAGAGCAATTTGCATTTCTGCACTGCAGGGTGTGACCTTTTATTTCACAGATCAAAGATTTGAAATTATTATGGTGTGTTTTCCAGGTAGTTCTTTGTGGTGGGTCTGCTCGAATCCCAAAGCTACAGCAGCTGATCAAAGATATTTTCCCAACTGTGGAATTACTGAATTCAATTCCTCCAGATGAAGTTATTCCCATTGGTGCAGCCATCGAGGCAGGAATCCTGCTAGGGAAAGAGAATACCTTGTTAGAAGAAGATGCACTCATTGAGTGTTCTGCCAAAGACATTCTTCTTAAGGTAACACTAAATTTAGAATTAGAGAAAATTTTACTGCTGCAGTGAATATACAGCACTAATTATGTGTGATTGATGCTAGAGAAACTGCATTGTTTTATTATTACTTCTACAGATTTGTTATAGATCATCAGTACACGGTAACTTAGGTTTATTGACAAAAAATTGACAGGAAAAACTGATTTTAAGAGGAGACAGATTGTATCTTTCCCATGTTGTAATAGCTGGATCTCTCATTTATAGGCATGTCAGGGGTTTTTTACTTGCTGTGATGGTAAATGTGACAGAGGGAATGAAGCTTGGATTTCTTTTTTTGTGGCGCATTTTTGTAACACTTCCAGCTCCGTGAAGCACTTAAAGAAAAACATGAACTCTCTTTTTGTCTTTTCTTTTTTTAAGGGAGTAGACGAGTCAGGGGCTGACAAATTCACAGTGCTGTTTCCATCAGGGACCCCACTGCCAGCTCGAAGGCAGCACACCCTGCATGCTCCTGGAAATATCTCCTCAGTGTGCCTTGAGCTCTACGAGTCACTGGGGAAGAGTCCCCTGAACGAAGAGGAGAAATTTGCTCAGGTGAGTATGGGCACCCTCCTGTGCACTTCTAACAGCAGCCACCTGGAAATCACTTGGACCTGGGAAAAGAAATGGAAACCAATTCCACCAATACAAAAACTCGTTAGAAAATTACAATGACATGCATGTCTTTGATATTGGTCTTTTAATTGTTCTTCTGGGTATACAAAATATTGAACTACTTTGTAAAGAAACTGAAGTTTCCCTTTTGAATCCCTAAATGGCTGACAGGGTTTGACACTTGGCACTACTGTAATAAATCACCTGGGATGAGAGAACTTTACTAGTTATTCCAGTCGTGCACAGATCCTTGAACATTTTAAAAATTAAAATAGCACAGCTAATGTGTTGATTACTTTTTGATCTTCCTAGATTGGACAGGATCTTGGTATTAAATATTGAATTTGTTTTATCAGAGTGGTAAGATGAAACAGTTGTATCAAGTTGTTAGCTAGGAGACAACCTACAGAGAGAACACAGCTTTTTTGAAATAGTTATGATGTGCTTTACTTGGAAAGCATCAGGGAATGGGCAGATGTGTCTAAAATTGATGAAATATTTAAGAAGATTGTTATTCCACCTTAATTCTGCCCAAATATCCTTAAAGGGGATAGGGAAGGGTTGTTAGCTAATAACTACAGTACTGATTGTAAAGGACACTGTGGTGGTGATAGGTATTTCAGCTATCTCAGGGATAGATCCTGAACCAAACCACAAAAACAATAGTGCAAATAGCCAAAATGCATGAATTTTCACATCTTAGTTGTTGTGTCACTTCCCTTGACCTGCTGCATAAGAATTTGAATAACCTATTATAATCAAACTCTTTTTTTACAGATAGTACTCCAGGATTTAGATAAAAAGGAGGATGGCCTACATGATATACTAACTGTTCTCACTATGAAAAGGTACACAAAACTCTTGTTGTTCTGCTGTTTGCCCTGCCATGTCACACTCCTGTCAAACAGTTATTGTTCTCTTTACAGAGTATTTAAATTTTTTGGAGAAATTTCAGCATTTCTTTGGTCACAGAGCTGTACTGTCCTAGCAGGGGTAAATTCTGTAGAAATGTGGATTTTCTGCAGTGTCTTTGGTGCTGTCACTGTTTGATTCCTAAAGAAACAAAGCTTAATACAATTGTGTAGATTATTTTTAGCAACTTCTGAACCGTTGATCAGTTTAACCATGCTTGAGAGCAGTCAGGATCTCAAACTTCCTGTGCAAATGGGTTGGGTAGTTTTGCTGAATGCTCACACTCTAAAGGAAAAACTGAAGGAGATTTTGTCTTTTTTTTTTTAGTTAGGAAGGATTGTAGAATTTACAGTGGCTATGTCCTTTCAGAGACAGAGTTGTTAAGCAGAGAAACAGTGCCACAGGAAATTTCTAGTTGCTATTTAAGTTTCAAAATACTTCATTTTCATGTTAGTTATCAGGTGTATTAATGCCTGTTAATAGACCTCACCTAAAGTGCCTTGTTTGTCATACAGAGATTTATACTGAGCACTGATAAGGAAAATATTTTGGGGATTACAGATGCAACCCTGTCATGCAGAAAAACAGCATTATTTGGAAGGATGATTAAGTAACATTTAGGTGAAAAAGGGAGAGGAAGTTTAGTAGAGAACATCTATTTGTAACTAATATTATTGACTGTATGCCTAGCTGAAGTAGGGCTCCATATTGTTTCTTCTTGGATTTTGACAGTTAAGGTTTTCCTTGTTGAAGGATCCTTGGAGTTTAAAGACTACTTACACTTCAAAAGTCAAGTTCTTGAGCTGCTTATCAATCCATTGCTGTTACTCAGTTCTCACAAGGAATATTTGAATAATATGACCACATATTCTATCTATAAAGCTGTAAAAATAAATTCAATTGCAATATTTAAATGTGTACCTAGATCTATTCTACCATATGTAGAGAAGATAGATGCTTTAAGGGCAAGACATGTCTATAAAAACACTGACTAAATTAAACTTAATTTCATAAACCAATTTCATCTGTGCTGAAGTATGATTGTCCCTGGATATTTTGATTCTTTCATCTGTGTGAAGACTATTGTTTATCCTCTCTGGCACATGCAGTAGCATAGTAAGTGTTGTGTTGAGCTAATCCTAAACATTACTCTCTCTTTTATCTAGGGATGGGTCCTTGCACGTTACCTGCACAGATCAAGATACTGGAAAGTGTGAAATCATCACTGTTGAAGTGGCATCATAGTCCATTTTGGAAGGCAACATTTTTCTAACTTGATTTTTGTCTCTTACTAGCTTTTCTGCCAAAGCAATGACTCTCTGTGATGTTTCTCATGATTCTCAGAGGACTGTAATAAAGTAAAATGCCAACAAGTTAACTTGCCACCAAGTCTGTTTAGAGTGTGGTGCAAAATGTTAGTCAAGACATGAACAGCAGATTGTTGAATTATCAGCTCTTGATTTACAAAATGCAAAGCACAAATGCTTGTGCCTGTGGTTCAGCAACAAGCATATTACATACTTTGAAGATTTTTTTCTTGACTAATTAAGTCTTGTACCTGTTCAGCCAGTGCATCTGTGGCTTCAGTAGTACAGCTTTGAACCAGTGAGAATGAGACTGGTGAAAATCCACTCTCTGGAAATTACACTGGAATCCTGTGTGGCCTTGATATCACCCAAAACCATGAAGGTGGAGCCCATTTTCACTGGCCTTGTTTTAGCAGGTGAAATTTTTTTTCAGGAGTTTTTTTCCTGTAAAATAGTTTTGTGATATTACCTGAGAAATGTGAGAGTGCTTATTTATATGTTATTAAAAATACATTTTTTTATGCAGATCCTGGCAATCTCTATTCTGTGTGGCCCTGTTTTAAATCTGTATTGTCATACATTTGTCTGGGTATAAGCTGGCAGGTTTTTTCAATAACGAGATGGAGCAGGCAAGTGTGGTTATGGTTATGAGGGGCTCAGCCTAAAGTGCAGTTAAGGGACAACAGTTCAGTTCTTACAAGTGTGCTACTTTGTAAAATACTGAAAGTGTCACAGGAGAGCCTCAAAAATTAGAGAACATAGAGCAAGGGGTACCTGTCTGGGTTTGAAGAGGGTTGTATTCCATTACCTGGGGTTTGAAGTAAACTTAAAAACTTCAACAAGCACCTGTAAGGAGCCTTTCTGTCAGGGGTTGCCTGGGGGAGAGCCTGACAGGATGAGAGGTTGCTAACTCAAGCTGTGATAGGGGAGATTTGGCTTGGACAATGGGAGGAATTTCTTCACCTGAAAGGTAATTAGGCATTGGAATGGGCTGTCAGAGGGGGGTGGTGAAGTCACCGTCCCTGGAGGTGTTTAAGGAATGCCTGGATGTGACAGTGCCACGGTCTGGGTGACAGGGTGGGGTCTGGTCATAGGATGGACTTGGTGATCTCAGAGGCCTTTTCTAAACCAATCCATTCTGTGCTTCTGTCAAAGCTGCATTAATAGTAAACACCTCATCTGAGCAGTGAGGTGTGATGACGGTGTAACTTCCACCCCTTTGTTTTATTTTTTTTCTTTTTTTCTCCTTTTTCCTTTAGCTGTTTTTTTTTTTTTTTCTTTTTTTTTTTTTTCTTTTTTTTTTTTTTCTTTTTTTTTTTTTTCTTTTTTTTTTTTTTCTTTTTTTTTTTTTTCTTTTTTTTTTTTTTCTTTTTTTTTTTTTTTCCAAAGAAGTGCTAGGACCATTTCTCCAAGGTTTTCAGTTCTGCAGCTGAGGGAGGCCCGGGAACGAATCTGCCTCGCGCGCTTCCCCCGCCTGCCCCAGGCACTGCGCGGGAGCTCTGTAAGAACAAAAGCGAAATGCTTTTAAATCCGTCCCGCTCCCTCCAGCCGCTCTGGGCCCCGTTCCCGCTTTCCCGGGCCCGTCCCGCGCGGGCCCCTCACGGCACAGGCGGGAAAGGCGCCAGCGGGAGGAGCC
>WEIU01012884.1:0-41534 GCA_013389925.1 Aegithalos caudatus | reverse complement strand
CACGGCCCTGCAGCCGGCGGCTGCCGCGCTGGACTTCATCCAGCCCCTTGATCCCGGTGTTTTCCCGGGCGCTGGTGCCCCTGCGGAGTGTCTCGTCCCTCTAAATCCGCCTGGCGGACAGGCACTCGCGATCCGTCTGGATGAGGGCTGTGGGTCTCTATCTCCTCGTCCAGTCACCATGGTTGCATCGCAAATGTTCAGTTGCGCTTGACTACAGAAATTTGGCGGTCTTGTTAAAGAATGGGAGTTTCCTGCTTGCCGTAAATCAGTTTTGCGATGCTGTAATTGTAGAAAAATTGCCCGGTACTTAGTGTATCTTTCACCTGTGGAACTCTCTGCCCTCCAAAATATTTGTTGTCCTTTATGAGTGTCCTGTACAGAATAAAGGTGCAGGGAGGGAATCATTAACGTGTTTCACTTGACCCGTTAGAAGAGGGTTGAGTTGGAGACACTGCAGTTATACAAGAAACTTGTGGATTGCTGTCACAAATGGTAATGTGGGGACTCTGGGATGAGGCATAATGATTTCAATTTAGCTGAGACATTAAATAGGATTCTTTACCAATTTTCTTATTGTAGCCTGGTATGTGCCATGTCTAGCTTCACTTGAGACCCTCCAAGAATTATGTAGGAAGGAAAATCTCACATGTAAATCCATTGGAATCACCAACAGGAGTGTAAAGAGTTATGAGGTGGAATATTTGTGTGACTACAAGGTAGAAGAGGTAAGAGAAACACAGACCAATTTGATCACTCTTTCAGCTGAAATTTGGGAGCAAGCCAAAGGTAGTTTTGCTCATAATATAAAGCAGCAGGCAGTAAGGACAAAGCTTTTGCTGACATAAAATTAAATATATTTTAAACTCTGAACTGTAAACAGAAAGTGGTGTCAACTGCTACTTTCAGTATACGAAAAGATCTTTTCCTGAAATTACAGGAATGTTAGAATATGAAATGTTTCACCTTTGTGTATCTGATGCTGATGCTTTAGGGTGGTAGCTCAGTATGAACTATGATTTCTTTATTTCCAGACAACAGTGTGTATTTCTTTCTCTGTTCTTTTAGTCTGATGAAGAATTAGGGCCACGTGCTGCAAATGGATTCCTGTGAAATTCAGTCTCAGGATTTGTCCTTGTTACAGTTATTTGTCCTTTTTAAATAAGTGCAAAATGCTTCATTGTAAATACAATATTACATATATCAAATTAGTTACTGTTCTGGGAGGATGGTTGATATTACCAATAGTGGGGTTTAGACTTTTTTTCGCTAAATTTTGGATCTATTTTTTTTGTTCTGTATGTGATACGACTGCATTCTGCTTGTGCATACGAGTCATACAGCGAGTTAGCATAACTTACCACCTGCCTTGACAAACTAGCCTCCTCCTCCTCCAGGTATGCCATTAGCAATCGGAGTCCATCCTAATTTTTGGTTTCTTTGCCCCTAGAGATGATTTGTAAAGTATGCAAAGTTGTGCTGTGAGTTAATTTGCAAGTAAAAAACCTGATTTTTCACTTTCTCCCCAATTGTAATTTTTATGGGGACATCAAGGCCTTCTGCCCTGTGTGCTGATCCTTGACTCCAGAGCTCTAGTGTTTGTCTGTGTTCTCTGTGATGCTGAATTTCAGAAACATGAACTCTGGCTAAATCTGTGTCTGTTTCTGTATTTCAAGGGCAAAGCATACTATCTTGTGAAATGGAAAGGATGGCCAGAATCTTCAAATACTTGGGAACCTCGGAAACATCTAAACTGCCCTCTGCTTGTTCAGAACTTTCTTAGAGACAGGAATGAATACTTGTCTCGGGGGAGAGAAGGCAAAGCAATGAAAGTGAGAAACCACATTAAAACTTTGAAACCTGCAGTTGCAGATTATATTGTAAAGAAGGCTAAACAAAGAATAGCTCTGCAGAGGTGGAAAGAAGAACTCAACAGGAAAAAGAATCACAAAGCTATGATTCTGGTAGAAAACACCGTGGATCTCGAAGGCCCTCCTTTGGACTTCTACTACATCAACGAGTATAAACCTGCTCCAGGAATAAATGTGCTCAATGGAATAACAACTGGCTGTGAGTGTGCCGACTGCCCTGCTGAGAAGTGCTGTCCAAAGGAGGCTGGCTTTATTTTGGCTTACAATAAACGTAAAAAATTGAAAATCCAGCCTGGCTTGCCCATCTATGAGTGCAATTCATATTGTAGGTGTGGGCCTGACTGCCCGAATAGGATTGTACAGAAGGGGACCCCCTACTCCCTCTGCATCTTCAGAACCAACAATGGCCGTGGCTGGGGAGTGAAAACCCTCCAGAAAATTAAAACCAACAGTTTTGTCATGGAGTATGTTGGAGAGGTAGGTATGTATTTATCTCGTGTAGGTCAATTAGATACAATCAAGGAAAGGTTAGATAAAATCTCAATGAGCTTTCTCTCAGTTTTAACACTTCTTCTTCACCCAGAGGGTGGTCAGACACTGGAACAGGCTCTCCAGGGAGGTGATCATGGCAACAAGCCTGACAGAGTTCATGGAGTGTTTGCACAACACTCTCAGGCACATGGTGTGATTCCTGGGGATCAGGACTTGGTGATCCTTGTGGGACTCTTCCAACTCAGGATGTTCTGCAATTCCACTATGTAATAGATCAGTCTGCTTTTGAGTAGAGACGTAAAGGGACGTTCAAGTCAACAGCAAAATTATATTGTCTAGAACATTCCTTCATTCCAGAGCAGTTGTAAAAGGTCAAAAGCAAGGAGAATATTTATCTCATATGGCTCTAAAGAATTATTTTAGATACATGCCTGAATAGTATTTCTAAAGGCAAGTCCTTAATTTCTGTCATGGCAATCATATTCTTCATTCTTCCCTGATCATCTTTTTTGTAGTTTTTGCCATTCCCAAAG
Organism: Aegithalos caudatus; assembly: GCA_013389925.1. Lineage (NCBI taxonomy): Eukaryota > Metazoa > Chordata > Aves > Passeriformes > Aegithalidae > Aegithalos > Aegithalos caudatus. The sequence continues at coordinate 38,641 of WEIU01012884.1, read as the reverse complement.
CACAGTCATTATGAAACTCCCTGTACAGTCTTTCAGTCCCTTTTCTGTTTTGTCTGAACTTCTAAGGTAATATTTCCAAGTGTATTTATTACTTTTGATTGAAAGCAAGAATAAGACTCATAGTACAGACGTTATCTATTTATTCAATCTCATACTATTTCAAAGAGAACTTTTATGTTATAAAATACAGACCTGGAGTTACTCCTGAGATTTGGTATTGCCCTGAGTTCATGTGGTTCAGCCTCTGCTCTATTCCAGGGCTCTTCACACCAGCAGTTCCTGGCAGCCTCTCTGTTACAATGTGTTACATTTCTACCACAAACCTGCTTTGCTATTATGTTGACTCGAAGTATTTCCTTCTGTTTCTTTGTACAGTGTTTATGGTCATAAGTAGATTTCCTCCATGCTTCCTGCCCCAAAGCTTCTAACTTCTCATGTTCATCCATTTCCTTTAAATATACAAAAGGTCAGATATTCAAAAATTCTCTGTTAATGCAGAAAGGTGATTATATAATTTTGTTGCTTAAAGGAAAGAATATGTATTTACTGTTTCACCCGAATCTACCTAATATCTACTGCTGAGTTATCAAATCTCATGTCAGATTTTAGAGGGATTTTTTGTCCAATTCCATCACATTTTGTATCTCTCTTGCTGCCAAATTATGGTTTCTTTGCTGTATCTGCACAACAGAACATATTTAATGTGACAGGCTGCAGATGAAGTTGTTTAAGCTGTTTCATTTGTTGACAGTGACACACTCACCTAATTGAATAGACCAGGCTTTGTGAAGTGATGTCTGTCTCAGCTGCTGTGAATAGGATCTTTCATTGCAGTCAAAAATAGCAGGAAGAGATGCTTTTGGGAAGAGAGGAAATGAATATCAGGCTGTAAATGTGGCTGAGTTTTAAAGAGTGATACCTGTTGATCATCTGTGCAAAGGGAAAAGGTTGAATCTTGGTTTTATATGAAGTAAACAAGGCTTTCTGGGTCTAATGGGAAAAGTGTGTATGTAGAAACTTCAGGTAATAACTGTTGATTGTATTGTCATCACCAAAACTATTAATAGAGGATTCTGCTATGTTTTTTTTTCCAGAGACAAGGTAGTGCTGTTCATCAGCTGTAGACAAATTGTATCCAGAGAAGCCTCAGTCATTAATTAGTTCAGCTGTATGTACTCTTATGTATTCTTAATTCTTTAGATGGAATGCTATTTCAACATCAAAAACTTATTTCAATATCAAAAACATAAGTATTTTTTCTAACTTTTCTAACTTGATTGTGATTTTTGTTTTGATTTAGTAATAGATAGTAATATGATGCAGGTTTCTTTTTTCCGTTTTTTTTTTAGGTGATTACAAGTGAGGAAGCAGAGAGGCGAGGCCAGTTCTATGACAATCAGGGAAATACATACTTGTTTGATTTGGACTATGACTCAGACGAATTTACAGTAGATGCAGCTCGATACGGAAATGTGTCCCACTTTGTGAACCACAGTGTAAGACCTTGTTTTGTATACTAACAATTTGGACAATTATCCTAATGTGTGCTAGAAATGTCTTCTACTGTAAACATTTCCTTACTGTATTCAGTTTTTCTGGAGTGGTTTGCTTCATGCCAGCACAGTCCAGTTAATCAGATGATGTAATAAATAGAAGAGAATTCTTGGCCTTACTTGAATTGAAAGTGCCTACAAAAATCTGGGGGAGAGATGCTGCCTGAAGTGGCCATGCTATAGGACTGGAGTTTTCCCTGAATCAGCTGGTTCTAGACAACCAAAATAGGGTTGGTTTCAGCATGTTTTTTCTGAGTAGCTGAAATACTTTAATGTGTGACAGGTCCATAATAAAATTAGCCAGGAGTCAGAGATGACAGGAATTGTGTTATTTTGTAGCCAGGTAGGATGGAATGTTACTCTGTATTCCATCCTGCAAACTTGGTAGAGGAAAAAGAGAAAATTCCTGTTCTTTCTTAGGAATCTAATGGGGAAAAATATAATTTTTCCTCCTAATCTAAACTTGCCAGAGAACTCAAAAATAAGTTTAACAAGCAGTTTTTGTAGTGTTTTGTTCAACTGAAGTATCTAAAGCAAGAAGGCTCAGCTGCATTTGTAAGAATTCCTGAACTAAAAATTACTATTTCTGACTGATCCAATGTTTGAGGTATGCAGTCATTGTTCTACAAATACAGAAAACTCATGTCTTCAGGCTTGTGAGATGATGATACTTGTATTTCACGTAGGCTTGCCAGGGAGAAGGATGAAGAAGAGCTTTAGATACAGACAGTTGCTCTTCAGTTTCGCAGATGGGAGTGAAGAATTCTGTCTTGAGTGTAAAATTAAATGTCTGTAATTTCACTTCTGATCCTTTAATGTGTGATATAGTTCACTGTTAAAGAACAAAAAAGCATGAAGAGTTTATCAGTCTCAGGGACTACTGATTTCTGACACTTAATCCAGAGAAAATGAGGAAGTGGTTCCTAGTTCCAGCTTAGTGACCTTCACCCTCCTCCTAGCACCGAGACCATGGCAGGGAATTCAGAAGCCAAGCAGGTTTGCAGTTTACAGTAGAAATTAATGCATAGTATGAAGATGTTATCTCTGGCCTGAAAGCAATGCTTAAACATCAGTACAGAGTAGTGAGTTTGTGGGGTTTGAAACACTAGGTTGTTTTTAGTTTTCTTTCAACTTTAATTCTTTTTATGGGTTTTGTTGGTGCATACTGGCATCTGAACATAGCTCTAATTATTTTGTCACGATTTTTGTTGTCACCTTTGAAGGTGCCATTTTTTTAATAGATTGTTGCATATTAGTGTAGTCTGCACATTGTGCAAAGGTTGCCTGCCTGGAAGGACTTGAATCTGAGCTACAAATGTTCTCCTGGAACATTATTTCAGTTTGTTGATTTCAGAAGATAACGTAATTGCAGACTTCTGTCATTGAGACAAGAACCTATTCTTTCTTTGCTATGACCTCTGTTTACTTAAACACTTCAGTGAAATTAAATGTTACTTTTACTAAACAGAAACTGCATTAATTTTTGCTTACAGTGTGATCCAAATCTTCAAGTCTTCAATGTGTTTATTGATAACCTCGACTTGCGTCTTCCTCGAATAGCGCTGTTCTCTACCCGAACCATCAAGGCTGGAGAAGAGCTAACCTTTGACTATCAGATGAAAGGTCTGCACATTTTAACGTGGTTCTTGTGGGAGTTTTGGGGTGCCTGGTGGGTTTTACTGCAGCGTGAATGAGGGGGGTAGCATTTCACCTCAGGCACAGCTTTTTATAGCTGTGGCTTTCAGAACTGTCATCACTCATGACGTGTAGTGCAGAGCACACCCAGAAGCTTTTACCTGCATTGCCTCCCTTGGTGCTCCTAGCACATCAGGGATTGTGGCTGGATTGTCTGGTGAAGCAAATGATTTTGAAGCTTTGTCCCAGGAATGCTCAAAGGAATGGTCAGACTGCCCTTAAATAAAGCTTTCCTTTATTCAAAATGGCATTTCAGGTAAACTACTTTCTAGGTAGTCTGCTAGTGATAGTAACTAAGACAGATACCAAGGCAGTTGTATCAGCTCAGCAGCATGAGGCACCATAGGTTTGTCTTTGAGTTCTGATGTCTGTAGGCCTCAGTTGTGGATGTAGGTCCTATGGAACATGTGTTTCAGCTGGGATAGAGTTAATTTCTTCTCAGTAGCTGGTCCAGTGCTGTGTTTTACATTCAGTATGAGAATAATACTGAATATTATCAGTAAATATCACTGTTTTGGTTGTTGCTATGTGGTGGTTTTTTTAAGTGGAGAACTTTTTTTGTGTCTCATGCTTTACCAGTGAGAAGCTACTCAAAAAAAGTAAAAAAAAAAAAAAAAAAAAAAAAGCTGGGAAGGAGCATAGACAGATGAACTGGTCAAAAGGATATTCCATGCCAGAGAATGTCATGCCCAGTGTAGAAACTGGGGAGATATCCAGAAGGGGATATCAGAGTTCAGGGATGGCCTCTGGGCATCAATGAGCCATAGGTATACAGCTGTATGTGCATCACTTGTGTTTGGTTTTTTCTTTTACTACTACTACTAGTAATAATCAGCATAATCAGAATGTCATCATTATTACAATATTTTACTGTTTCAATTATTGAACTCTTCTTATCTCAACCTACAAGTTTTACTTTTGGTTCTCCTCCCTGCTCCACAGGGGTGGAAGTGAGTGAGTGTCTGTGTGGTGTTTCATTGCCAGCTGGGCTTAAACCACGACACTGCCAAATTGATCTTGAGTCTTAAAACTCTTTCTCTCTGTTTGTGACACTGACTTTGAAGGCCCTTGAAGGCCAGCTGCACTCTCAGCTGATCCATGTGGATACCTGGGGGGTACAAAGCTCAAGTCTGTGTTTTGGATTCCACTGTGAATGCCAGGTGTTGTACAAGTAGCTGTAACAAGGATGAATCTGAGTACAGCTTCACACACAGCTCTTTGAACTGGGCTGTTAGAAGGGCTTTAGAAGCTGTTTGAATCCTGGGCATGATCTTGGTCTTTCAGAACTTTCTTACTTGTGTTCATCTGTGTTGCAGGTTCATTAGATCTGTCTTCAGACTCTGCTGAAGGTCTTAGCCCATCCAAAAAGAGGATCAGAACTGTCTGTAAATGTGGAGCTGTGTGTTGCAGAGGTTATCTCAACTGAGTTCGGGTATCCAAAGTTACAAATATTGTGTTCTTTTTTTAATGTGTTTTAAGAAGACTCTTCTTTCACACATATATTCAAGTATTCTTACATCTAATGTAAATAAGGATGGTGAAAACAAGGTATTGTGTTTGTAATTGAAATGGCATTGGCCAAAGAAAGAGATTACAGTGTTTCAAGCCAATACAAAACTGAAAATGGGGATTAAAAATCCATTTTTCTAGAGCAGTTGTTTAGGAAGCTGTAAAATGTATGCAAAGGAAACTCTAAAATGTACCTTAATTTGAATATTCCTAGAATCTTAGAATAAGATGGATTGGAAGGAACCCTCAAGGGTCATTGTGTCCAACTCATAGTCCTGGACAGGATATTCCCAAGAGTCACACCATGTGCCTGCAAGCATTGTATAAACACATCTTGAACTCTGTCAGGCTCAGTGCTGTGACCACTTCCCTGTGCTGCCTGTTGCAGTGCCCAACCACTCTCTGGGTGAAAAACCTTTTCCTAATATCCAACCTAAACCTCCCATGACTCAGCTTCAGGCTGTTTCCTCGAGTCCTGTCACTGAGGAACAGAGTGAACAGATCAGTGCCTGGCCCTCTGCTTTCCCTTGTGAGGATGTTGAAGAGTTCAGTGAGGTCTCCCCTCAGTCTCATCTTCTTCAGGCTGAGCAGACCAAGTGACCTCAGCTGCTCCTCATGAGGTTTCCCCTCAGACCCTTCACCATCCTCATGGCTTCCTTTGGATGCTCTCTAATGATTCAATGTCTTTTTTCACATTGTGGTGCCCAAAGCTGCCCCCAGCTCGAGGTGAGGCCGCCCCAGTTCAGAGCAGAGGGGACAATCCCCTCCCTTTCCTGGCTGGGACAATCCCCTCCCTTTCCTGGCTGGCCATGCTGTGCCTGCTGCCCCCCAGGACAGGGCTGGCCCTCCTGCCTGCCAGGGCACTGCTGGCTCCTGTTCATTGTCACAGACACTCGAGTGGGAGCTTTCAGCCATAGGCCTTCAGGAGCTGACTCCAGTGGGATGAAGCAATGCTACATGTTCTCTCTACCTTGAGAAGTCAAGAGGCATTTGATTTGAATTCTGAATCTTAGTTGACAGTTCTTTTGCTTTTTTGTTATATAAAGAAAAGCTTGAAGATCTTAGCAATAACACTTATGGCACCAGGGTGAGGGATTAAGGAGAGCCAGTGTGTAAATAAAGGTTCACAGGAGTGCAAATTGTAAAATGTCCATGGAAGTCCATGCAAGGGAAGTAATTGCAGGAAGAAAATTAGAGAGGCCAAAGCTCAATTAAAACTTAACCTGGACACTTCTTTAAAGGATAGTAAAAAATGCTTTTATTAATACATTAATAGCAAAAGGAGGGGCAAGGGAAACCTCCATTCTTTATTGGACATGGTAGGGGAATATGGTTACCAAAGATGAGGAAAAGGCTGAGATAATTAACACTTTCTTTGCCTCAGTTTTCAACATTAAGCCAGTTGTTCTGTCCTCAGGACACTGGCCTGCTGTGCTGGCAGATGGGGATGGGGAGTAGAATAGTCCCCCTGTAATCCAGGAGGAAGCAGTTAGAGACCTGCTGAGTCACTCAGATGCTCCTAAGTCCATGGGACCAGATAGGATCCATCCTAGGGTGATAAGGGAGCTGGCAGATGAGCTCACCAAGCAACTCCATCGTTTACCTGGAGAAAAGGAGGCTGAGGGCTGACCTTACCTCTCTCTGCAGCTCCCTGACAGGAGGGTGGAGCCAGGTGAGGGTCAGTCTCCCAGGGAAGCAGCAGTATGACAAGGAGACATCCCCTCAAGCCAGGGAGGGATGGTTAGATTCGACATTAAGAAAAATTTATTCACAGAAAGGGTGATTGGACAGTGGAATGGGCTGCTCAGAGAGGAGCATCCTAAGGTGTTTATAAAAGCATGACACTCAGTGCCATGGTCTGGTTGACAAGGTGGTGTTCAGTCATAGGTTGGACTTCATGACCTCAGAAGCCTTTTCCAGCCTAATTGATTCTGTAACTGGTATTAACAGTTCCCAAGTGTAAAACTTGAACTTCTTAGCTGATGTTATGTAAGATGTTTTCTGTTGTTATACTCTGATTTTTACTTAGGATTCTATAGGAGGACTGCAGTTCCACAGAGCACTTGTAAATATGGAATTGTCAGAAGTGACATTTGCTGTTTGTTTTCATTGAAGAAATTTGGCAGTTGTGATTGAAACAAGTTGTTGGCTGCAGTTTGGAAATAGATAGCAAAAGGTTAAGGAGAGCAGCCCATTGTCTAACAAAGCCAATGCATTGTGGAGATGTGCTGTTATCTGTTAGATGCAAAAGAGCCCTGGGATTGATGTATATTCACAACTGGTTTTGGTTAGATTTTTACATACTGTGTTTTTTTTACCTAGTGACAGACTTCTAAGGTACTAGGCCTGTATTTTCTGGTTGCAAAAATGTTAACTTCAGTGAAGTTAGACTAGGGGTGAGTATACCCAGTTGCTGTAGACATTTGTAACATGTTCTTGAATGTAAAGGCTGAGAAATGTGCTGTTCTTCAGCTGCTTGAGTCATCTTTTTTTTTTTTTTTTTTCATGGTCATCTTAAAGTTGCCTCAATCTATTCATAACATATGCTAAGTTTTGCTTGGCTTCAGAACCACTGAAGAACAGTTGAGGTGGGTGATGAGTGGAGTTACAGCCAAGGTCCATGCTCTAGGGATGATCCCATGCTTTTCTCTCATGGATTCAAAGCTTGTAAAACTTGCATATTGCTTCCCAGTCATGTGAATGTTGACAGGGTCAAGCAGAATAATGTTGCTCCATAAATGGATGCTCCATAGCTGGATGCTGGCTATGTATCATAGGTCAGCTAGTTACCTTTATAAGGTGCACAGCTGTTGGCTCAGGTGAATGAAGTCAAGTACCCAGCATGTAACTGTTTACTTAATTTGTTAGAAAATGCCTTAAATTCCATGTTAATTACTAGCACTTCAAAAAAAAGCATTTCAAGGTTGTTCCTTAAGAAGCACAGTTGCATTTGTACTGAAGATCTGGCTCTTTGGTAGCAAATTACATTTTATATGCTACTAGCTAGCCAAAATCAGTTTCACACTTTTGGTGAAGAGCATGGGTCACTGGAAATGCTGTGTGAGTTTTGTAATCTACAATACAGAGATACAAGTTGAAATAGAGACTTTATATTCTTTAATGAATAGGAAAAAGTTTGCTTAGATTTAAAAGTATTTGATGTGATCAGGCTCATCTGTATCCACACAGTTGATAAATGCTGAATCTTGTCCATTTTTCTTATGCCCTATCTATAATGTTTGTTTTTTTTTTAAATTTAAAGTGGAATGTGGAGCTTTAATGTCAGCAAACTCTAGATGATCTTGCATCTTTTGGAATCATGAGTGCTTTCTCTTGCATGTAGCTGAAATGAGCAGTGCATTCCATGTGGGTGGAATCTGCAGTGCCAGCTCCTTAACCCGCTGCTGTCCCTGCTGCAGTGAGAGGTGGATTCCTTCCTCCAGCCTCGCCTGGGCCACGGGCACGGGGCAGGCCCCAGGCTCTTTCTCTCCCAATGGCCAGTTTGATTTAAATATTGCAAGTTTAATTTAAATACTGCAAGTGGATGCATTTTAGAAGGTTAATAGTTGTGGCAGTTGTACTGGAGAGCAGTGTCTGCCTTTTTCAGAGGCAGAGAATGTTATCACCAGCACTGGAATGATGCTGCTGTTTGTTAAGGATATGTGTGTTATCCTCTGCCATAAATAAAGAACTGTTAATTTATGTTCTGGGAGGTAGCAGTATCTTGTATTTATTTGAAGGGAACCCATGGATCCAGTGTTCAACATAAGAGCCTTGAACAGTATTTTATATTTACATATTCACAATGTATTTGGATTGCAGTCAGTGAATTAGCTTAATGGGACACTGTCACTTTTAAAACTCCTTTTACTGTTTTTATGTGTTTGGCAGAAAATTGCCCAACTGGAAATGGAGAAAAAGGTGTTTTGAATTTCTTAGGGAAGCTAAACCAGCCCAGCTTCTGCCTTTGTTTTGCTTTGTGGTCTGTTGGCATCGTCATGGTCACCAGTTCAGTTGTGTGTATGCACTTCTTGGGGGATGGTGACCTGTGACCTGTCCTCCAGCTGTTCTTTTTTTGTTGGCTTTGTTTTTATTTTTTGGTAGCAAAACTAAAGCTGCAAGATCACCTGTAAGAAAAGCTATTGCCTATTTATTTAATCTCCAAGTTAATATTTTGGTTATTTTTAATGTATGTTTTAGGAACTGTATTAGAATATGCAGTTTGTAAGCTCAGGAACATTTTCTTTTCATACTGTGTCATCTCTAGTATTGCTATCTTCCTATAGTTTTTGATAAAATAAATTAAATTTAGTTTTTCTCTTGTTGTTGTCATTTTTAAAAAAAAATTAGCCTATCAAAATTAGTTATAGCAGTAGAATTTGCTTTAAGACTGCAACCTCTTAATTCCTGGCCCATACCCAGATTTTCTAAGACTGTAAGGACTTCATCAGAAAGGAACCCTGAGGAAATGATGTGTTTTCAGTTTGGGGCTGGTGAGAACTGGTATAAATTTACACTTGCCTGAACAGACTGGATTCCTGTATATTTCAGCATCCTGTTAAGAGGCAGCCCTTAACTTACATGCAGTTTTCAGATACGAAATGAGCCAACAGAAAAGGTTCTGTTTTGTCTGACTTTATTCACAGAGGTAGTTCCAACAGCAGTTCCACTCACTCGTGCTTGTTAAAAAGCCCCAAAAGGTGTTAGATCATGTTTGGAAATTAGGTTAACAAATCCCACAAACAGCAGGAAAGGTAACAGTGGAGAAATACATGGATCTTGAATATCCTGAAAATCATACATGGATTATGGCAATGCTTTGTGCCTCCTGCCTCTGTTCCCTGTGGCAGAATGCTTTACATTCACATGTCACTAAACGTGGCACAACCACTGAAGGCACACTCAGAGGGCAGAGATGTTGTGCTAAAGTATGTTTAATTCTTTGGGTCTTAAGAATGGATGGAAAACCTCAGGGATTTTTAGATGACTTCTGTGGTTTGGGTATTTTACAGGCACTCCAGTTTAGGAAAATCCTGAAATACATTTCTATGTTAGAAGCTTAGAATTTTGGCAGAGAGTTATGATGGCACACAATATATTGATTTAAACCAGTGAAGTCTACAGAATGTTGCAGAGGAGGTGATGTTTTATAGTACAAGTGCTGTCTGGTATACCACGTTCCCTTCTGTGGCTGAGTTACCTCAGAGCAGGACAGGGCTGGTAACTGGGGAACCACAGGACTTTAAGTTTTTCTGAAGAACAATTCAGAACAACCCAGAACACAGAGGAATTGATGACACGTTGTTTGCCATGAGTTGGAGGTGAAGCATAGACAGCAGTCTGCAGTACCTAACTCAGGAGTTACAGCTCAGTGTAAACAGAGACTTTTTGAAATGACCAATTTAAAACAAAACCCCCTCACAATCTCAGTAATTCTCTAATCTGTTCTGCAGTTATTTTTAAAAATAAATAGCTGTTAAAAATTTTAATAAAGATTAAATTGTTTTAATAAACAATGGTAATAGTGATTAAAGTCAAATTACATCTGCTTTGTTTGCATGGTCATTCCTAGGTGTTCCTCCCCACAGTTAATACTGTGCTATTTTATTAAAACCTGAGATCACATTACAAAGGCAAACTCTTAGAGCTCATGATAAACACTAAATTTCATTTAGTGTCCTACCCTTAGTTTTGTCTGGTCCATTTTTCATCTACTTACAGTCCTGGACAATTGAACCTTGGGAGGTAGAAGGCTTTTACTGTATATCCCTCCTGGGAATACTTTCTGAATACTTTTCAGTATTTCATGGAATGAACAATAAAGGTACACAGGCTGAAAATTCCTAGTTCTGACAGTAAGATATTTCTGAATAAAGCATGAGTCAGCAGAGCTGCAGACAGTAACCCACAGGAAAGAGAAAAAGAATTCAAGTATTAATAGACATGCTGGGTATTACCACAAGGTAATGGGTTATACCTGTTCTCAGGAGACTTTTTTCTCACTGATTATGTTTTCACCTGCTGCCAGTTTCTTGTATAAATAGTGCAGTTTATCTGGCTGAGGTGCTTCAGCATCAGGGGTCAAGGGAATTTCAAAGTCTGAGGAGCTCTGGGAGTCCCTCCTCAGCTCCAGATCAGGAGTCCTGGAGCTGTCACTTATTTCCACCAGCACATCCTGAACGTGGGCAGTGCCACCATCTGCAGCTTCCTCACAGCCTTTGCTTTTCAAGCCACAGGCACCATCCTGGGCACAAGGTGTGTTCTGACCTGGTGGCTTCTCCCTGCAGCTGTCCAGCTGAGTATCCCTGGGACTCTCCTGCAGCACAGGAAACACTGCTCTGCTCCCACCTTTGCTGAGGTCCAGGGCACTTCTCTCCTGGGAGGTGATGAGCACTGTGTCCATTTGGCTGTCCCAGCCCTGGCTCCCCTGCTCTGATATGTGTGTTGACTGAGAAGAATTTTGGGAGGAGATGTGTGTTGAGTCACTTAATCCATCTGAATCGCTGAAGAGTGACTGGGACCCGCCAGCATCTGCTGAAGATGGGATGTTGTCCTCATTTTCAGAGCTTTCCTCTAGTTTATTAACAGTAAAAAATTGATCCCAGCAAGGGACATGGGCATTAGATTCCTGCTGGTCACTAGTTACTCCATTGAAATTGGCTGTGGAAGTGGCATTTGGTTCATGGGAAAGAAATTGAACTGTATTTTTTTCAGATTCTTCTTCATCATCATCATCATCATCATTTGATTCCTCACAGTCCACAAAGTCTACCTTGAGGCAGGTGTAACCTGTGGTCCCTTTGTAACTTTCTGTGCTCTCATTAATGTTTCCTTCAGAATTTTCAGACTGCCCAGTGCTGGAGGGCCTGCACTCTCCTGTTTGCTGTTTTGGAATCTTAGGCCTTGTGGAAATTAATTCTGAATCGAAGAGATCATCTTCATCTGGCAAGAAACAAACAGAAAATCATTAAGAAAAGTTCACATCTCTGCTAAAATCTTGTTGAGAGCAAAGTTTTAATAAAAACTCATTTATTATAAATTGAGAAAAATGTTCTTTAACCCAGCTGGAGATTTTGCAGGATGATATTGACAGTGTTTGCCTTTAGCACAGTGCCTCAGAGAGACAGAACAAGCTTTCCTAGGGCTGCTCTAGAACTGGGGGAAGGAACTCCATCCAAAAACTTACAGGGCTGCTGAGCATTAAGTACATTTTACAACTGCAAACAAGTGTGTTTTTACACAATTAGTGCTCTCTCCCCCTCCTAATACCTAAGTTCATGTAACTTCTGTTTCTGTTGCTTTGAACACACAGACTGTGATGAGCACCAAAGCTTTTGGCACCTCTGCTTAGTCTCAGACTTGAATTTGTGGTGCAGTAGCAGCAGCAAAACCTTTACCTGTATCAGATAATTCTCTCTTCTGGGCTCTCTTCAGTGTTCCTAAGGGCTTGTACCTGGGTTCCATGATTCTCCTGTATGACCTGCATAATGGCTTTAATCTGAAGGGAGTGAGAAAAACAGTTAATATTTAGAATTCAGCAGATGCTTTCAGGAGCAAAAGTAAATCCTTTAGCTTGTTTTAAGTGCACTGCTCCATGCCATTTGCAGACACTGCAGCAAAAGTGTTAAGGGCAGCAATACCTAGAATGAAGTCCTTGATTCATTGGTGAGCTTCAGCAGCTGAAAGGTAGAAATCTGTCCTTTCAATATATTTAAAAAACATGTACATTTTTGGAAACTATCTTGTAGTTCCTTCCTTACAGAAGACAAGCTGACAGGGTTTACAGTTTTATTCAGTGATTATTAAGTGGAAGTCTCCTTTCTTACTAAGAAGGAAAGGAAAAAAGAACAGGAATCTTTGTTCTGTCCAGTCTAAGAGACACCACAGCTCTCCTGCTCCCCAAGGGTGCTTTTTAAGCTGCCAACATCTACAGCAGCACAGGAGAACTGGCCTCTGATGCTGGGCTGGGGAGGAGTTCAAGTCTGCAGAGAAACCACCTTAAAAGAAACTCCTGGGAAGTAGCAATGACAAATAGATCACAGAACACAGCAAGATGAATCTGTATTCAGCTTCTTCCCAGAGTTTACCAGCAGAAAAGTCTCTACATACAGACTGAAGTAGAATACAAACTCTGAGACTCAGCTCAACATACACATGTGCTTCAGAAAACCCAAGTCTGTGGGACTGAAAATAGAAAAAAAAAATCTGACAGACAAGTAAAGCAAAAGGCAGTGGCCCTCCTGAGAGGCTGGGATTCAGGAGGGGAATTGCCCTTACAAAGTTTGGATCACCTCCCTCCAGCAGCCACTTGTCACTTACATTTCCATCACTTTGTCCTCTGTCACACCTATTGGCAGTACATTGGGATACACATTCACAGGACAGATATAGCTCAGGAAATCCTTGATCTAAATTCCAGAAAAGAAGAAGCAATTTAATAAATTACATCAACAATTAAGAATGTCACCTAAAGGCAGCACTGATGTGAGCACATCCAAAAGTACTACTAGTGGTCTTTATGTAAAGACAATGTAGCCCATGACTCTGTCAAAGTGGATATCTCTGGAACAAGGCCTTGAAAGGATGTTGAGAACTCATCTAATACCTCACTGCAATTACCAATTACTACACAGACCATCACTGTCTGAGAGAAAAGGCTGGGCAGACCTGGAATGTGATCCAGTGCTTCCTTGTCTTTACTGCTGCTGATCTTTTCAAACATTCATTTTTCTTACTGGAGTTCAAGTCTCCAGTTTTGCAGATCAGGTATTACTTTCCTATTCCTAAAGTACCCTGTAAAAGCCCATTATTACAAAACACAGTTTTTTCCAAGCCTTACTCTGTTATCTTCTAAATGATCTCCAGTAAATTTCTTGATGAATTGTGCCCAGTTTGGGGAACTCCTGCTGAGGCTTTTTCAGTGCTGAGCACTGGAAACACTTGCAGGTTGCAGGTTACACTGCTGTCTGTACAGACAGCAGGACTGTCCTGGGGTGATCCATAATGTTACTGCAATTTTGTACCCAGCAGTTATTTACTGTTATTTTTTGCCTGTTACTGTTGTGCTTGTTAGGAAACTTTTTTTTTTTTCCACTTCTGTTTACTCCTGTTCATTCCTTATTGGTGGAAAGGGATTAGTTGAAAGGAAGGAAGCTTCCTGTAGAGGAAGGCAGCTCCTTCCAGAGTGTTCTCCTTTAAATTGTCTCAAACCAAGACAAGGATCCATCTATTTTTGCATGTGGAGCTAGGAGTGGTAGAGTTACACTACCCCCCATATTCTGCCAGCAAATTCCACACTGGAACCTCCATCTAAAATCCTGCAAGGCAGAGCAAATTTAAACTTAATCAGGATCTTAAGAACAATACTGCCTTCCTCTATTTTGTAGTGCAAGACTTTGTGACAGATCATTGTTAGCACTGATCCAGTTTCAGTTTCTTAGGAGAAAGTAGTGTTTTAAGAGCTGTATCGAGTCATGTTAGATGAAAGTGTGTGATTGTGGGGAGGATGCTGCAATGACCAATTTCCTTTTACTCTTCTAACACAGGAAAAGGGGCTGGCAAGAGCAGCAGTCAAGATGTGAGAAATTCAGTTTAAATGTGTGGGCTGAGAAAAGAAGGCAAACCCACTGAAATGTGAGTTGCAATAGATAAACATATCAAACTAAAACTCCATGCTTTAAGCATTGCATAGTTACACAATAATCAAAAATAGAAAGGCACTCAAAACAATTGTAGAAGTGACCTATACATTGAGAACAAAAATAGGCTTGTAACCCTGCCTTAACAAGTTCCTCTGCAGCTATATTAAAACAAATTTTTGTCTTCAGCATTCAGAACTTTCTATCTCCTTACATCTTATTACTGACAGGATTTTTTCTTATAATGACAAGTCATGTCATGCACTCCAAAATAATCAAAACTCTTTTACATTTTTTAATCAATGTATACTCAGTGCTAGAGGTATACAAACCTCACTGTATGAAGAGTGGAAAGAGAAACAAGCTCTGTATGTTCTCTCCCCCGTCCTAAAAAAACAGAAGAGGCACAGAAATTAGGAAACTGCTCTTAATCTGTGGTCAACAGACCAGCATAACCTGCTCTTGAAGTCCATTCTGAGATACAATTATACACATATCAGGCAAGATACAAACCTGCAACAACAGGTTTCTGTGTGGTCCAAATGCTCACCTCACTATTACATTGGTTTTCTTTTTCCTTTCCCCAAACCACATTGTGGAGGGTTTGATGCTGATGATGTGCAGGGGAGTTCCATTAATGCAAGTTATCCCACAGGGCAGCCTGTTCCCTCGGAAGCAGTCATCATCCTGTCCAAAAGATATAAAATTAAGTTCAACAGTGAACTTTTTTACCCAGAAATTAAGGAGCACAGTATATAGCCAAACCTCTCACTTCTAATTCCCTTGAAAGAGCCTGTCACACCTTGGTTCTTTAGGGCAGCTGGCAAAGCCAATCAGTCAGAGACCAGTGCCCCAGTGTGCCATCTCAGGTTCTACCTGTGTTCCTCCAATCTGGAGCCTCCAGCCTGACAGACATCCTGGAAATGGATGCCACATGCTAAAACCACACAATGGCTGCAGGGACCTTTTGAGCTGCTTTTGATACACTGAAATGGGTAATACCTGATTGATCTACTCTGTTGCTTGTCTCACTTCAGTTAAAACCACCATTTTTAGGTTTCAAATACAATTAAACTACTTCTAGCATAAGCGAATATATTTTCCCCTTTTAAAAAACAAACAAACAACATTTCAACCTACTATCTAAGGTTTTCAATCTGCTTTACATGAAGTCACCTTTTCACCAGTCTTCATTAACCCAAGAGGCCCCAAATATCAGCACCTATAACCACAGAGTCACAGCAAAGTCAGGGGAGGCTGTGCAGAAGGAACGCACCCGAGGATGTCGACAGGCGTGAATCTGCGTGTGTTGGTCTGTGGTAACATGGCACAGGATTTCTGGCATGTTCCTGAACATATCAAGTTTGTTCATGTGCACCTAGAGAAAGGCAGAATTTACTTTTTATTAGTTCAATGTGTTTGCCAGACTGCAGCTGGAGCAGATATATAGATGTGATTCTGCTCTCCCTAAATGCTGACAGGCATTTAAATTATTACTCCCAATAATGTCTAAGCAGAGATGTGTCAGCCAAAACTTGGACATCTAGAACAAGCAGAACATACCACCTATACTGAAGAAGGATGAATACTCATGAGAAAATCAGAATATATATGGTAACTATTAATGCTGGATGCAAATGACTTTTATCATTCACAAAATAAAAGAGAGTGAGGTAAACACTGAGCTTGAAAACTGGGAATAAACTTCTCTTTGGAAAGTCCAGATGTTCTAGACTGAAGTCAACTAGTGACCTCATTTTGAGCACAGCTGCACTTTTTAAGGGAAGTTAATGAAACAGGCATAAACTGTGACCTAGAGCAGCCCTCTGAAAAGCCATTGCCAGCTCAGTGTTGGCCACAATCATTACTGAGGATCTGTTCCAAAGCAACAATTAGAGAAACATTACCTTGATTCCGAGTTCCTCACTGAGGTTTATGAATAAATACTCATATCCATAAGCAGCTTTGCAGTTCAGCCACACAACATGATTACGGGACTGTGAGGTCCAGCCTCGCACTAACTCCAAGATCCCATTCAAACATTCCTCCTGAAAAGTGTAGAAAATGCTGTCAGGCATCTTGGGAGATACTGCCAAAGTGCTGTGATTTAGTAATGCAAAATGGCATTGCTCTGCAAGACCTAACAAAGGGGTAGTTAATTAATTAACAGTTTTAAGGGCCTTTCTTCTCACAACTTATTAGACTTACCCGGCTTGGTATGTGATAAAATTTGGGATCACAAAAAGTAGTGTCCAAATACACACTCTGGATGTCTTTTACCCTGGAGGATAGAAATGTGATATCAGAGTAAGCATTGCAACACACTGCTAACATACACCACTTCCCCTTTCTTCAAAAGGAGGTAATTCTACCTCTTGATTACAAAGAATATTATCAAAGAGGGCTTGTAACTGCAGCATTGCAATTATATTTAATCCAGAGTAAAAAATGAGGGGAAAAAACTGAATACCTAGCCAAATTGTCCATGCCATATCTTCTGTTCTTTCTATATCCCACAAATAGCTCACCTGGTCCCTGAATGCAAAAGCTCCATTCTGGCTGCTTCTCCTTTTGCAAGCCTGAAATCCCCTGTGTACAACACAGTGCCATTCTCACCTTCAAACAGAAACCTGCAAACAGCAACACTTGGATCAAACTCCTCATTAAATACCAGGTGGTGAAACATTTAAAGTACTGAAAGGACATACATGACTGAACCTGGACAGTGACCAGCTGGCAGAAGTGTCACCACTACATCTTCTTTCTGGAAGAGAGGGGTTAGCATTATTTTCAGACTGTACTAAGTACTACCAGTGTTTTTGTCAGCACAGTGAGAGCAGTGTATTACTCCCCACAGCCTCCTGCAGCACTCAGCATTGCTTTTAAAACCAAAGATTGTCTTCACACTGCAATAAGCACTAAAGAGCAACCACCATCCTGTCATGGCAAAAGAGAGGACCAAGCATTGCATAGAGCTTATAAAGCAAGTTGGACAGAAGACAGTTCTACTTCCTTGGTTCCTGGTACAGAATCACAGAATAGTTTGTGTTGGAAGAGACCTTTAAAGTTCATCCAGTCCAACTCCCCTGCAAAAAGCAGGGACATCTTCAACTAGATCAGACTGCTCAGAGCCTCATCCTGACCTTGAATGTTTCCAGGGATGGGGCATCCACCACCTCTCTGGGCAGCCTGTTCCAGAGTTTCACCATCCTCATTGTAAAATGCTTCTTCCTTTTATCTAGTCTGAATCAACCCTTTTTTAGTTAAAACTACACCCCCTTATGCTTTCACTACAGGAGAGGAGAGAGGAGGGGCACATACATTTTAAAAATAGCTTGTGCATTTCAGATGCTGCAGCTGTTTTTAATGTACTCATGTAAACAGCATTACTGCCCATGACTGACATGAATCTTCTTTTTCTGTAACTTACCTCACCAGATGTTTCATCTACTAAAGAAATCTGAGTTGGAGTTTCAACTTCCAGTGCAACCTGTAACAAAATGATTAATTGCATTATAGGATTTACTGAACATTCTCTTTCATGTTTATGTCTAGGTATTCATTATGTAGACATCTCTAACACTCACTGTGACTAATGCTAAGCCTGTAAAATTAAACACATCTTTCCACAGCAGGTCATAAATTTCTATTTCTAGTGGAATAAATGTTCCTAAAAGTTATCTAAAAATTAGATGGAGATGCCTCAACCAAGGTGTGCATGCCTAAAAAAGTTAGAGCATGTTGGAGTTCTACCAGCAACAGCTCTTGTTCCTCTGGATTGATCACATGCCTTATTTTTGGATGACTGCAAAGCTCAAAACATCCCAGTCCCACAATGGATCTTGCTAGGACAGCTCTGTGCTGCAGCAATTCCCATTGCCACCTATCACCAGGAGCAGAGCCCACAAAGCATCAGAAGCACTTATTCCTGTGTTTGTGCAGAGATAATTAATTTTATCTCTGTAAAAAAACCTCATGTTCAATTTCGTAATGCCTGCTGCATCTGCAAAGGGAAGGAAATAACTTCAAGTCACACCTGTACATAACACTGATCCCTTGCAGCGTGGCTCCAAACACTAAATCATGTAAATTTATTAAGTTTTCCAGTGATTTTATACTAAAACTGCTTCATGTTATAGTCCATTTTCCAAAGAGCAAAAGGAAAAGCATATAACTTTAGATTATATACACTCCAAGCAATAAGAGACTTTAAATGAAGCAAACAGAAGTGGCCAGAAGCAAAGAGACATGAGCAAGGAAAGGAATGAATACAAATTATCAATACAAATGAATACAAATTCAAATGTACAAATGATCAGTATTAAGATGAAGGCCACACAAAGCTGAAGTTAAGAGAAAAGGAAAAAAATTGTGGGGGGAAAAATTAATTAAACAACAAACAGCAGTAAACCAATCCCACACAGCAAGCAGCGGGAAAGGCACATTGTTGGCAGTACTCAAGCCCTGGAACACTGTATCAACACCAATATTTAGACACTCCCGAGGAGCAGGGAGCTGCTGCTTTCTGAGAATCACTGCTTGGAAAATGCTATTTTCAAAATAAACACAAACTCACAATATGATTCTCCCAAAACTTGTATTTCCAGTTAGTCAACAACAATTCCTTAGTTACTGGTGAGCAGTAAAGTTTAACTTTCAAGCTGTGAGGAGACAAAAAACACAGATAAGTGTTTTTTAAAGCAGACATGAGGAACAATCGGACAACACATCAGCACCTGGCACCTGTCACCCAGTCCAAACCCTGCACTCAGAAACCTCACATGTGAAGAGACCTGGAGATCTGGAAGCCTGCAGGTTTCTCTTCAGCACAGCAAATTCAAACCTAGCCCTGTGTGCCCCTGCCTGCATGGTTTGTGCAGACACAAATGCAGTGTGGTACAGGGTCATGACCTAGCTGCTTGTTTCTATGCCCCTGCACACACCCCAGGCTCAGGCATTGGGGACAGTCAGCACACAGCAGAACACAGAACACTCCTTATGAAGCTTGAGCTTATGCACAGAGACCCAATGAGCAAAGAGAGATTCTCTGCTTGTATCAGAGGAGATGCAATATCTACTCTAATAAATCAAACAGAGCCTAGGAACTGGTCCACAACCTCCCTGGGCCCACTGCCACATATGATCATCCTCATGGTGAAAAAGGTGTCCCATCCCCTTTATGCATTTCCATGAAAAGTCTGGCTGCATCTCCTCTATCCCTACCTGCATATAGCTGATACATGATTGTCTCCTAAGGCTGAAGACATCCAGCTCTCTCAGCCTCTCCTCACACATCACATGGTCCTGGTCCCAGACCAGTGTGGTGATGTTGACCAAAACCTATCAATTTATCATCCAGGAAAACCAAGGGCTGGACACAGTACCCAAAGAGTCTCACAGATGCTGGCCAAAGGAGAATAACTGTCTCCCTCAAACTGCTTCTTATACACTTCAGAGAGCACAGCTGGCCCCTTCACTGAACAGCCACAGCACTGTCCCTGGGTACCAACACTTCCAGGGAATGACAGAGAGATCCTCATGAAGCTCATGAATGTCATTGGGTTCAACATGGCCAAGTGTACCTGAAGGTGGGCAACCCCTGGTACCAAAACAGACTGAGGGATAAATGGGTTAACAGCAGCCCTGCGGAAGACTTTGGAGTACTGGTGGATGAGAGGCTGGGCATGAGCCAGCAGTGTGCATTTGCAGCCCAGAGAGCCACTATTATCCTGGGCTGCAGGACAAGGCAGGGGATTCTGCCCACCTGCAGTGCTGCATCCAGCTCTGGGGATCCCAGCACAGGAAGGACAGGGACCTGTTGGAGCAGATCCAGGGGAGGCCACCAGGATGCTCAGAGGGCTGGAGCACCTCTGCTATGAAGGCAGGCTGAGATAGCTGGGGTTCTTCAGCCTAGAGAAAAGGCTGGGGGGCACATTACTGCTACCATTTGATATTTAAAGGGGACTTTTGAGAATTACAGAGAGGGACTTTCTAAAAGGACATGGTGTGGACAAGGGAGGCTGATTTAAAATCGAAAGGGGGCAGGTCTAGATGAGATACAAGGAAGTTTTTTTTAAAATGAGTGAGGGTGGTGAGGCACTGGAACAAATTGTCCAGAGAAGCTGTGGATGCCCCATCCCTGGAAGAGTTCGACGCCAGGTAGGACGGGGTTCTGGAGCAATCCGGTCTAGTGGGAGGTGTCCCTGTCCCATTTCCATGCTGGGATTTCTGACCCACGGCACTTCCCGGCGCCGTTTTGCTCACGCTTTGCCGCGCACGCTGAGGCCGCCCCGCCCCCAGCCCGTACCTGCCCTCCAGCCTCCTCTTCAGGGCGGTCTCCCGCAGCCCCTTCATGTGATCTGGGGAGAGAGGCACGGGGTCAGCCGGGGGACACACGGGGCGGGGACGGCGCACGGGGGGAGGGACACACGAGGGGGAGGGACGCACGGGAAGGGGAGGGATGCACGGGAAGGGGCGGGACGCACGGAGGGGACCCCGGCGGGCCCTCACCCTTGTGGCAGTGCGACAGGAAGAAGGCTCGCGCGCGCAGGTTGTCGCGGTCGAAGCGGTCGATGGACACGGCCGGGTACTCGCGCGTGCGGCCCCCGAACCGGCTCATGGCGGGCAGCGCGCGCTTCCGTCCGCCCGACCGGCCCCCAGCCAATCACGAGCCGACCCCGCCCCGCGCCGGCCTATCAGCACCGGGCACGGCCTTTTAAAGGGGCCGTGGCGGGCGGTTGCCTGGTGACCGTTGGCATCGTGAGGGTTCGGCCGTGAGGGAGGGACCGTGAGGGGGCTGAGGGGTGGGGGCAGGCCCAGGCCCTGAGAGGCACCGCCATAGCGCCTCGGCCGCCGCTCCGCCCCGAGTGAGAAGAGTCCCCGTTTTGCATCCTTTGATCCGAGGTGGGCCGCCTTAAGGGCTGGGGGGCGGGCTGTGGCCGTGGCGGTGGGAGCAGGGTGAAGTTACGGTCGCAGCGCTGTTACGGAGGCAGGCGGCGACGTCTGGCGGAGCGCCTCGGAATGTACTAGGAACTGCTGGGCAGAGTAGGTAGAAGTCACTGGAAAGAGGGGACCTTAGATTAGATATTAGGAAGAATTTTTTTACAGTGCGGGCGGTGAGGCACTGGGACAGTTTGCCTAGTGAGGTTGTGCTGCTGTAGGCCTGGGACAGTTCAAGGCCAGGTTGGATGGGGCTTTGACCAGCCTGATCTAATGGAAGGTGTCCTTACTCTTGGCAGGAGGTTGGAACGAGATGATCTTTAAGGTCCTTCCCAACCCCTTGACATCCTGTGAAATCTCTTACTGGCTCTTCTGAGACCCAAGCAGGTCCTGTGTTTGCTGACTTGGGTTAAGTGATGTAGGAGTACGGCCATCTCCTGCTGCTCTGTCCCGGGGTCTTTCCTGCCTGGGGACTTGGTGCTCCTTGTCCCGGCTGAGGATGCAGCAGGGCCCCTGTCCCAGTTGGGACCTGGCCTCGACCCAAGGTGCCCCTACTTCAAGTTTGCTGGTGAATATGGGTGTGCACCCTAGGTATACCAAAATGGGTGGAGGTGCAGACACCAGTCCTCCCCAGCACCAGGCTGTGACCCACAGTCCTGCTCCATCTGCTGACATGGAGCCCCTCACTCATGACAGCCCTCCCCCAGGAGCTAATTTGTCAGGAACATCCTGATCCTGCTCCAGTGGCTGGAAATTTACTGCCCTCACCTACTCCAGATATCATAGGCCAGAGGTGCTCATATCCCCAGCCTGACTCCAGGAGCTGGCACCAGTGTTCACTCATGCACAGGTCTCACCAGGACACTTTGTCCTTGCAGCACACACACATGTGGAATACCGAGTTTGTGCAGGGAGACAATTAAGATTTAAGAAGATACAATAGGGTAGGACAGTCTGTGATGCTCAGGTGTGGGGCTTAGTTGGGCATGTAATAGTGACTGGTCCTGTTTTACACAGAACAGGCTTATTTTGTACCTCTTCTGTCTTCCCATCTTTGTTTCTCACTGCTCCTGCACATCCCTCACAGATCTGTACAGTTCCATGGATTCCCACACCTCTCCAAGTTGGGTCCCCCTGGTTAACTCTTACCAGTGCAAAGTCCCAATTATCTCCTGGCATGTCATTCCTAGAGTTTCTCAATAGCCCATCTTTAGTGCTAGAGTTGAGATTTGTTTATCTGTGGCTTTTTGTCAGGTCCTTGTCTCTGCATATTTGATGTGTTTCCCCCTTTTTTCCCAATTTCCCGATTGACAAGGCCGCTGATCAGATAACCTTGCTGGAATAACGATTTTCACACCCTTCACATGCCACAGAGTGGCCAGGTGTGGTTCTCATCACCACCTTCCTCATTTGCTGCTCAGGTTAGAGTCCCCATATATTGTTTTATGGCTTCCTCCCTTTCCTGTAACCCCGTGTTGCAGTGAAAATGATCCTTGAGCAGATGCCCTAAGGGAGCAGACACTCCTCCCACAAACCCTTCCAGCTTGTGTAACTCTTCAGGAAACCACCATCAGCGATTGGTTAGGATTCCACAGTAGTTGTGTTATGATTAACATTAAAAAATGTGTTCCCAAGGCCAAAGCACTCACTGTTTACCCTGGATTAGGAGCAGGCAAACATTGTCATCTTAGCAAAGTCCACTTCACCGTTCAAAAATTCCCCTTAAATGAAAAGTGTTAATATTAAACTGAATATTTTCTTACCATTCTTGTCTTCTTTATTTGCCTTTATCTGTCTGTTATCTTTCATCTCTTCCCTGAATTCCTGGCTGGAGTACAGCTGTCCTCTGCTCTGCTACAATGAAAACAGCTCTGTGCCTGGAACTTGGACAAATAATAGACAAAGGGTACAATTTTTAAATAGCAGCCCCAAAATGGGATGCTTTCATTACACAAAGTCACTGAGCTGGAACTTTCAATATGTGATCTTTATTTTTTGGGCAGGAAGGCCTGTGGACAGGCACTGTGAATTAATGGTGACTCACAAAGTGCCAGACCTACCCACACGTCTTGAAGAAAAACATTCATTAGGTGAATCCAGCACGTCCTGTAAAGAAGCACTTAACACTAATGACATGTAAGTTACCACAAGACACTTAATTTCATTAGAGCTTAGCATTTATTAAGATCTAATGTAATTGCTAATCATATTGGCTGTCTAAAGTCAATATTGACTGACAGCAGTTCTCATCAAACACTGATGAACAAGTACAGAGCTGGAAAAATTCTGCAGCACAGGAGAAAAACCTTATGTTGAGATAGATATCTCAGAGACTACCCTAAATTTAAAATAATGATCTGTGCTTATCCTGTTAATTTGTATTTGATACCTCATAACCAGATGGGAAAATTACTTTTTTTAAAAATTTTCTTAAATGGCTGCTTTCAATTGTAAAATGCTGCAGTGCCTGGTAAAAGAATGCTTGGAGGAGTACTGGACTGCAAGAAATGGTTAGTGCTGCCAGAAAAATGCCCTTTTACATATTTGTATTGATCTCTAATAAAGTGTATTTGGTTAGAGATAAAGGCCCTTTCTTTGTTTCCTGATGGCTCTCATACAAACAGATGACAGCTGTGCAGACTTCTTTCTGCTAGTTCCACATTGTGATAACAATAATTCTTGATATAATTTTCCCAAAGATTTTGATCTTGTGGTGCAAGATTTTTTT
This sequence comes from Aegithalos caudatus, assembly GCA_013389925.1. Taxonomy (NCBI): domain Eukaryota; kingdom Metazoa; phylum Chordata; class Aves; order Passeriformes; family Aegithalidae; genus Aegithalos; species Aegithalos caudatus. The sequence continues at coordinate 14,579 of WEIU01012884.1, read as the reverse complement.
CCAGTTTCTACTTTTTTAAAAGACTAGTGACATTTTGCATTTGATAAGATTTCAGCATTCAACTTTTCAAGCTCTCTATTGATATATGAACTCTCCAAGTAAAGAAATTGGGCAAGGTTTGCAGGCAGCATCCCACCTACAGGGAAGGAGACTGTATTCATCCTCTCACTGCAAAATCCAGAAGCTTTCATTCCTTGGAGATACTTCCCTAATTATGAAGCTGAAGCTTGGTGACATTTCAAAACTGGGAAAGGACTCATCTCAGGTCATACCTGCTAGGCATGAGAGTGATGTGTGTGTTTTGCTTGCAGAAGCAACCAAAGTTCTATTAGTATTCTGGTGAGCTGTGTGCTTGTTCTCTTTATGCAGTTTCTCTCTGAAGACCTTATCTCTGTCACTGGCATTGTGGCCATGTCACTGACTGTGCCTTTCTCCTTTTCCCTCCTCTCCCATCCTGAGTGTTTGCTGTTCCTCAGTAACAGCCCAGGGCTTCATTCTGTGGTTCCCAGTTTGGTGTCACTTCAGGAGCAAGAAAGAAAATCTGGACATCTGCCTGCCTGCCTGCCCCAGGAGATAGCAATTTCAAAGATGTGAAATTAAAAAATACTGCATTTAATATTTTTTTATAGCATCAATATGCACAATTAGATTTTAGAAAGGTTGAGTCAATATGTATATGGAACTACAGATGAGTTTGGTTTGTTTGAGATCAAGTAGTGCATTTAATTTGATTCCAACTGCTTATAATTTTTTCTTTTTTTAACCTCAGACTTTGAACTTTGTAATTCTTGTATTTTAAAATTTTGTTCTATCCATTAGTCTATGTCCCCAACAAAATCATTTGCTTCTGTCTTCTGTATTTAATTTTTTGAAGTCTAATTTCAGGAAGATGTCTGAAGTTTCTGAAGCCATGACTAAAGCTGACATCAAACCAAAATCTATGCATCGTGCCAAAATATGGTCAGATGATGTAGAGAACTTATACAGATTTCAGCAGGCTGGATACAGAGATGAGGTGGAATATAAACAAGTAAAACAAGTTGATAAGGTAAGATTTAGAACTTTGTATGAGTTACTACTTTAAACTTCTGCCTCATGGAAAATGATTAAATAAAAACGGAGGTGCTGCTTATTTCCTTTCATTGAGGCTGGGTTCTCTTCATGGGTCTGACTTGAATTCTTGAGCTGTTTTTAACTGTGTAGACAGTAACTGTAACTTACAGAAGTGAAACAGAAACACTACCCAGCCTGTGTTTTGTTCCCCCTCTCTGATGCATTTAGAAGCATCACAAATCTCTTTGAACAGACATAGCTCATCTCCAAAGGAATGATTCAGTGTTGAGGGAAGAAATATTTCTAAGTGAGTTCTCTGAAGCTTCCCCATTAATCTGTCAATAGCCTTGGTAGGGAACTCATGGCTGTCCCTGGAGTCAGTTCTGTGTCACTGCTACTGCTTCAGTTTGCAGTTGGATTGTGTGGCAGCACAGTCAGGCTTTGTGCACACTCAGAACTTGGCCTCTATCAAAATGATCCACAATGGAAATATTTGATGCCAGCTGTACTAAAGGCAGTTGTGGCACAGGCTCTTGTCAACACCAAGCACTTGTGCCTCTGCTCACTGCAGTTGGTGGTGATGCTCCCCAGCACATCAAATGAGCTGTTGAGTAGTGCCAAATATCTAGTGGCTACTCAAGGTTCAAAATAGCAACTGACAGGTTAATACAACAAACAATATGTAATTTTTATTACAGCTTTGCAATTTATCTTCCAAAGCAGCAAATATAGTGTGAAGAACACACTTTTAAAAGATGTTGACCTCCTGTGCACATTAAAAAACCCACAGAAAGTTCCAAGAAACTCACTCCCCATCCAGTTAACTCAAAACACAGCAAAACATGTTGATGTGCATAACAAGATACAGTTTATTATTTTATTGTGGGCTCTGATACCACTGCAAAGGCTGTGGTATAATTTTCAGTAACTGCAGAAGGAAATCATGTCATTATTGTGGTAGGATCTGTGTGTTTAAGATATATGGCACAACCGCTGGCAGTTAAACCCTGATGAAAGTTAAATAAAATACCACTGCCTCATTGTAATGGGAGTATGCATTCTGTTCCAGCCTGCCAGGACCTGGAAAGGATTCTCTTTCAACTTACATATGCCAAAATGTCTTGTTTAGTCCATATTTGGTTTCTATAATGCAGTTGTTACTAAAGGTGCAATTGTAATGTAGGTGGAATAAATATTGAGGCTGTTATGTTTAGACAATGCAAATAACACAGCTGTATGCCTGAAGTCATAAGGTAAGTGATGAAACCACTTCTGGGGCTCTCCAATTAGAGAATGCTCCAGTCTGATATCCTGTTGTCAGCTCTGCCTGGAAGAGAAATAAGATGCTTGTTACTTGATTTTTAAGGTTTAGTTTAATCAGAAGCAGTCATAGGTGCTCAAGCTGAAAGAGCTACTAAAGCCATAAAGCTGTTGAATGTGCAAATACTGAGGTCTTTAATTTAAAGCTTTACACTGTGGAACAGTGAAGAGCACCAGGGTGATGCTGGGTTGGTATGGGACTGATCCTATTGTCTTTGAGATTGATACAGTCTGCAGCTTACTTTATTTTCATGAAATTGCTAATGAAAATCCCATTTTTCATGGTCAGAAGGATCTGAAAGAAACCTTTAAGTGTATGTCAGTCTTAGAGAAGCAGAGTTTTGCAGCCTCTCCCATTACTGAATAACTGAATAACATCAATGTTATATTCCTAAGCGAGGTGTTTTAAAAACTTGTCCAATTTTAAATTAGCCTGTTCAATATCCTTAGATTCCTATTTCTAGGCTTTTCACATCACATAACTTTATACAACACCTGAAAACTGATTTCTGTCATCTTGTTCTCAATCTGTTTTTAAAAGTTCAGCATGTTAATAGAAAAATAGTATTTAGATGCAAATGAGGGTTTCCTATGGAAGTATACCCTACATTCCTTGCAATGTCATGCACAAACATCATTTAATGTGAGCATTTTCAGGTGATTTTATACCTTTTTGTTCTACTTATAGGTAGAGTGCTGGCCAGAAACTGGATTTGTTAAGAAACTTCAGAGAAGGGACAATACATTTTATTATTACAATAGGCAAAGAGAATGCGAAGACAAAGACGTCCATAAAGTGAAAGTTTATGTGTATTAGTGTTGTTACTGTTCTGGTTGGTTTGTTTTTATAAATCATTTCTTAAGGCCTGTAAGTAAATGAATTGTGTAGTCTGGCTTACCTTAAGCATCCATGTCGTGTTTAGATAGAAAGGGGAGTGCTGGAAATGTAGAGAAGCCTGAACAATTGACACAGAAACTTCACTTTTTCCTTCCTGTAAGCAAAAGTCTTCCTCATTTTCCTGGTTACAAATGCTTTGACATAAAGCTGAAGAACTGGTAAATGGGCATCATATATTTCAGTTACCTGTATAATGTCCATTGTAAGTACAGGCATCAATCTTTATTCCAAACAATATAATCTTGTTAATGTCAGCCACAGTCTCTTGGTGTAGCTAAGGGTTATGAGACTCCAAAGGCCAAAGTGAGGCCAGAGCACTGACTAACATTTCCTTGGAGCAGAGCAAGAAAAAGAAGCAAAGAATTTAAGTGAAGGACTCTGAACAATCAAGTAACAATGGCCAGTGCTGAACTGCAGATGTAAAGACTGGTTATTGTGATATAAAGTCACAGCAGAAATGTCTTTCTGTCTATCCTCCAAGTATTTTTGTCAGGTGCCAGTATTAATTACTCAAAGAGGAAGTATTAATTGACTTAGTAGCATATACCTTCTTGTGGGGGTGGATTGTGGATTCACAGGTGTTGGGAACATGGAGTATTTTATACTGAACATGAAATCCACACCCGATAATATTTAGGGGAAAGTGAGGTATACAGGTGATATATGGGATTTCTGGGCAGAATTCATATCATCTAACTTCAAATGTCACCTTATCAATATCACACCTGATCCTGTTGTTTGGACAGTTTATTTTTCTGGGTAGAGAGAAGTTCTTGTGGGCACAATTAATTTAAGTGCAACTATGTAACATTTTCTTTGAATGTGCTGCTGTGACATCAGCTCTGCAGCAGCTGCCCATACCTGGGCTACTCAGAGACACTCAGTGAAGATGAGGGACTGTACTTACCTTCACTCATGAGGGGATTTAATTAAAATACTTTGAGATGTCAAAACTCTTGATAATTGACCACTAGAATAGATTGTTGTTATGTAAACCAGTCGGTGTTTGCAGTAGTTACAAAAATTTGTTATTAATATTTCCTACTAATATTTCCTATCTCTAGACTGTTGGCCAAGGGTATCTAAACTTGGTTTTAGGCATGAATTAGCAATGTACATTTGACCACCTATCTTATGGATATTCTTCATTTATTTGAGCCTAAGATGGAGGTAGACTCAAGATGAGAAATAGAGGACTTACAGCTCCTGTCAAAATAGGTATTATGGGTGCAATATTTAAAAGACCTCATTGACAGTGACTGGTGATGATCTCCTCATCTTATTTAGACTACTTGGGAAGTTTTAGCTTAAATCTGTATGAACTCTGTAAGAGAAATGAAAGATACTCTGAAGCAACTATGAAACTTATATTCCCAGAAGGTTTTAATGGCATATAAAGAGAGAGTTACTGCAATGTAGAGAAATAAAGCATTGCTACAGTGAATGTCACTTCAGCCTTTCATTATGATTTCTTTTATGCTTGGAGTGCTCTGGATGTACTTTTTAAAGCCAGGACTTTCTGCATACTTTGCAGTTAAATAGTGGGAACAGAACAATTACCAGATAACTCATCCATTTTATCACTTTAGTGGGCCTCACTTGTTAATTTTATAGATTCCTAAAAACAAAATATTCCAGTGGACATGAAAACAGCCTTTAAAGAATTTCACAAAAAATAGATGTGTTGTACAGCCAGCTCAAATTTATTGTCAGAAATTATTGCTATCAGCACACACAGAAGAAGTAAGAACATTTGGTACAGCCATTTTCTCAGTCTATAAAAAAGACATAGTTGGGCATTTGAGAACAGGAATTAAAACTGCAGGTAACTTTTTAGGATTTAACGTGGATTCTTTTCCTCAAGAAAGATTTTTAGAAGCTGAAACATATGTAAGAGATTTTCTGGGATTCCCTCATTTTACCTGACTTCTCCCCAATATTTTTGTAATATTGCTGGATGCTTCTGTCTGTATTTTAAAACCATGAGTGTGCATTTCTTGCAGCCCATGGATATTTCACTTCAAATGAGTAGCATGGGAATTCATGTTCCACTTGATATGAATTTACAAATCCTTCCCACTTTGAGAGAGTGAATTACCTAGATATTACTTATATTTTTCAGCATTGTCCATGTAAAAAAGATTGAATGTCACTGTGATATTTAAAAGATTCACAGGATGAAAAAGAAAGACAAGCCTTGTAATTAGTAAGACCAGTTTACAGAGATGGCCTTTGCCAAGACTGTGGTGAATTTAGGAGTTCTCTCAGTTCATTAGCAAAACAGCAGGTTTTGTACTGGCAGTATTGGGCTCAGTTATAATTGTCCTTTGACATCCAGTTCATGCTAAACTTAAGGTAATGTGGCCACTCCTCCAGCCTGCAAAAGCTCCTCCTGACCAGGCTTTGGCCTTCAGCTGTGCTGGCTGAGCATGAAGCTGATACTTGAGTACCAGCAAGGTTTCCTCTGCTGCCTGTGTGCTGCTGTCAAAAGAATTCAGTGTTTTCTCTTATCTGGTACATCTCTAACTGAAATATCCCTACCTCAGCTTTAAGCAGGTGGAGAACTGAGAGCTCACTTGTCTCTTAAGCTAAGTTATGAAGGAGTATCAGAAGTAAGCAATCTGGGGAAGCTGTGCTTTATTTAAGAGTGACACAACAAACAAGTACTTACCAACATAAATAATTTCTGAATATCATTATAAAAACTTTTACTGAATTTTAAAGAGCCAGAGCACATATCTCAAGTTTTATTGCCTAGAGATGAAAATATGTGCTATTTTTCTGATTTGAGTCTTAGTAAAAAGTAATTCTGTAAAAAATACTTTCCCAGGTACTTATCTGTTGGTATTTCTCCTATCAGGGAATACTGTATGTACTGCTCTCAATGGCCATTTGCAGCAGCTCCAGGAATGACTGATGGCAAGGCTCTCTGTTAGCTTGCAGCTGCCAAAGACTGATCTACTTGGTCCAATTCTAATTCCCTTCATAGCTTTGTACAAGAAGAATAAATCCTTTCTGTGCCTGTTGAAACTCACAAGAGGAGGGAAAACAAAGTTCCAAGACCTACTTTTCAGGCTTTGTGTTTAACTGCTACATGTGAAATGGCAAGAGTGCAACCTTGTGTGTTCCAGGCCTGGTGAGCTCTGTTTTTCAGGCTTTACTGGAATCCTTTATGGGATGGTATTTTCTGACAGTGATACCATGCTGCTTTGATTGCTTTGCAGTTACAGCAACTCAAAGCTCCACACAGAAGGATGGTAGAAGTGTTTTGATTTTCACTTAAGCACCTGAATAGATAGTTGTTTTTCCATCTCTGAAGACAGTTGAACCTCAACATTTTGGTTTGTAAATGTGGTTCCCTGGTTTCAAAGTGTTGAAAATGGTTGGCCTCAAACTCATTAAAAACAATTTTCTAACTCAGCAGCTGTTGGTGCTGCTGTTCCTCACATTGTCAATACAAATGTGCCTGGAAGCAGCTGGAATGGAGTTCCCCTATGCTCCTTGCAGGTTCTCTCCTGGTACTCCAGTTCCTCTGAATTTATCTTATTCATTGAATCTGCTTTCTCAGTAGCCTGCCTGTGCTGAACACCTCTTGGCAATTGTAATTACTTTAAAAATCTCACAATTTATTTCTTGTTGTAATTGAGGCTTTGCATTTAATTCAAGTCTGAAGCAGAGCACCCTCACAGACAGCATTTGGGATGGTGACTGGGGAATGTCTACTGACAGCAGATTTCCAAGGTGGCACCCCAAAAAATCACTGCAATGTAAATTTGAAAAAACATAACTGTTTTTATTGATGCTTTGTTCTGCCAGTGTATTTACATCTCTCAGTGTTGAGACAGAGTATCTTTGCTGCTTGTTGCTTTTGTGGCTCACGTTTCTCCTTCAATACTCTTCCATATTCTCTGCCTTCACAGGCACTCCACACTCATGGATCCTTGAAAAGTCTGTCCAGTGTCCTCTATCCTGGCTCCCTCAACCAGCCCTGGCTCAGGCCCTGAGTCTTTTCCAGGGGCTGGCATACAGCAAAGGCAATTAAGGATGGGAATTAATAAGAAGGCAGGCCAGACTGCATGGATCAGGGCCAGGGCCCAGCCAGGTGATTGTCCTGCCCAAACACTTGCTGTCATGTCTGATCCCTCCAACCACCTTCCTTGTCATCTTCCCATACCTGTCCCACCCTGATCCTTCCCTTCCTGTGTCTTTGGTCATTTCCCTAAACATCCTTTAGTGAGTTTTGTTCATTCCCCGGGGCCCCCTCAAATACACCTGTGCTCTAATTTCACACTAACCACGTTTTCTCTAATCAGTTACAATATTGAGGCAGATCCTCTCCAAAGTCAGAGTAGCTCCTGTAATGGCCCATCAGTCAGCACCTGGCGTGCCCTGGCTTCCCTTATTGTCTCTCTAATCACCTGCTCATTAATGGCTGTATGCCTGTGTGTTGAAATCACTGTTTTCCTCGTTATTTGTTATTTCTGTATAACCGAGCTATTCGGTGAAGCAGATGCTCTCCAGTTTCGCACCTCCTGCGGCAGGCTCCCCGAGGCAGAGCGCTCGGAGCGGTGCTGCAGAGGCACCCACGCACCGGAGCCCGGCGGTGCCGCCGCTGCTGCCCGTGCCCTGGCAGGCGGCAGCTCTGGGGACGTGGAGATGCAGGGAAGGGAATGCCCACAAGCAGAAGGAGGAGGGGGAAGGGAGGGAAGAAGAGGACGGGTTCAGGGAAGGACGAGCGGGTTAAAGAGTCAAGCACGCGGATGCATCAGCATTTTGCCAGCAATCTCGTATCCACAAAAAACTCCTCCCCCTCCAGTTCTTGCTGGTTGGGAAAGTAGGATGCGGTTCCAGCTCCTCGCTGCAGATGTTCCTCCTGCCTTGGCAGGAACACCCAAATACCTCATCCAAGAGGGGGCTGTCCTGCTCGGATGGATAAACTGCTGCCAGCTGCTTGGGGGATGGAGCAAAAAGCAGGGAGAATGGATATATGGCATGCTCTTCATGTTTTCCCGGGGTGTCTAGAGGATGTCTGCTGTGCTGTCCTGGGGAGCGTCCTCTGCCAAGTACAGGATGTTCCAGCCAGGGCCGGGATGTGAGCGAGGAGGAGCCAGCAGGTGGGCTGCAGTGCGAGGAGATAAGTGCCTGCATGCTGTGCCTGGAGAGGTGGGCTGGAGCCAGGCACACGCAGCACAGGGATGTGTTGGGCAGTGTTTCTGGAGAAAAAAGCATGGTGTTCCTGCAGATCAACCTCTCTCCGTGGCTCTGGAATCCTAAAGCTACAGACAGTGGAGCTCCTGCTCTCGGTGGTTACAACCTGGCAACACCTATCCTAACCTCCCTAAAAGATACATGTCCATCTTGTTCAGAAGGAACTTGAGTCACAATCCAGAAGGACTCTTCTTCCATCCACTGAACCTTTCAAAAAGGAAGAGGTCTGTGTACCAGAGCGGAAAGATCACAGTTTGGAGGAGATGCTAATTAAAACCATGAAATAGCTCTTCTATAGCCTATCACTCACAACATTGGTCTCAGCAAATGAGAACAATTACTACACTTGCAACTACAAAGAGATTTATTTAAAACAGCAATGATTAATATTTTGTTAGATCAGAGCAATATTTCAACAGAGAAGACAGGTAGATAGATGATGGACAGATAGACAGATCTGAAGGATGAGTTCAGAAGAGGTGTTTAGAAGAGATGTTTAGAGATATTCATTGCCATAGAATGAATATTGCAAAGAGATTATTGAGAAGGCAAGGCAACCGAAGCAAAAGAAATATAAAAAATTTAGTATGTTATAGACAGTAAAAAGACATTAAAATATCACTGGGAATCTTAACTTAGGAGTAGCTTCTCTGTTATTTACAATCTTACCATTTATATCCATCAGATGGGGAAAAACATCACACTAAACATTCGTAATTCCTGCTTTACTGTATCAGAGCAAGGTAGTAAGATCCATCTGTACCAGATGAAATATTTTACCATCTGTAGCTGAGGAGGATGTGAAACATCATCTGCTAAATATAAACACTTTCAGTTCAGAAGTCTGGGGTCATGTACACTTTCAATCTTAAGACCAGTAGCTCAGTACTTTCATTTCACTAATTTTGGATCTTAACAAACTTTGGAAAATTGGAGAGGTGGCAAAGGACTGATGGAGGGTCAACATGAACCAGTACTTAAAAATGAATGATACCAGACTGGATAAACAGACTCTAATCAGGGATAAATTAATGAAGTGGTTACGCTGGGACTATGTCAATAGAGGTTAATAATTGTTTTCCACTGTGCTTCACGTGATGTGCTTCTGATACAGACAAGGTGGGTACAGAGATGTAAGACAGATACAAAGCAGGCAAAGGTTTTGTTTCTGGAACATTATTTTACTGCCTGAGGACTAACAAGTTTCCAAACACTGTCATCAGTCTCTGGCCAGAGTTACCTGACTATAAGCAGTGACTGGTGCTGTGTGAGACCCCGAGAGTTCCCACCTTTCACTTGGGATGGAGCCCTCTACCCTCAGACTCCGTAAAATCCTTAAACTTTAGTAAGATAACAGCTATCTTGTGCAAACAGGATTTGCATGACTTGCTTTTCAATTCAGAGGCTGTAGCCACTGCAGGTTTTGAATTACACATGCCCATGGAGAAGAAAAAAGCCTGTGGTTGGGGCAGTGCCAGCTGGAAACATTTCAGCACAAGAGGCAGCAGTCTGGATTTCAGGCAGATGTTTTAGTCAGCCTCTGGCTAGTCATTGTTTAATGGAGCATGTGCCTCAGGAACATCAAGTTTTGGGAAGAATATCTCCTTCTCCTGGGTGTGCTTGGCTGACAGGTAGCCTTGAGTTGTCTTGGGAAGGTGGATGAGCCATACAGACCCTCACTGCTGGTGGGATGACCGCTCAATGTGTGCTTGCTGTGGGCAAAGAAGGTTTTTCATCTCACCTCTCTGCAGAGAATCACAAAATCCTGCATTTCAAGGCTGTGGCAGTGCCAAAGGGGAGCATATGCACATAATAAGGAAGGACAAATAGGTGGATAATTTCCTTTTCTGTTCATCCCACTGTGGAAAGCTTAAATGACAAGTTGGAAATCTTGCAAAATCAGGAGGTGGTACTGCTGTTCTGTCCTTTTGCTATTCAAAGTAGCTTTTTTTCTTCTTGCAGATCAGCACCAATGCAGATTTCCCTGTGATGTCGGTGCTGCCCTTGGTGGGGTGACAGGTGATGTCTGACTTGCAGATGCAGCAGATGAAGGGCTGATTTGCTGATTTGCTGTTCAGCTGGTGTGCAACCACCGGTGTCACACCGAGCTCCATCCTCTGCTCTTCAAAGGGGTGTTGTGAAGCAGTCCCACAGCTGCTGCCCCACTTAATGTCTGCCACCAGCTCAGAGGAGAAGTTGGTAAACTGCTTATACATCTATCAGAAACCCAGGAGGGAAATTTGCATTATATATGCATACACATGCATCTATTAATGAAACGTTTATCTTTTTGAAGATATTTTTTCTCAAAAGTAAAAAATATCGAGGACGTTTTTCTCTAAATCTGTCAAACACTGACTTTACTGAGATTTTGGAGCATGAAGGAGCAGATGGGAAAGTTTCTGCAATACATTAAGATAATGTAAAAGGGAGAATCCACAATCCTCATAAAACTAAAATGCTGAAAAATTCAGAAGACAATGAAGAATTTAATGAATAATTCAAACAATACATCCTTGAATGAGAATGTTTCAACTTCCTCATTTGCTCAGTCTCTCACCTGATCTCCAAGAGCTAAACATAAATGTGGAAAAAGTGAAACAAAATAGTTTTTCAGAACTGTTTGAAGACCTCTGCCTGAATTCCAGGGCTTGGAGGGATGCCATGGGCTGAGGTTTGCACCAGATCTGTGAGCTCGTGCCTCCCTCTGCTGACTGCCTCCCCAGACCTCTCTCTCCTTGGCTGCAAATCATAAAAAGTCGTGGTTGTTTTCCCCCTCCTGCTTGTTCCTCCCCACGTCCCAGGCAATGCCAGGGAGGTCCAGGGAGCTGTTGGATATGGGCTGCTCACATCAGCCCCACCCCACGGTGCCAGTGGGTGTCACCCCAGCAGCCCTGTGTTCCCTTGGTGGCATCTGCCCCACGGGTCCCAGTGCCACTCAGTTTTCCATTAACTCTAAAGTAAAGCATCCTTGTTTAGAGGAAAAACTCTGAAAGCAGTAAGGCAGAGACTCAAGGAAAATTACCATAAACTGGGACATGCAGGCAAAGACCTTCAGCTACCTCACTAGATTACACCTGAGGTATACTGGAAATACTTCACTGAATTTTGATTTAGGGTATTTTTTGTTTATTTCTTTTGTTTTGTTGGTTTTTTGGGTGGATTTTTTGTTTTGTTTGGGTTTTTTGTGAGTTTGTATATGTCTATAATACCACTTAGTACCAGTTTTAAAATCTTTTGGTCCTTATAGGCAGCTACTAATTAAAACTGACTGTGGGAACTACAGAACTTAAAAGTTTTGGATTCTCTTCTCCTTTCACACACTCCCTACAGAAACTTCCTGTCCTCTCAGCAGAAAGCAAGAAATGTACAATCTCAGCATGGCAGGATTAACTGCAAATCATTCTCCTTGCTCTGGGGGAGGACCATGCTGGTTATCCTCGAGCTGGTTGTCCCTTGATGATTTGCCAGGTGTGGGTGACCTTTCTGTAGAGGGAGGCAAATCCAGCTCCTCTGGGATGATGGAGAGGGATCTCTGTGTTGTAAATGTCCATTTATTCCTCTTCCAGAGTATTTTGTCAGGTTGGGGGCTGATAGAGATGAGATTAAAGTCTATTCTAACAAACCAAGTTTGTTAGTCGGGTTTCCTTTGGACTTAAGTTTTGTGTTGTGGAAGCTTTGTTAGAAAGCTCTGAGGAAACTGCTTTCCTTTCAAAATAAAGTGTGCCAAGTAGAACAGCCCCAGGGCCATCGTGCTGGGAGCTGAGGGCTGATTTAATAGTGCAAAAACCAATTACCAGGCAGTAATCAGTAACGGCTGTGTCGGGAAGCTGAAATCGCTACGGGGAAGGAGACAGGAGAGCAGGGTCTGCTCTTGCTGGAGCTGAGACTAAGATAAATGGCAGCAGAAAGCCGCTGCTGCCAAAGAGTTATGGAATAAATTGATGCATTAGAAGCCCCAGCACATGAGATCACTTGAAAGGACACGCAGAGCATCAGCAAGGCAGGTCAGTGAGGGGCTGAAGGCAGCACTGAGCCCAGATGAGTTACTGACCTCCACTCTGGGACTGAGCAGCCAGCTGCTGAGTTACACAGGCAGCAGCATCAGTGACAGTGATATATAATTAGCCTTGGGATATATTGAAATTTTCATATATATGCTGAATTAAACCTTCACCCAGAGTGCAAAGAAAAACACATGATGACTTTTAATATAAATAAAATATTAGACAGGAGAAAGCATATAGTATTTTATAGTCTATGGTGCTGATGTTCTGAAGAGACTCCAAAGCTCTCTGCAATTTATGGGCCAAATCGATTTCTAGGAAGTAATGCCAGGAATATTTTTGAGGAAGGAGATCTAAAGCTCAGCATGTAAACCTTGGAACTGCTGTAACAGATGCAGCCAGCTGTGATAAATGTAAAACACACGAAATAAGACCAAGGGAGTTGTGTCCAACCTGAGCAGTACAAATCTTTCCAATGTTAAACCATCCAAGATTTCTTTTGATATTACTTCCTCCATTAAAAAGCAGGTTGGTTTTTATTTCAGACCTAAGAAGCATAGGTACTTTTCACTGAAGATTGATATACTTTGAATTGTAGAAAGAAGTGAATCTGTTTGGTTACATTAGTGGCTCAATCAGACTCTCACACATCAAATTAGAGCTGCTCTCTACTAAGTGATCACATCACCCAGGAAGCACTTTGATGCACAGGTGAGTGGTCCAGGTGGGAGAGATGTAGACTGGTTAAGTGGAGAAGACATGTAGCACTTAAAAAAGAAGATACTATAATAAAGAATGGACTGAGGAACAAGTAACTCCCCTGTTCCAATATTCACCCATTATTGATTCATTATTATGTGCAAGTAACAATTTGTGGTTTTCAGCAAATTTTGCCTGTGTTTTGCATTTGTTCTCAGTTATTCAGTGGATGTTAGAAGAAGGTTATGTCCCTTTGTCCCACGGAGCCATAACTCCAAGTATAAATGCAGTACGTGAGGCAGGGCACTCCCACAGTCACCCCCCTCCAGCAGCCCCGTGCCCCACCCAGACCCTACAACCCCCTGAGTATTTAATCTGGGCACAGCCAGAGCCTGCTCAGGAATATAAATAATATGTAAGTACTGGCAAATGAGCATAGAACCAACCGTTCTGCAGGTCAAGAGCACTTGTGTGTCAGGAAGCCACATCCCTCACACCATGGGATTGTTTTTTCCCAGGTGGCTCAAGAGGACATGAAGAGTCTCTCCACTGAGTCCTGGAGACCCTTCTTCCCCAAGGCTTACCCTGGGAACGGCCGCCGGAGGGTTCCAGGAGGCCTTTGTGCCTTCCCACCCAGTACTTCAGCTCTTTGAAGCTGTGATAATTTGCCGGCCGTACTTGAATTCAGAATTTTTCACCTTTGAAGCGGCGGCGCTTTGGTCTCGGGGGTGTTGAGCTCAGAGGCTGAGAGCAGACCGAGCGCTGCCGAGCCCTGCGTGCACAGCACGGCCCCGGCCGAGCGGCCCCGCGGCACTTGGGACCTGAAATGACGGAGATGTTTCGCAAGAGGAGCGGCTGATTTCACTGGGCTCTTGCTCAAGAGCTGGGGAGCTCCCACGGGCCGTGACAGGGGGAGCTCGGATGATGGGCGGTGACAGGAACTGGGGCCACCAACACAACAACTGCTCTGACAGTTCATACCTGCAGCTGGCGTTCTTCTTCCTCATCTTTTCACCTGCAGACCTGGCCTGTCAATCTTTTCTAGCCAGCAAGAACGAAATTGCCGTGCTATTTCTGCTAAATTGCAGTGATTTGTAGGAGAGTTTGTCACTCAGGGTAAAAAGTTGCCTAAAATTACTGCATGTTAGGTGCATGGCAGGGAGAGCAGGGTCAGGGGAAAACCACAGAGCTCATTTGAACAAAAAAAAAAACCCTTAAAATCTGTTCTGGAAGCTATAACATTTAATGCATCTTAACTGGTTTATTTTCATCCTAAAATGTACCTGGAGAATGGTTGTATGCATGATGGTCTGGGAAACACCGAAGAGGAAAGCTATTTTCTGAGACCAAGTGGTGTAAAAAGAAAAAATGAAGTTAATTAAAAAGGAAAAAAA
>WEIU01012883.1:42886-61548 GCA_013389925.1 Aegithalos caudatus | reverse complement strand
TTTGCAATGACAAGCCTTTTAGAAGTTTGCAGAGCTCCTTCTTCAGGTGGTAGTTTTTTTGTTCTATATATTGTAAAACCTAACAAAATTTGTGGTAGATCTTCTCCTGTATCTACAAGCAAACAGAATGGGAATTCTCAGGAACCAACTGTGGTATCCTGCTACCAGGAACCATTGTTTGCTGGTGCTGGCAAGAATTGGAGGAGTCTGATAAAACCGTAGTACTGGGTCTTTTTTTCTTCCCATGAAATATTATTCCATGATTAATAGGATATTTTTCCTTTCAAGTGTGGAATGCCAGCACCTTTCCAAAGACTGTTCAAATCTGGCATGTGTGATACAGTGCTGCTCTACATGTCTGGCTGTAAGAGACATGATGTCAGCTTTAGTAATACCTCCCAGCCATGTTATCTTGCTGCTTTTATATTCTGCACCCAGACATTTGGAATTCTGAACCAACTACTAAAGCACAATGTTCACACTGGAGATCCATTGATCATTTTAACTGCTTGAGTGGCCAGAAGTCACCCTTACTAATCGTTACTGCCTTTAATCACTATCATTGGATTAATTACAGGCTGATATTCTCCAACTTCTCGAAAATGCTGAATGGCTGAAAGTGAAAATAATACAATGCAAGCAAATCTGATTCTGAAAATTTTCCTTATTCAGTAAGAACCACAAGAAGCTCTGAGAATACCAATAAATTTACGCCACCCTAAAAATCTTCGCTGTAACAAATAGAAACCACAAATAAAAAAATAGAGCCCCCAGTTCTCTTTCACCATTTTTTTTCAATAATTAAAAGCCTTCAGATTTTCTTTTCAAAATAGAGTTTCTGGTAATGCTCCCTGTTACAAAAATTTTCTTTTAAAATGCATTTTAGCAATTCTGACATTTATATATAAGACGTAAAGATTCCAAGCCCCTCAGCGCATATACTTGCATTTTTTTCAACTTTTACAAATGTTAAGCAGATTTAGGAAGTGGAAAGTAACTACTGTTTGTTATGAACTGTATTCATAAATCTGCCTTGGATGAACCTAAAGTAGATATGAGTAAATGACTAATGGACCTGAATTATTGAATTGTTACTTGCAGTTCATAAATAACAGTTTTCCTTAAAGCTGCCTATATTTTGTTTTTTAAGCTTAGGATCTCAAAGCTGCTGCATCAGAGTGAGTTTGGACTAAGAAGCTTTTTCAGAAACTGCCAGAGCAGGAGATGTCATATATTAAAAAGCAAGCAGCATTTCTGTGCCACAAGGAATAGGCACATTCCTTTTGACAAGTTTATCTCTAAAATATAGTTATATGGAATTTACTATGTCTCTTCTTGACTTGTTTCACAAGTCCACTGGACTGGAGGACAAATAATTTCAGAGTATAGCTTGATAAGAATAGAAAATAATATTTCAATATATGCCGCTCTTTTTCCACTGCTCGTCTTCAAGAAATGATCAAATAATACATAAACCTCAAAAAACTTATTAAAGCTGGGTATTACATGCAGGGAACATTTTGCCTACAATTGAAATGCAGTAGCTTCTCCAGTAAGCACTTTTCATTTTTATATCTTTAAGAAAACTATGGTATGAAATATATTTGTAACCTGTTTCTTCTTAGTAACTTATTTCCTTCTCTAATAACTTAAACTTGTGCTAAAAACAGTAATGTAAAAACTGTTGTAAGACACTATAGTTGTTTGTATACAACCATCCCTGTAATCTTTTATCTGTATAAGACTGCATAGAGCTTTAGATAATTGTTTGGTTTAGCAAAACATTTTTCTTCCAACTCTGTTTCTAAAACTGTTCTCCAAGTTGCAGCAAGGCAGATTTCTTGAAGTTTATTGTTTGAACTTTGATCAGTGGGAGAATTATTTTCAATTAGATCTTATTGTAAAAGGTACAAACAGTTCTTGCAATGGTGTCACTGATGTTTTTGCCCATTCTTTTTCAATTATTGTCTTTGTCTAATAGTTTCTGCAAACTCTGAGCATTCCTAGCTTCTTTATAAGTAAACAGTGCCTATGAATTCTCTGTTAACAACCAAATTGCAGGAGTAGTTTTGCAATGGACTATTATGTGAGATTCATTCAAGAAGTAAGCTGCCACTGCACCATAAAACCAACATTTTTGAAAAACATGTAACAAAATGAATCTACAACTGGTCTCTACGTCTATTTTCTCCCTTGCTTTTCCATATACATTCATCCATTCCAGATATATTATCAAAGAACTTCCAAAAGGTCATTAGCTCCATTTAGAGGTGATGAAACCTGAAAAGTGTCCTTGGACCCTTATTCTCTTCCTCCAGTACATTTTCTGATCGTGTCAGATAAAGAAATTTGTTATTTTGGGCATGGCTTGATATTGCTATTTTAAGGTTCATGATTTTGACACTTTCTGCTGCTAACATGCATTTTTATGAGGAAATAACAAAATATTTTCCATTTAGTTCACGGTCCTCTCAGATGTTAAGAAATAGACATTTACAAATTTGCCTGATGTTTCCAAAAATATATTTTTTTTCCATCTTTTTGTGGAGCTTTCACTGGTGGTTCTGACAGTAACTACCAAGAGAGTGAAATATCTGTGATGGACATTTGTAAACAATTTAAGCACTTTTGGGGTAGGATCCTCTCTTAAGAGTCAAAGGAATATTGGTACAGTGCTTATGAACTATTTTATGACTGAGCTGATCCAAAAAACTCTGCATGTGGATTAAAATTTACTTTGGATGTTCCTCTCAGGATAAGAAAAGAATATTCTGAATATTTTATGAGCTTCTCAGCATGGCCTCTTTAGGTTTTGAAAATTTTTACAGAATAGTGTTCTGTTAGAATATTAGTTGAAAATTTTCTTTAAATCATTACCTAATGTGAGTCAATATTATTGTTCTTTTGTGTCTGAAGAACAGAGAAAACTTATACAATGTAACATTCCATTTCAAAATAATTTTTAAGGGGAAGATTTTCCTTTGCACTTCTGAACTTATTGTTATTATATCATATAAGCTCTCAGACAAATTTTAACTTATCTATATTTCCCATCAGAGTTTTGACACTTGACACTATTTCCTCAGCTCATGATGAAACCTGCCTGTTTCATCTCAGCTTGGGAGAGCACCAGGCATGTAGCCTTGGACACAAGCCCTTTCTAAACATAAGGATTATCTAAGTAGTGTAGTTGTACCCAGAACATACTAGAGCCTAGAGGACTCCTGTTTGGTCATTCCAGGGTTTCTGCTCTGTCACCCAGGATCAGATCAGAAAATCTTTTGCATGTAATTACCCACAAAAAGTTAATCTGGATTTAGCACAGGAATCCAGGGGGGAAAGTGATTAATGATTAGAGATATTCAAGATATAGTTCAGTGAAAAGACATGTATAAAATTGATATTGAGCATGGTATGCTGGTAAAGGTACTATTTGCTTAAATCTTGGCTGGGGTAAATTGCAGCAAAGTTTTCCATCTGAATCAGGCTATAGTGAGTCAGACTTATAAAGAAAAGTATTTTGGCATCATGGTTGATCAGAAGCAAAGTATGACAATAACTTTTTCACACAAAAATTTTAAAATTGTAATATTAGATAGCACAGAATACACTTAACAGATTGGAGCTATTAACAAATAAAATGTATCAGAATAGGTCATGTACTGGTATTCAGAATTGAAGAACTAATCAAAGCCAGGATCTTCGGCACTGCACCAAACCCCAGTGACTCAGCTAACAGCTCTGAAAATCATGCATGGAGAAAAGCTACCCTCCCATCCTGCAGAAAATAAAAATAAAACAGGGCTCTTTTGTAATAATTACTCCAGTGTAGTGTCCAGATTTCAACTCCATGGACACCCTATTTGACAATGATAAAAAAACCCTATTTATCTGGCTCCATGTTCCTAATTTCCCTTCAGTAGCCTTCATTCATGACAATAAAGTTCTCTGACAGTGTAGACATGATATAATTCAAGTTTTCTACCCAATATTTTTTCCTGGGTTCCTTCCTTTTTCTGTCATCAGTACTCTGCCAGATCTGCAACAAAGACAAAAAGTCAAAGCCTGCTTCTAGTTTTAAGTCAAAGTCAATTAGGAAATGGTTTGTTTGTTTGGTTTGGTTTTTTTTCTAGGAGCAAACTATTACAGAAGACAACTTTATTTAAAAACTTAAAGAAAAAAATTATCAGGAAATCTATTTCCTTTGTAATCTTACACACAGAGGCTCCCCAAAGGTCAGGAGTCTCTGTCCCTCAAGGAAGCACAGAAATGCTGTTGGGGTGGGAGGGTATTTGTGGCAAGCAAATAGCTGGAGAAACAATTGAAGATGCTCAATTATTACTCATAGAAGAAAAATCTGAGCATAGAGGATCCATTCTGATCAATAAGTCAAATGAAAACATTTTGGTCAAATGAACTTTGTGTTAACCTGTCCGTGGTGCAGAGTTTAGTCTTTTATTTTTCTAGAAGAGAAGCAGTGTTTGCAAACATGGGGTTTTCATGACTCATTGCCTAAACTATGAAGTATTTTGTCTTCTTAATAGCTTTAGCATATCCCAAAGAATTCTGTTTGATTTTGGTCAAAATTCAGAACATCACAACTTAGTCTATAAAATCTAAATATTTTATATTATTGAATTTTCTTTTGCTATCTATACTTCTCCCAGATATCCTTTCACTGTTTAAAATGCTGGCCTGTTTTTCTGGACTGAATAATGCAAGAAACTGAGTGAGAAGGAAAAACAAATTTTTAGAGCCTTTGTACATGTTTCTTTTTTAAAGTTTCCTGTTGGCTTGGGCACATTGTGTTCCTCTGTATCACATCCTTTTGAGCCATATGTGGAAGCAATAAAGTGTGTCCTTGCCTCCAAAGATATGGAGTGTTTGTTTAGGCAACTGACTAAGGAAAATACTATGAACCCATTAACAAATATGGTTTATGTGGTCAATTAATCATAGAAAGCAGGCTGCAGAGCACAACTCAGGAAATATTAGTCAGCACAGGCAATGGGTATCTGTCAGTTACTGATCTCAGGATTTCTTGCCAGGGGAAGGCAGACAGCACGTTAGCAACAAAATGCACTGACTCTGCCAGCACTTTCCATTAAGATCAGATTTCCAACCCTAGAAATGCTTGCAGATATAGGTGATGATAGCTGATGAAATTCAAAAGGAAAGCTTTCTTAAACCAAAGATGCACCCATAGAAGTCACAGCCTGTTTCCTCTTTATATTACCTCATCATGCCTCAGTCAAAAATTAAGTGTTTCCATCACCATGCAAATGTACAATGTGCACTGAAGGACTGTGAAGTGCACATGCCTTGAACACTTCACAACCAGAACACTTGAAGATAATATCTTTTTTTCTCCTTTTCAGTAAAGAAAGGATTTATATTTTCCTGAGAGACGCTGTCCTGCATAAGTTATGCCTGAAGATGATTGCATTATCAAGCCAACAAATTTGCCTGTCCTGTGGAGAAAGTCCAAGAGGAAAACAAGGCGAGTAATAGCCCAATTATGCTATAGAGGAAAGGCTTAGAAGGAAGCGACCTTTCTCAGACTTGGATGAAATTCACAGAAACAACATTCCATTTTAGAAATCTATTATTTTTACATTTTACAGGTAAAATTAGAAAGAGTTACATTAAACTTTGAATATGATTGTGGTTTGTTATGTCTGCTTGTTTTGGAACTAAGTTTTATGAGTTTGGAAAGATATGCAAATATTTGTGATATCTTTGTCTTTTCAACCTCTAAGATTTGGCAAAACTGTTTTTTTTTTTTCTAGGTACCTTATCAATAGCTTGTGTTAGACTGGCAATTTTCAATCTCTGACCTAAACCAACAGTTAAATCACAGTAGGAATTGCCCATGGTTGGAACTGCAGCTCCTTACCCGACTGCTTTGCTACCCACCTCCTGGTATGGGCATTGCTTCTGTGCCACACCCCCTCAGAGGGCTGACAAGCTGTACAAAGACACTGCCTGTAAAACCTCAGATTTATTTACTTCAGAAGCTGGAATCTGTTGATGAGTGAATTCAGAAAGAGAAGGCTTGGTCCCACAGTCAAGTCATAAAAGTATAAACCCCAGGGATTAGCTACTGTGCTCGTAAATCTGTATGTGAAGATGTGCACATTACCAAGTCTACAATTCAACTTGATATATAAATGTGATTAATCAGACTAAATAGAGAAGTCTATAAAGTAGCTTGCTTCCACTGTCAACAGAGATATAGTCAATATAATCAGTGGAGTATAAGACACAGTTCATCTCATTTTAAAGTTGCTGTCTAAAATTTGCCAAGTTAATTAGCCTTTAAGTAAGCATTACGTTTTCTTCTGTTGACATAAAGACAGACAACTCAAAAAATGAAAAACCAAAGTTCAAACAGAATAACCGTAAAATCTAGAAAAGGATACAACCTGGAACTTTGAAAGTATTTTCAGTATTGATAGACATTAACAGTTAACAGTGTTATTAAAAACATTTATTGTAGTTAATACTTTGTTTTTAATTTCCATCTTTCTCTGCCTCAATGACTGTAGGAAGCATTACTGAAGCATATCAGAGACTTGGTATTTCATTCACTATCCTTCACACTGGACTCAAAGCTATAATTAACTCCAAAGAATGCCATGAAGAAATAGATCATTCTGTGTCTGTGATTGTATTCAGAAGATTTGTGGTGAATATTAAAAAAAAGGTTATAGAGGTACAGCTGCCCAAGAGCAAGAGATCATCTGTCTTGAACTGAACCAGGAAGGCCTTACGGAAACAAAAACTTCATATATATACATCCTTATATTTTATATCTTCTAACGTAGTACAGTTTCTCCAAACTCAGCTGAGGACAGCAACAAATTGTCATTCTGTTATTTTAACAAAACCTTGTTATTTTTCATTACAGATTGCTTTAAGTGTGGCAACACTGCTGAGTCTGAACAATGGTGCCTATTCCATGATATAGTGGGGTTTTTTGGATGACCTTGTCCGTTCAGCTGCTTTGCTTGCTCAGCAGCTGCTCTGTCACTAAAAAGGACTGTCACTGGTTCCAATATAAAGTGCAAATAGTGTGATAGAAACACACACCAGTAACTCTTCTACAAAGATTTTAAAAGATCTCATCTCTAGTATTATTTTACACTACAAATGAAATTTTATAGATCATTAGTCTAGAATGTGAGCTAGTTGTTTGACAAAATGAATTTAAAAGTCTAGGATTATTTCATGTAGAAAAGTATAGTCTGCACATGTGTTGTAATTATTTTCTGTAGAAATTCATAAGCACTACTGTATCTGCAGACTTTCACTGAATATTTAAAGATTCTGTAGTGGTGCTGTGTGGACATCAATGTTGTGCAGCCTAAAAGCTCTGAATAAGCTCTTGAAATATAACAAATATATGACAGATGAAAGAGTTCTGCAAAAACAGAAAGCTGCTCAAACACCTGCTGTTGCCAAAATACAGCAAGCTTCTTACCAAGGAATTTCATCTCATGTTAAACTGTACAATGTCTTTGTACTGCATAAGGGAAATAGAGAAGTTATCTTTACAGCTGTGAAAATCAACCTTGAATTTCAAAATATTTACAGATAGAATTAAGTATAATTTAATTAGAAGGCCTGTTATATATATTACGTAAATTTCTATTGTGAGAGGGCAAGAGGTCATTTATGGCTTCTAAATTTACATGTTATGGTCCACCATGTTGAACTCAGTCCTTAATACTTATAACTTATGGAAGTCAATCCAAGTACTCTGACATTATATACAGTCCTGGCTGTTTATTTACTCTTCTTTCCAAAGAAAATGGAAGATGTAATTATCTTTTCCTATTCCTCCCTTCTCCCCAGTAGTACACAGACAAGAGCTAACTACATTTCAGTAGTGGGAACTGCTCCTCCCACCTACCAATAACAAAGGATTCCCTTTCTCATTAAAGGTGCACAAAAGCCAATTTTTAGTTCAAGAGGAGGATGTGAACTTCTCTCTATCAGCAGAAAACCACAAAAAATTGAGTGCCTTTGAGAAAAAAAAAATCTTTTAAACGCAATCTAAAAATAAAATTATTTTATTTCATCTTCTTTTGCTTTCACTTTCAGTCTATTATTGAGGTTGTCGTTTACTAAAATGCCAAAGTAGTAGAAAATATATTTTCCTTTAAGGTTTAAAATCACTGTTGTACCATAGCAGGGCATTTAAGAAATAACACATAGGTAGCTTTCATTAAACAAAATCCAAAATGAACCCACAGTCTGGCCATGGTTTCTAGGAATGAAGAGAATGTGTATATATGTGTTTTTTGAATAGGACACTTATTAAGATTTTAATTTTCTGTCAAGGACAACTTACCCTATCAAGATGAATCTTTTATGATTCATTTACCAAGTGTGACTGAGGCAACTGACATTAATTTAATCTGTGATTGTGAACATTAGTATTCATAAAGAATCAGAATCACAAAAAGAACCATTTAGTCTTTCTTTTCTTCCAAAGAGATGGGTTTATGTTGTGTAGTTAAGATCACATTGAGTTGTAGACTTTCAAATAAATGTTGAAATAAAAATACTGAACAGAAATAATAATACTTGGAAATATTTAGTGCTGCTTCTTAGAGATAGGCTTGAGTGAAATACTGTAAAAAATATGTACAAATTTAATATTTACTCTCAAAAGGCAGTGTTTAACCTCAACAGTTATTGTCATTTCTCATTTGGCCCAGGACTTCATTTTTGGAGGAATTCTAACCTTGATTTAAAACTAATTGAGAAAGGGATGGGAAATAATTAACATAAAGTAAACTTTCATTTTTATGTGTCTCATATTCTCCAGAACATAAAAGCAAGACCAAGCACATTTTGCCAAATCAATAGTGCATAAAAAATCCCAGGTTTCAGAAAAACAAGATAGCATCATTGCATAACACACATGAAACTACAACATATTTAGTGTTAAATTGGTCACAGGATCTAGCTAACCCAGATCTGAAAATAAAAATTATTAGTTAGATTTCCCTAACAACTTCTCCCTAAATGGGAATGCAAAGGGAGGAAGGACCAAACCTTCAGGCGAAGGTATCAACCAAAAAACCACCTCTGTTTCCTGTCCACAGGGCTTTGAACTCAAACTGCCTCTGTATGTCAGAGACTTGGGGGGGAGAATAAAATGTTCTGCCTGTGCATCTGCTCAGCACAAACCCTGACAGCTCTCTGGCTGCACCACTCTGAACCACAATGTTGTCCCAAAAGTGCTGAGGCTGATCTGTCAAAGGGAACATGAAGGGACAGATGTTGTTGTTGATTTTGTGATTTGCACATTAATGCAAAACCTGTGAACTTAAGACTTCTCCTGACTCCTACAAGTGTGATTGGAGAAAAATTGTCATCAATGCAACTGGTCAAGGAAATGGTGCTCAAAGCAGAAAACTGTGTAGAGTTCCTACTGAGGACTTTCCTCAAAGACCCTGGTATCTTATAGGTCTTCAAGTAACAGAATAATGACTGTTGAATATGCCTTCAGGTGCCATGGAATAAGAGATGTAACAATTTAAGCTGCAGAAGAAGTAGAAATCCAAGGAATGACTAGAACCTAGAGAATTTATAGATTTCAAGAAGAAACATGTTCAAAGATATAATGATTTAATCACTTCATATTTGACCTAAGGTTAATCTTTTATTCCGGTACCAATTTGACATTTCAATCTAGACAACCTTCATCAATTGCATATTTCTTTTTCTGTTCTGGATCACAAAATAGTAGAATGATTTTGAAATTCATCTGCCTGGGAATACAAATATTGAGATTTGCTGGCTGTGTAAAGCCAACTAAGTAAAATAGTGATTCATAAATTTCCATAGACATAGCCATATGACACTAACAATAGCATAGAGACAGGAGATAGTAGAGGAGACAGTGAAGAAATTTCTAAGCTGAAAAGTGAAATACATGAGCTTATTTAAGAGAAACTCCTTTAATTGCCTGGGTGTACTGAAAGAATCGAATATTGTTGTATTCATACTGCTTCAAAGAGAATAATAGAATGAATCAATGAAATAATCGGTAAGCAGATTAATTCCATTAAAATATTTCACAGATAAACTAAGTATGCCTAATTTTATCCACATTACCTATATTAATCCTAGACTGCAAAAAAAAAAAAAAAATCTTTATTTTACAGTTTACAGTATATAGTGGGATCTCTTTTTTTCCCTATACTCATTCTCATACTCCCTGTATATATTTCAACTTCAGCTAAAACCAAAATCTGAATTCAAAAAGCAGGAAACCTCTATTTAAAGAAAATGACCCTAAATAATTCTTTGTTCTTTCCATATGTCAATACATTATATTGTATATTATAACAATATTGGGACTTATTAGAAACTTAAGGTTCAAACTTTTGCATGAAATAGAACATAGGGTAAATTACTGAATTGATTCCTGATTATACCAGATAATAGGAGAAGGGAATGATCCATCTCTGGAAGAATGTTTTCACCTAAAAGGTTGTCAAGTATCTCAATGGGCTGTTCAGCAAAGTGTGGAGTCACCAACCCTAGCAGTGCTCAAAAAACAACTTGAGGTGCATTTAGTGATGTAGTTTAGGTGATATGGTGGTGTTTGGTCAAAGACTGAGCTTGATGATCTTGGAAGTCTTTTCCAACCTAAATGATTCTATGATTCTATGATCTTGATTTTACATTTCTTTTTAAGCGATGGCTTTTCCCACATACATCACCACCAAAAGGTGGATTTGCATTGCCATTTTGAAGTTAACACCTAACAGCTGCAGCAGGATGAACAACACATCCCTTTCTTTGTCTTCCTTTCATCTGTTTCAGCTAGCAAACTTCTGCAGGACCTGCATGTATAGAGAGAAAGCCAGCAGTACCCAGCTGTCACACATTGGCAGGATTCATTGGTGAGAGCAGAAAAAGTTTAGAGTTAAAACCAGCAGTCACTTTCATATATTTAATGGCTTACATCCCCTTTTTAAGGATCAACATCCAGACTTCACTGAAATTAAGAATGAAATGTCCTATTGAACTGGGAGCAAAGCAGCCTGAATAGTAAGATAATAAAAATGAGTGTGGTTTTCTGCTGCATATCAGCACTAAGGCACTTCAAACCACCACATGATAATGGTAGATTCCTTAAAAAGAATGAATAATGCAGTTTGTCACCCTAAGGTTGATTCTAAATTTTAGGTTGGGTTTTGGTGGTGTAGACTGGTATTTTTATTTGATTTGGAAACATTTTAGCTAAAATAAAACAGTCATAAACACCGTCAACAGATTGGAAATTCTGGCCTGAGGTTAATCTGTCAGAAATGAAAACAGTGCCTCTGCTATGTAAGGAGGGAGTGAAATCTGTCTCACAAATATCTTCAAAAATCTTTTCATTAATGCTTCTACTATTTATGATGGAATAGCCATTGAATTTTAAACCTCAGAACCATCTGCCAAGACTTCTGGTTTTATAGTGTTGCACATAAATGGGAAAGTGACCCTGGAAAGTCCAAAACAGTTGGGTGCTTTCATGTGAAGACTTTTTTCCATCATCCTTATTGCAATGTTCTCTATAAATGTTATTTGTGGAAAACTCTTTAGTTTAGTGTTCTTCCATTGGTTTCAACTAATCAATACATGTGCTTCCTTTTCATCTGGGGCCAAAGCATTCTCGGTCCAATGTAATGTTCCATACCTAGCACAGATCTTCACCAAGCTCCAAAATGCTGACATTGTAAATTCCTAAAGAAAAAAAAAAATACCAAAACCCCAGCAAAAAAAAAATCAAAAACCTAAACCAATAAAATAAAATAAAATCAACCACTTAGATAAATATAATCTTATAACTTCAGAGAGTCTGTGCCACAGTACACAAGATTTCACAAGAGTGCTGTACCAGTAAAGGAATATAATTTTTAATTCTTTTGTTACTTTGTGTTACACACCTGACAGTGACTGGAAATATAGGAAAAGCCACAGTGCTGGCATGCTGAATTGACTGCATAGTTATCAAAAAATAAAGTTTTTTCTCAAGCACACCACCTACCCCCTGTTTTGTATTGCTGACATAAATGTTGCCATGCAGCCAGAGGGAAGGGGTGAGCCACGATGTGGTGACTTCAGTGGTTCCTTTCTGACACTTCTGTGTTCCAAATTTCCCAGACATACTGACAAAACATTATTCTCTGTAATTTTTGCTTTTCTCCAGGCATGTTCCATACCCCTTTACACAAAGCATAAATAAGTTTCTTCTTTAAAAAAAAGTTTTAAAAAATTAAATGTAGTATTCTCCTTGGTCATTTTGCCTGTATATAGTTTTTAGTCTAGACATATTCTATTAATGTCTGTTTACTCTGGGTCATGTTATGATGCTCCAGTTCAATAATACTTTATATCAAGAGTGAAATTTTGACGCCTTTCTAAAGTTTTTGCAGCTTACTTCGCTTTTTCAAGGAAATCAAGGAGGCAATACAAATATTCAGCTTTATGGGGGCAGAGGTCTGGAAAAGCCTTCCTGATAGAGTTTAGAGGTCCAGACCCTTGTAATCCTGATCCATCAAAATAATTCACACACATGCCACACATGCCAGTTTTCTGGTATTTACAGAAAAGAGTGCAAAGCTGAGGAACCAAAGTCTATGGTAGATTACCTAAATAAATCCAGTGTAATTCCAGGCAGTTGGTAATTTGGTAATTAAGTCCTTTAGGGACCACTGTAACTTTCAAAGGATGAAAGTGAAATTATTATCTCATGATGGAAAAATCTCACTCTACACACATTTCAGACAACACAAAATCTCATATTTCCATATTTGCTCCAGATAATAAAGGTTCTGAACATTATTAACTGTAAATCCTCTCATTGAAGCATCTTTTTTATTACAGTGGAGAACTGTTGCCACCCACTGCATTGGTCTGTAGCATTTCCAGAAGATAAATTTTGCACCCTGAGTCAGTTCAGATGTGTCTGGGCTCACAAGTTACCTTGTACACAATAAAAGTCACAACAAAAATAGAATTGTTGACACAAGTCGAAGTTCCAAATATTACTAATCTATGGGTGATAGAGAATTATACATTTACATATGTCTTGATTGTAAACTTTCTGCACCTACCAGTTTTTGTTAGTTATGTTTGGATTATTTTAGAATGTTGCTCATTTCCCTTTCTATTCCCTTCCAGACAATGTACAGTTTTTATGATTTTGTCTGACAGCTTTGATCTTGATATTTGAGATCCCTAGGTTATCAGAGGTCTTAAGCCCATAGTTTACATATGTAAATTCTTATAAATTTTTACATCTTACTTCACTAATTTTTACATTACTGATTTTTACATCTGTCTAAAGGTGAGGTTTGTCTTAAATATTGCATGTATTCAACTGTTCAAAAGACAATTGATTTGAATATGAGCATTGTGTAGATTGTAGATTTCTAGCTAATCTTTGGAATTCAATTCCTTAGGCCATGCAATCCTGTAATTTTGTTCTTGCTGCTAAAGAACTATTTGAGTAAGCTGGTTACATGTCAGGAGTGATACTTCAGATTTTACCTCTAGGTTTCTGTAAGAATCCACACTGAGAAGAATAATACTACCTGGAATCAAATAGGTTTATTTCTCCTTTTGCAAATTTGTATTCTGCAACTCAGCCTGAGAGCTGCAAGTGTGTTCTGCGTCAGGGTGGGAAAGTGGCCAAAAATACTTCAGTGTCATTAAAATTAAACAAAACTTCCCTTTTTCAGAAAGAGCAGTGCAAATCGGGGTATATATTCATGCACCAGGTACAGTCAGCTCTGCAGAGCAGCACCAAGGCTCAGAGGGCAGTAGAGATGTCACCAGCATCACTTTGGGCAGACACTGCACAAAGTGTCTGCAAAAGCAGTACTGCACAGCCAGACCCATGCTGAGCAGGACGTGGGGAAGCATGCCAGACCTGTTCATAAAACAAATGGAAATGGTGTTTTAGTGGAATGACGGAGGTAGAAAAAGATAAATACTCCTCAGAAATGAAACATAGGAGGAACTGTTTAAAAGTTTAAAATACTCAAAGCTGAGTTCAAAGATGGAAAGGTGAAATTGGAAGTCGACATAAACTGAAGAGAGCTATCAGCTTTTTCCACACAAATTGCAGGGATTGTATGACACAGCACTGAAGACATATGGGTGTAATAAGGAAACATGATGTAACTGGGGATAACTGAAAGTTGGCCATATTAGGAAACTAACTGGATTATATAAATACTCCAGAGCCATTAAGTTTATAGAAAGGACAGTTTATATAATGGGAAATATTTATAGACTTAGACCTCCTGGATATGTAGAAAGAACCAGACGGAAAGTATTGCAAATGTCAGCCATATATAGCCTTTACACAAAGCAGTGTAAAATTTTGTATCAGTCCAAAATATCTCCAGGCTCAAAGTATAAAAGCATTGCTTCAAAGAATGCTAAGAAATTGTGCCCTGATGGTACAATTTATTTTTAGCACAGTATTTTAATTGTTTGTCAGTTTATCTGGTAGCTCATTTTATTTTCTCCAAAAAGTGTAAGATTTTTATGATAATATGTTTTCTTACTTCCTATTGAAAAGTGCCTGGACTAACTGTCTTAATTTCATAAACACATACGGCCACAGAATCATAGAATGATTTGGGTTGGAAGAAATCCTTATATTCTGTAGAATTATCTCTTGAATTTCTGTTCATTGAGAATTAAATTCCTATTCCTTAGGGGCTGAATGTAAGGATTGAGGGGTGAGATAGGGTGAAGTAGGTTAATTACTGCAGCTTTACATTTAAGTCTGGGTTTACTAGACTGTGGCTTTGCTATTCAAAGCAGATCTGCTTCATCAAGATAACATTCTTAATAAATGCATGGAAGCATTAAAAAAATATGTAGATTTGATGCTTAGGGACATGGTTTAGTGGTGGACTTTGCAGTGTTAAGTTAATGGCTGGATTCAATGATCTTCGACTTCTTTTTCAACTTAAATGATTCTTTAACTTTATGACCCAGTGTGGCTCAGATGTCTATCTAAAGTCTTAATGAAACCTAAACCCACAAATGGATTGAACATATAATTTGACCACAATTCAACAATCGTTCAGATGTCTACAGAACTCCCATGAGTAACTCACCTGTCACATAATCCTTAACTCAGGGCAGGTTTCCTATCCAGCAAGCATGAACTTACAGGTGTAAGTCTCACTGAAATCAGTAGGTATTGACCTTCCTGTTGTGATTGTCAAGGACTTCTTAGACATCCACTAATGTGCTTTGTTAACTATGGTATTAATGTTAACATTTCAACATGTTTCAAAGTAAATGAGTTTAGTGGCACAGAGGTAAGAAAAAAACCCTCTCACCTCTATCATCTCTAGACTTATATTGTATTATTAGCCTGCTTTAGTCGCTTCTATTCACTGATATATATATATATAAATAGTCAGTTTCAACTCCATTCCTAGAGGAGTCACAGCAAAAAAATACTAAAAGTTCTTTTTATTCTTTTCAAAAGGAGCAGAATACAGGATAAAATCAGGTTCTAATATTACAGTGATATTCTCCATTTTATGACCCTAATGACGTTACCTCTAAATTTAGAAATAAACTCCATAGATTTGAAAATGCTAGAGATATTCTAATATCTAAGAAGAAAAGTTGGAAACAGTATTTTCAGAGAAAACTTGGCAGAAAAAAAAATTAGCCGCCCATTGGTAATATTGATAATATTATTTATATGGAAAGAAAAAAAAAAAAAAAAAAAGCTTAGTTTAAAATGGGATACACATCTTCTTCCTTATTCTAGAATATGTGCTGCAATTCAGGTGCTGGGTTTTTTGTCAGCAAGTATAACTAACTGGTGGTATGTCCAACCCTGACAACTGAAAGCAATTGGATGGGGTTTTCAAATTAAAACAAAACCATTGTTACTGAAAATTTTCTGAGTTCTATATACTTCAGAAAAATATAAGACGGAAGAGACAAGATATTGAAGTGTTAGAGTCACTGACAAATATGGGAAATAATGCCATTTGTTGACATCAGTCATAAGTTTTCTGAAACATCCTAGCCTAGAGAAATTGCCTAGGATAATGGGTGGAAACAGAATGTTAAGAAGATTTTCTTCAGAATAATATTTGAAAAAACTCACTGTATAAAACTAAAAAGGAACTGTTTCTTACCAATAAAGCTAGTAGCTTATTTTTTAATTTTTCAGAATTCCTGTGCTAGAATTTAAAATATAAGGCATTTATTGAGAGGAAATTTAAAGAAAATCCTTCAAAAGGCATCTCTGTGAAAGGATGTGCATGCTTTTTCATTCTTGTTTATAAAGACTATTACAATTAGTTTAGATTGGGGTGGAAATGAAGGAATGAAGTTAGAAGGAGGGCTTTACAACTAATTTCCTCTATATAACCATATATAGCATTTTATGTATATATGTAACTCTAGATATAACTCTATCATCAAGATATAATCAATCTCAATCACATTTGAGATTGTGTCACCACAGGGCTTTTAAGTAGGCCAGCATAGGATTAACATTTGTCTGCACTAATAACATATCCACGAAACCTCCAAAATTTCATGGATCATAAGTCACATCAAACTTAGCTAAAGCTTTCATGACAAATTTATAATGTGGGACAATTAAGTTGTAAATTGCACATGTTTTGAGTAGTCTTGTAAAAATGAAAGACAGAAATTAAAGTTTCAGTGATTGAATGCCAAATTCTGAACAGACTCATGAGAACCAAATGGGCAAATTCCATACAGGAAGGCCTTGGGAAGCATTAGCTGGAAGAATGACATTATATTAGAGATAGCTGTGAGTGTTAAAGGTTATAACCAAAGAAAAGATAAGATGAATAAATCCTAGTAGGAAATTAGTGACTCCAAGTATATGGGGAAACATGCAATCCAAACCTCTCAAATAATGACAGCCTTGCTATGAGCATCTGGCTTTAAAACCAAGAGAATGCGGCCTCCCTGTCAAAATCTTATTTATACCCACGGCTATCCTGTCATTAGGGGCTTTTGAGACATTTTAAAAGTAATGGAATTAGCATGATCCAAAGAAAATAATCTCCACCCTTTTTTTTGTACCAAGTATAGATAATTTCTCTGTGGATGTGTGCTATATTTGTTAACATCTCTGCTCTTAGCAAAAAAAAACCTCCAACAGCTCTACCCACAGTAAGTTTAACATGAAAATATCCAAGAGGCACATTCAAGGTGTTTCCTGCTGTTGGATACTCTGTTGCTGTGCATAAAGGGATCAACACAATAGCACCTGAAAATAAGATGTCACATAAAGCAAAAGTAACCACCAGGCACTGCAGGGCAAGTGGAGCCCTCAGTTCTCAAAGCAGCTCTTACTCATAAATTACCATTGCCAAATGTCTGCACACTCCTCGGGTTTCTGGCTGTTGTCAGGAGAAGTGTGGATAATTCAGGGATCAATTCAGTATTGCTTGGCTCAATACTTTGAAGCATTTGATTCCAAAGTACTAAAACATATCTCCCAAGGCTGAATTAGCTCCATAAATTCAAATAAGATTTATGATGTAGGTCGGTTGGATATGGAATGGGTCAAAATCAGATGCCAAGATTAGTTCATTTTGAGAATAAAAAAGCTGTTACATTCCTTCAACAGTCTTTCCACAAAAAGTGTTAGCCCTCTCTCACAAAATGAAAAAAAAAAGATGAACCAAAAGAGAATCCACACAAAAAAATGAAATGCACTGTAGGGACAGGCAGCAAGGAGAAGCCATAATTAAAAAAAAAAATACTACTGAGGGCCTATCTGAGGATTTGTAAAGAAGAAATGTATTTCACCTGAAGACTTTTCTTTACAGTTTGAATAATAAAATTTTGACTTAAAATACATCAATGACTCCAGGATCTAAGAGGAAAACTGAAGAGACTTTAATATATTTAAGCAATAGTTGCATCTCAACTCACATCAAAACTGTATTTTTACATTTTATTTTTTCCTTTAGGTTTTCTCAGTGCAATTGATTTGGATATACTGTATACACAGAATGCAAGCACAAGATGGAAAAGAAACAAGTTAATTCTATTCCTCTGTATTCTCTGTTTCATTTCATAATATTAACTGTATAAATAATAGTCTAAAAGTATTCCTGTGAGGCCAGCAGAAACCAGTTCAGATTTCATTGAACCCAGTTTTAAAATGTTCAGCCCCCCTGACTTTATTTTAAACAACAGTGAATATGAAAGTATTGTGAGAGGATAGAAGAAAGGAAGAACTAAAGTGAAAGAGCAATAACTGTATGCTGTTAGGAGTTTTAATTGGGTTTTAGAAAAACAACCTTTATTTAAACAAATGTCAGTAGAGGCAGAATGCCATTGTGGTACTGAGGAAAACAGGATTAAAAACAATAAACTTCTCACAAGGTTTGGTTCAGCATATATTTTCATTCTTGTCAACCAAACTTAAATAAGGGGACTTGATAAGGAAGCATTTGTGGCATATTTATATTACACGAGAGACAATGTTTTGAAATAACACGTGTGAAGTGCATTAGGCATGTTAGTGTGGGGTTTTCTGCCAAACATAGCTGCATTGGAAGGAAAACAAACAAACAAACAAATGTCTACAAGTTTTCAGAGACAGTGTTAGC
>WEIU01012883.1:8452-33513 GCA_013389925.1 Aegithalos caudatus | reverse complement strand
GACGTCATCACGAAACTCCTCTCTCACATCGATGACCTCTTTTACCTTTTTTTTTTTTCCTCTGTCCGTTGATCCTGATTCATATTAAAATAATTCAGCATTTTTGAGCTAGTAAAACTTAAATAAACTCTTTATCAGTATGTTATGGTATGGATTATTTGATAAGTAAATTTATGGCACACATTAAGGTAAAGCACCAAATAAAATATAAAGGAAAATGCTTATAGCTAAAAGTCAATTCTTGGAAATAGTAGTTTCTTCCACCCTGGTTAATAAAGAAATTATTTGTGACTAAAGTAACTCTGAGTTTCTCCACATTTTTGTTTGCTGTACCTTCTGATGAAGTTTGGTATGGACACTCCTCAAGGGCCAGCCTGGTTCTGCCTATCACAAAAAGGTTCAGTCATTTTGGAGGATGATTTGATAGGAAAAATTCATCTGGAAAAATGGGGTAGTTCCTCCCAGAGTCAAAAATCAGCAATTAAGTTGACAACCCAAGCATATGCTTTAGACGAGGTGTGTGAGAACAAACCCACAGTGGATCACAACTTGAAGGCCTCACATCCTTTCCTATGGCCCAGCAGAAAGTGACAACAGTGGAAAAAAGTTCAAGATAAATTTTAAAAAATGGCTTTACAAGTTGAGACAGATTTGCCACACTGACAACATCCCATATGTCTTTGTGTCCTGGTCTGGTGCTTATGGATAGACTCAGACAAACAGGCAGAGAAGCTGCTCTACTACAGCTGTGTTTGGCTTTGACATCAAGCAAAGTAACTATGAGAGATTTAAAAGCAGAATATTAGGTTTATTTCTCCTCTTAGAGGTAGTATGAACTCATTTTGATGCTAAAAGTTTATATGCTGCTACACTCCTAAAGAAAAATCTGATTCATCTCAAAAAGGATAGGTCTTCCTATAAGAAGAATCCAATGAGAATACTGATTCTCACACTGGGAATTAAGATGTATTTTATTGAACATATAAAATGACAACATAATGACAATTCCAGCTTTCTAATTCCCCAGTAGAAAAGAGGCAGATTAACTGTCTCCAGAACTGACTGATTTTTTTTATATATTTCCCCCCACCTCTCTCCCAGGAGACAAGGTTGATTGTTCAGCTCATCCTGTTGACTGAAAGAAAATCTCCCCCTGATTTTTATTCCTGGAGAAAGCTCAGAGGAACTACCTGACTGCTAAAGCACTTTGCCAAGTGGCTGGTGTTTAGCTTCCAAACCAGTTACAATCAGCAGCCTCAGATCCCATAAGCATCTCTTGGGTTAGCAGCAGAAAGCAGCATAGTAAATATTTCAAGATATTTCAAGAATTCTGTATTTTAAAAAAAAAAACAAAAACCTTTTTAAAACATCTTTTTCGGCTGATTGAAAATAGTAGATATAAATAGGAGGTAGTTTACTCCTATCTTTTTGAAAATGCTTTTAGCAGGACTATGGTTTCCTTCATGCCTTTTTAATGAGCTAATACTAAATTACTTCAAAGAGATTGCATTTAGTGCTGCAACCAGTTCAGAGTTCATGGGGATCCCAGGCATTGGGAACATTGATGGCAGGAATAGAGACAGAAAGCTCAGAATTTTGCCCTTCTCTCCCCATCCACAGATCTTGTCTGGTTTGTCCTTGCATTGCTGCTTATCTTAGACCTCTTTCTTCTCTGTAACAACTGTATCCTCCACTGATATACAAACACTGAAATTTGGAGAGAGAGCCAGGACACTGTTATGGTGATATGTGAAAACAAAAGTGGAGACAAAGAATTGCCACCTACCTCTTGACTGCAATATACAAGTAAGGAAATAACCCTTAGCTGAGGCACATGGATTTGAAATGGGAACATTTGTATTTACCCATAAAAAGGATTAGCAACATCTAGACCCCTTGTGGGACTGCAGCAGGAGCAGCTGTAGATTCTTTGCCTTGGCTGTTTAATTAATATCTCCCTGCCTCTGGTTTATTTGCACAGCTTTAAAAGAAGTGTGTTGCAGCTTTAGCATTTCCTGAAGGCTGAAATTCATTTTCTATTCACTCTGACCTTTGGGTACCACATACATTTAGTTATATAAAAATTTTAACCTCCTTCCAATACAGCTTCATAAAAAGATTCATACTCCTATTTTGAGATTCCTGAGTTGAGGAGATGCATAGGATATGTCTGTATTTTTTTTTTCCTGTCCCTTAATCTGTTAATAAAACACTTGGGCACACTCTGTCAATATTGTATTGAGACATTTGGGGACTCACAGCCAGCTGCTTGTTGGCCAGGTCAATATCAAAGGCAAATCTGGAGCAAGGCAGACTTTGGAGGCCCAGAGGAGACTGTAATATAGAAAGAACCAAACACAGAAATGAGACCACAGAACTGTAGAGCTTTCTTTCAATTAGTCATGTTGAACCACTTAAACATATTTTTCCTAACTCTACATACTTCAGTTTTTTTCCCTTTCAACAGGACAATGTAGCCAAATTAAATAGAAATTACCATACTTATTAAATGGCAATTAGGGTTTGTTTGCTGCATTGCATTTATTCCAAATTAATTTACTATTGCTATAATGGTGAAAAGTTAAACCATTTGATATGGTTGAATGTGCACATTAATATAATTTAAAGAGCATAATGATTACCCATTTTATTACTTCTGTATTGTAGTGCTGAATTAATTTATGCCAGTTATAGTTGATTATTATGGTTATTAACATCAGTAAGTGCTCTTTAACAATCAATCGAGATCTAACACTAACTGCCTTGTTAGAGCTAAATTAAATGCTGGAGACACTCTGCTCACTCTGTAACCCTATCCAGTTTCACTGCAGTTTTCTTCCCTTTACCTAGTAACCTCAGAAGCTGGATTAACTGCAGCAATTATATGCCTCATTAGCAATAAACAATACTAGCTGGCTGCTGGTGGCTATTGTGCCACAGGTGCACGTAGCCATTACAGCTGTCTCAGCAGACAGAGAGGGATACAGCAAAACCTCTTCTCTCTGGAGTGTCTAATCTCCAGGAAATAGAAGGTGGTTTAGCCTGCTAATGACAAGGAATGTTGGGACAATGTTGACATGCCCCATAAAGCTGCAGAACAAGGTAAAATTAAAAAAAAATAAAAATGGTGCTGCCTCTCTATGACCAACTAAAGAAACATGAATTATAGTTTTTCAAATTTCTATATGAACGAACTGCAATGCCCACAGTTAATATAAAATATGTAGAAACTGTATTTTCAGTGATCTTGACTTTTCCCTATATTAAATAGCTTCATGTGAATGAATAAATACTTTCAGGTATGTAGATCAATTCCACTGTTGTTTAAATGAAAGTTTACTTTTAACTAGAAAATCAAAAATGGGGTATGAATTTTAAAATCCTCCTGAACCTTACAAAAGTTTCCTTCATTTCAGGAAGAGGTAGATGTTCTGGTCCCTTCTCCAAGTACTTGTTTCCTTCATTTTCCTTAGTGAATTTCTAATGTGAAATAACAATAAAGTCTGAGAAAATACAGATAAAGGATTTTGCAGTAAGATCTTTTGAATAAAGTACTACAGTGGGAGGTGTTGCAGAGACAATTGCAGGGCAAAGACAGTTCAGGTGATCCCACAGGTTCCTGACACCTTGGTAAGGCAAACCAATAATCTGCTGTCTGTTCAAGACCCTTGAGGCAAACAATTGCTTTGCAACTAGAGAAAAAGTCCAGTGTCTGCAAAAAGAGACTGAATTCTTTACTACTGCAAACTCTAAATAAACATTTGTAGCTGGAGATGCTGAATAAGGATATAGCATTTGGGGGAACCCTTGCCATTTTTTTATAAAAGAGACATTGGAGAAACTATAATATATATTGTGTTTCACAGAGCCTGACTAATTGGAGCTTCATTTGGGGATCTATGTGGTTGAAGCTTCACACAGTGTTTGCATGTCTGGTGGGTGCACTATGAAGGTTTTAAGCAGTCACTTCACATCCCCATCCCTGCTCTTACTGTTAACTTTATCTGTGTCTGTATCTTTCTGTGTGTGTGTCTGCCCACCTTTGAAGAGGCCCACAGACACACCCCTGCCAGGAGATCTTGATAAGATACAATATGTCACAGGAGAAAGTTGGCCAAAAGGGCATGGAGCAGTGGGAGAAAAAGCAAATTGTAACCCCACTATCATTTCAGCTGGATCTCACACTGAAATTATAGGTACAGGCACTTTCTGAGCCTGGCTCAGCTAAATAAGCCTGTAAATTAATTTTCTTTTTTTCTTTTTTTGGTTTGTTTTTTTTTTTTTTTTTTTTTTTTTTTTTTTTTTTTTTTTTTTTTTTTTTTTTTTTTTTTTTTTTTTTTTTTTTTTTTTTTTTTTTTTTTTTTTTTTTTTTTTTTTTTTTTTCTTTTTTTGTCTGTTAAAGAGGAAAAGCTGCAGATCTTGAGGACAAGGAGTGAACACTAGTGCAATGTACTTTCCCAGCCTCCCTGTCTAGGATCACACACCCCTGGGATGGCTGGAGAATGAGTCCAGATACTTCTCACTTCAGCCTGAAATCCAATAACTCCATGCACCATTGTGTTGCCAGAAAATTAAGGAAAAAAATGCACAGAAAGCAGCTGCAGGGAAGCAATCACCATCTCCAAACTAGAGCAAGAGAGTCTAACCTCATCCCAAATAAAAATTGCTTTATGAACTGCTGTCAAACCCCTAAGTAACAGGGGCTACAGTATAATTGGGTTTGACAAGAGGAGCAGCATATGCCAAAATTAATCAGGATGCTAGGCTGTGTAAAAGAGAATGGCCTAGAAGGTCCAAAGAAATCTTACACTAATTAGAAGCAAGAATATCAATTGATCCCTGTATATAGTGTGGAGGCAATTCCTGTGTGGGATAAGAGACCCCCAGAAACCATGTCTAACCTTGCAAGGAGGAAGATGTGAAAGGATTCACTGGTGTTCTTAACAGCAAGGGTGTGCAGGGTGCCTGAGCCGTTGGGCAGAAATGCTTCAAAAGCTGGAAATATGGCTTGGTGAGAGACAGTAAAATACAAGTTAAATTCTAACAAGTAAAAGTGTAGAGCAAAATACTGAGGTCAATAAAAAGAAAATGGTAAATATACCTATTAAATACAGAAATTCAGCTTGATGAATTCTTTGAGCCAGAAGTAGGAAATTGAATAATGAGAGAAGAAACCAAGAAGAAGGGGAGAAAAGTTCCATTTTTATGGAAAATACACTCACACTGTGTTTCCATGACAGGATGTGGAGTGGTTTTTATTTAAGGCGATAAAGATGATCAAGGGGAAAACATTAGTGTTTTATGAATTTTATTGGGGAGAAATCATGGAAGGTTTGAGTCTTAAAGTTTGGATGTACCACCTCCTGCCACTACAAACACAGAGGAGCCTTTCACTCTGTATGCAGCTTCCAGACTCAGACCTGTCAAAACTGGCAGGTCCACAGGCAGTAGGTTTTATGAGTCTCATTTTTGGACATATCTTGGACACTCAGTAGATCTGCACGTACGTGACAAGCCTCCTGTATTGCAGACAAGCCTGGGCTGTGCAAGGCAGAACAGCTTTGTCCTTGGTGTTCAGGAGAGCTCTTCTTTTTTGACACCATGGTCTTTTGTCTGGGATTTTTAAACATCTGGTAGCCCGGGCTGTAGGCCGTGCTGAAATCTAGCAGTCTACCATCAGAAAGCTGGCAAATGTGAAACAATTTTCTTTCCTTCTGTGAGAGGTTTTCTCACAATTCTGTTAAAATACAGCACTCCTTGCTGGCCTCTGAATATCTGCTCTCAGCTGGAGCAGAGGGGGTACCAGACTGCCACTACAGGGCATTTAATTGAGGTATATAATTCCCTCTTGGAAAAAGTGTGCTGGCAGATGTTGCTTGGTACCCTCTTGGCTTGTGTGTTTACATGCATCATATTCACAGACTTCTTTATCCTCAAGTATTTGTTCAGGATTCAATATGTGACTTGGACTACTCCCAGACCTGATGAGAGTACCTGCAGTGCCCTTCCTCTGCCCAGATTACATTTTTAACTATTTGAAAACTACTGAATATCATGTATTTTCCAGTCATTACATGAACTCCAGATGTTTCAATGAAGAGGAAAATCTTGACAGATTATTGCCACTGTATCTCATCTTCCTGGTAGTTTTTTGGGTTTTTTTTTTTTTAATGTAATCTATGTGATAAAAATTTATATCATGATGAGTCAGATTATCAAATTCATAACTGATATCAGTCCACTGAAGCCAGGCTGTTTTACCCCTCTTTTGTGTTAGCCTTCTCCTTTCTTTTTGTTTCTTGTTTTACACCAGAAATTTCAGGCTTCAGCTGAGATGGGGCTCTCAACATAATCAGCATAATAGTAATACATAAAAAAGACTGCCAGTCTTCCAGAAAGTTTGGAACCATGTTTAGACAGTCCAACTTCCACCCAAATCCTCATGTCCAATAATATCAACTGTTTGTTTATAACTTTTATTTGTTTTTGTTAGAACATTGAAGGCTTAGCATCCTCTAGGAGTTCTCTGTCAGGGCACAGAGAATAATATAGAAATAAGTTTCCTACTTTGAGATTTAAGTCCTATGCAGATTTATTTGTGCTCTCATTTTAATCTAAGGATTCTAAAATTTCCATAAGGAATTGGATGATTTCTTTACTCCTGTGTGGGGCAGTGTTTAATGATGTTTCCCTACCAGCTTGCAGGCTTTGAGCAGAGCCTGCCTGGCTGGTGCTGCACACCCTGCATGTCTCTCACACACATCCAGGCCTTCCTGCAAACTGCTGCCTGACAGCTTCCTGCAGCCTTTGGAGACAGCCAGGAGAAGAGAATGAGAGAGACACATTTAGAAGTAGTTGTATTTAGTGTGTCAGAAATAAAAGCAGCCCTTGAAACCTCTTTGGAGCTGGAGGGGGCTGGGAAGCAAACTCTGGTTTGCAAACAGCGGAAACTTCATCCCTTCCTTTCTCTCTCTCTCCCCATGTAGCACCCTTATATTTCAATGCTAAGTGCTTTTTAAATTCCTCCTGGGGTGACTATTTACATATTATAATGTGAAGTAATGAAGGGAAAGGGATGTTATGCAAAGCAATTGCCTCTTGTCCTCTTCTCCTGAGTGCAAGGGCCAAGCACATTTCCTGCCATCTGTTTAACTCCATCTCCTGATGCTCATAATGAACCTGGCAGTGCTGGACAGATGGAAATCACTGGCAGGCATAGCTGTTTACTTGTAAAGGCAGCCCTAATTTGTTAGACTTGCCAGGCAAGTCCCCAGTGGTCAGATATTTCATAGTGATGGAGGGTTATTAAAAGAGCTCAGGTGAAGAAAGCTCTTCCCAGCATATGTGCCTAAGCTGAAGGCTGAGTTTTGCCACTGTGCCAGAACAGCAGCAGAGCTCGATGCTGCTATTAGCAGAATGGGGGCCAGGCTCCTGACCTTGTCTGGTGGCAGTTCTCACTCAGTCTCACACTGACCTGGGCTTCGTTAGCTCTACAGCCATCTGCCACAGATCATATTTATCTCAACTTAAGACCTCACTAGAGAACAAGAGGAGAAATGTGATTAGGCTTTTGTGTGCTGGCTACAAGGCCATTTGCCTGCTGAAAGGCACACAGGCAGCTATTCCAGTGAAAAAAGCCTTTTTTAGAAAATAAAAAGATAACTGAATAAAATGTGGATGTCATGAGAATACTCTAGGGACTGCTGGTTGGTTTATCATTCTACATCATTCATATCTTTTCTCCTCCCTCACCCCTCTCTGTCTGATATGAAGTTAGAAATGAGAAAATGAGAGAAATAAATACTTTGTGTAACTGAAGTTCTTTTATCAATCACAAAAACCAAGTACAGAAAAAGAGATGATTAGAAAAATGTGAACCTTAGAGTCATATAATACATGGGACCTAAAGGAGAAATTCTGTTTCTATTACTGGATTACTTTCCTCTTTTTAAATTTTGCCAATTTACATAAGACCATGAGACACAGTCTAATCAAATCTGGGGTAGAGTATAAATAAGAAATAAGAGAGAAATCTTTCATTGAAATCTTTTTTCCTAGAAATGCATGACTGATCTCTTATATTCCAGCTGATTGAGCATTTTAAAATAATATTTTAAAATATTTTGTACAAGTAGCAAATTTGTTTAGAATTGAAGACCAA
Source organism: Aegithalos caudatus (assembly GCA_013389925.1). Taxonomy (NCBI): domain Eukaryota; kingdom Metazoa; phylum Chordata; class Aves; order Passeriformes; family Aegithalidae; genus Aegithalos; species Aegithalos caudatus. The sequence goes on along the minus strand of WEIU01012883.1, from coordinate 25,352 downwards.
ATGAATATAGAGATCCCTTCAGATTTTTCATTTTGAAGTTTGTATTTCACTGTGCAAGTTATGTGAATACATATTTATTCTGCCAACACATTTGACATTCCCTACACTGAACTGTGGCATTGCACACAAACAATTCTTGCTCTTTTGGAATTACCATTTTTGGAGGCTGGCTTGAAGGACAGAATGTGAGGAGGAAAAAGCTCTATCATTCACTTCAAAAAACATAAGTATTGCAAGGAATGTGGTCATCCATGTGGTCATCCCCAGCCTAACTCAGGATCCAGCAAATGCAATGGGCTGTATCAGTAGTGGTTGTTTGGATAAACTAATTAGGAAGGAACTTGGAATCCGTGTGATAAAATATGACCTTGGCAGAATTGTTTTATATGGTGGAGAGGCAGAATTCATCATAGATCTACTATGAGTTACTGACAAAATACAGCACTTTCCTTATCTTATTTTTCTCTTAAGATGTTTTATTGTTTCCTGCAATATCAAAATACACGTGTAATGTCAATATATGTCATCCAGACACAAATTTCTTTCTAGGAAAACTGAGTTAGGCTTGAACAGAACAAAGTAGGATAAGTTTAGTTGTGATTGACTCTGAAACAAGCACCCACACAAGTTAAAATATGGTTTATTTCTCTTTTTATACAAAGTAAGTCTCCATAATTTATGGCTGCTGTAAGACAGCAAAGAAAGCATAAGACTTGAAGGTTGCTATTCATCTAATTAAAAATGGTCAAGCATGATACAGTTGTAATATAGATGTCATTGGCTGTGATTCTGCTGACAGCTTTTTTTTATTAAGTATTTGAGACAGCAGAAATGGACTCTGGTTTCTTACCTTTACACCAAATGAGTTCCCCTATATATCACCTTTAACACATAACAAAATCCTTGCTAAAATGACAAACGCCCATAATTCCTAGTAAATTTAAGAATCACCTCCCCTTAGCTTCCACTCCATGTCTACTCCAATTTCTGCATGAACTTTCACCTGTCAGCTTATATTTATATCATAATTTCAAAAAGCAATGAAGATTAAAGGAGAAATATCAAATAAAGATTTCCTTTTTTTTTTTTTTTTTTTTTTTTTTCTTCCCTCAGTATCTTGGCAAATTAATTATTCCTTTGGGGAAATACAACAGAAAATAAATTTATGCCCATTTCAATAGTAAGTGAAAGACCATTTTCAATTCAGCAGAAAGATAAGTCAGCTGAAACCCACTCTTTCTACTCTGGTAGACACCATTTTGAAAAAGCAAAGTAGTTTTTTACACAGAAATAAATTCTTACATTGTAAGGCATTGATACAGTTCTTCTCTGGTATGATTTCTTGGAGGAAGAAAAAAAACCCACAAAAACACTCACAACAAAATAAAATAAAAAACCACTAACCAATAAACAAAACCAACCAACCATAAAGGTTCCAAATTTAAGTTATAGATGTTAGAATTTTGGCATGCCAGAAGTAATACATTTGTTTTACATGTGCTTTTTGACACGCTAACATTTGTTAGTTCAGGATAGAGTATAAGGGAGAAATTCCTTTTTGACACTCCAGGCTTCTCTGTCTGTCACTGCTGAGCAAGTAAATCTCTGCTGTTGATATTTTTCCATTTCAGTATAAGGCACTTCTTGGTGCAAGATGACTGAATGACAAGTTTTTCATTAGGAGTTTATCCCAGAAATCAGCCCCAGTGCAGAAATGCCAACCTAGCAAGGTTCCATCCACTAGTTTGCAATGGAGCCAGAAGGATTTCAAGATACTCTGTATACTGAAACACAACATATTTTGGCCAGCACATCAGATCTTCTAATCCTTCTGCAAATGTCTGTGCTGCTTCTAAAGGTATAGAAAACTTCTTTTTCCATGCAATATACTAAATCTGCTAAAAAGTGAAATAGCTTATACCATCCATGCTTGTTTAATTAGAGTCATTTTATTTAAATTGGAAAGTACACAAATTTTAGTTTTGCACTAAAATACAAATATCATGTATTTTTAAATAACCATAGGTTTCAATAGTATATAAAGAAAAGATTTCACAGCAGAAAATACTCATGTTTCCAAACATGAGTAAAAAAATATTTAGCCTTTGGATGTTATCCCAAGGTCAAGAGTCTTTCTATGGCAAATATATAGCTGAGTGTTACAGCAAAAAAGTACAGCAAAAATAATACAGACAGTTTTGACAAATATGGAAAATATCACTCACATTCTTAAAGAAAAAAAAAAAAAAGTAGAAAAACATGGCCACTGCTCAGTGTTTTCCCAGAGGTGAAACATTTCTGAATGTGGAATAATTGTCCTGCATTTTTTTAATACAATATGCAGTGAGAGATACTTAAACAGAAACAGATTTTGCCATTAATAATGTCTAGAAATAGGGGGTTTTCCTCTTTCTTGATTTTTATTAGTTATTTCACTGCTTAGAACGGTGTCATTGGGGCATGGACCTCGTTTAAAGCTTCAAGTTAGCTCTTGTGTCACTAATAATACTTTGAAAACATTATTTAAGACTGAGTCATCAAAAAGAAATGGCCTGTCATTCAAAGTAAAGCATATCATGAATTACTTCATTAATTTTCTTTCAGTCTGGTCAGATTTATTTTCACATCTCTGTGTGTCAATTTATCTTTAAAAAAAACCTTTTTTTTTTTTTTTAATTTCCAATTCACATTTTGAAACAGTTCAGCTGAATTTCAGGTATCATCACTATATGCATATGTGTGTGTANCTCTTTATTAATTTTTTGTTTTTTATTATTTTTTTTTTTTTTTTTTTTTTTTTTTTTTTAGATATTTAGGGCATAGAGTTAGTAACAGTAAGACAGGAAGGTGGCTGTCTGTGAGATGATGTTGGTTTGTACAGTACATATAAATCATTTCTCATTTGACTCAGCAGAGTTTTGCTAGACAGTCTTCTGGTTTTGGCTGGGGTAGAGTTAATTTTCTTCCCAGTAGCTGGTACGGGGCTGTGTTTTGGATTTGTGCTGGAGTGTTGATGATTCAGGGATGTTGTGGTTGCTGCTGAACTACTCCTGGGTGACCCTGAGCTCTGCCTCTCACCGCACCCTGCCAGTGAGGGGGCTGGGGGTGCACAGGAGGGGACACAGCTGGGACAGCAGACCCCACCTGAGACAAGGAATATCCCAACCACATGGCTTCAGATCCACTGTATAAAGCTGAGGGAAGAAGGAGAAAGCCGTGTGTGTGTGTTGGGGGTGTGTGTGTGTTCAGAATGTTGGCGTTTGTCCTCCCAAGTCACCACTACGTGTGATGGAGCCCTGCTGTCCTGGGGATGGCTGAACAGCTGCCTTCCCAAGGGAAGTGGTGAATGAATTCCTTGTCTTGCTTTGCTTGTGTACACAGTTTTTGCTATACTTGTTAAACTGTCTTTACCTCAACCCAGGAGTTTTCTCGCTTTTACCCTTCCAATTCTCTTCCCTGTCCCACCAGGAAGGAGGGAGGGAGGGAGGCTGTATGGGTCTGGGATTAAACCACAACACTCAGTGAGAGTGGTCATTATTAAACAGTAAATGCAAACAAATTTTCAAGATTTGTGAGGGAAATCAATAAATAAGGAAAGGTATCTGTAAAATAAAATATCTTAATAACTCATTCATTTACAAATTTGTGGCAATATTCAATTGTTTTTGGTATTCCCATAAAATAAATTGATCCAGGAAAAAAAGAAAGTACATTAAATGTGGAGAAACTATATTAATAACCCAAAAGCCCATAGTTTATTTCATGCTTTTGGTGATTAACCTGAGGGGTGCACAATGTCACACTACAATGTAAATATGCTTCAGTGTAATGTAGTTTAATTCAAACTGCTATTGCTTAAGCATTCACTTAACATAGATAACAAGGATGTGTACTGTTCAAAAATATAGTTTGACAATATCTTTATAAATTGTCTCTTTTTCTAAAAAAGCAAAAGAAGTGTGAAGCAATTGTTATTAAATTTAAAGCATGTAAATATTTCTTTGTGAAGCCACTCACTCAAGACAAAACTTTCTTACCAAAAATAGCAAGTAGAACATTTTAAATAATTTCTGCACGTGTGTTCTTTTTTTCCATGACTTGTCATCCCTTTTAACATCTCCACACCATTTGTCACGTAGCATGGTGATAGGACAGTTTCAAGAAAGTGATAAGACAATTTCCAAACTTTAGTATTAAATGACGAAGAAAACTAATATTTAAATATGTTTTCTTTTCTATGCTTTTGTTCTCTGTAGGGATTTGAACAACAGAATAGAGCTGGATGTGTAACCCATAACAGCTTCCTCATTTCACTGAATATTGTTTTCCTAAGTATTACAAAGGTCAATCAGCTGTTTTGTAGGAACTTCTTCACTTCCAGGTATACTGAAGAGGAATGGAATAACTCTAAATTTAACCTGAAAACTAGGGGGAAAAAGTATATATTTTATCTATATGTAGATATATATATAGATAGATAGATAGATAGATATATGTTGAATGCAAGGTTTCATGAAAACATGGAAAAAGAAGGCAAAGAAAGAGAGAAAATAATGTAAGTGCTTCTTGGATAAGTGGTCAGTCATATCTCAGAGCATACTGACACTACCCTCTGACCCTGCAGTCTGAGTACCCACTTGTTGCTTGTGGTATCTTGCCTACCTGGAGAGACATGCTTACCTGGTAGATATCCTTTCCCTTAAAAAGAATTTAAAGAAAGCAGTTCACATACAGCACAGCTGGCCTTAAGTACAATACAGTATCAATCTATGAGATAGGCTCAGGGTTTAACTCCTGTATCAGAGGAAAAAAAGCTATTCTGTACTTGTAGATCTTTTTCACTTGTTCTTCTTGTCACCTTTTCCTGGCTAAGCAAGTCCACAGGTCTCTTAGTGTGCACACAATATGATCCAAGATCAAGTTCCCAGCTCTGATTTTGGTATTTATTCTTTATTTTTCAGTCACATCTGCCAGTGACATACTCGGTAAGGCTGTTTTCCTATACAATGCCATCACTACTTTAATGAATTATGATAAATTGATGTAACAGTGGCAAGCAGGCTTAAGCAAGTAATTCTTTAAAGAAGTAGGCTCATCTTAGACTGCTTTCTTAAAATGCTACCTCATTACTCTACCCTGGGGCTACCTGTAGGGTAATCCCAAGAGTTCCTAAGGTGAATAATGGAAAGATTCTTTGTAAGTATGATTTATCAAGATCTGCTAAATTTAGGCAACTCTTATAAATTTAGTACAGCTCTAGAGTTGAATTAGTCTCAAACAATTTTATTTGTCAAAAATACAGGACTCCAGCGTTAGTTGTTCCATAGTCAATGGAAAAAGTTTTCTCTCAGAAGATATTTCATCCTATATATTTTAGACGTGTATCTAAAGATGCATGATTCAGCTTTTGGAGATGTTTTTACCTCTATGGTGACTGTAGCACAGGTTGTACATTTTAATCACTATAGTTAGGGTCTAAATATACATATAGGGTCTATATAGGCCTAAATTCCTTAGTCAGAGCAAGTTAAATACCTACAAAAAAAATCATCTGCCAGTTTCAAGGCAACTAATTCACTTAGGACATGTACTTTGCTTTTTCTTTTTTTTTAATATTTCACCAGATAATTATTCAGAGGCCAAAACCAAGTGCAGGCAGTTGTCATAACTTGGTCAAATTGATGCAGAGTTTGAAGAGAAACTTCAATTAGCCTTGGTAAAGATGCTTAAAAGACAGAGAAATTTAAATTTGGCTGAACATAGCAATACTCAAGACAAAGCATCCTGAGAAATGCAACTATGAAATGAGCCTTTTGAGACCTTGCATGGCAGTCAGGGCAACTGGTTCAGATGTACAGTGTTCAATACAGTCACAATAGCTCAGTTTCTCTCAATAATAATAAAAAAAATCAAATATTCAGGGATAACATGAATATTATAACATTGATTATCTGCATCATAAAGTGGAAAGTGTATTGTAATTTCCTTTGGCAGCGTGCTCAGCATAGGAGGAGTAATCTCAAAGGAACAGTGTTCTGTCTGACCATACGCATGAATACATAGCTGTCAAGTTTATACTGCATTGTCTTCAGGCTGGCATCATGCCAGCCCTCAGGCAGGCAGAAGGAAGATATATGTGGAAAGAGGTAGTCAAATTGCTTCCCTATGGCTGCTTTATAAACATACATATGTTAAACACATTTATTAGGGCAATCAGCAGCAGCAAGTGCAAGGGCCCTTCTTCTCCCTCATGAGGGATAGTTGTTGCTTACATAGGAGTGAGAAGTTGGAAGCTGGCCCAGAAATCTGGAAAGCATATTATGCTGGATTCCCCATGGAGGATCACTTTGCTGCCAACATATCTTGCTCTGGGGTTTCAACACGCCATCAATCTGGAACCTGGCAGCCACCATTCCCCAGCTCACCTCAGCTCATGCAGCGAGCAGACACAGTGCAACTATTTGTCTCAGGTTGCAGCCCAGCTACTCATGGAAGGGAAGGAGGAGGACAGGAAACACAACCCCTCTGGTGGAGCTGTGGTCAGGGCTGTGCAGCTGCAGCAAGCTGCCATTGCAGCAACAGGGCCGTTTGAATGACACGCTCACTGCCCTTTGCAGGACCATAAGCCATGGCAAGTGTTGCTGTTTGCACTCAGATATGGCCCTGAGCAAGCAGGAAGAGGAGGAGGAGGAAGAGGAGGAAGAGGAGGAGGAAGAGCCTGACTAGAGATTTCAGACGAAGTGCTGTCAATTACTTTTCAGTGTAAGCTGCGCTAACGGGTTTAAGACTCCAGAGAATTTTACAAATCTCAATTAAATCTCAAATAACTTCCACTTATGAATGCAGCTGTTGTTCAGAGAGCATTGTACTCCTTGTGGGAAGGAAGTTACTGATCTCTTATCCTGGAGACCTTGACAAATGTGAAGGGAATATCAGAGATTCCCATTACATTGGCCAGGGACAGAGGATGGAGTCAGCACATTCCCAGCACGGCCAGCCCTGCCCACATCCACGTAGTGGGGGTCTCTTACAGTCCTCAATGGAGGTCAGGTTGCCTGTTTTGCCCTTGCTCCCCTCCTCCTTGCTCTATTTCCATGACATATTCCAAGGGGCACAAAAAAGAACCTGAGGTAACCAAGAGAGCTAAAATTTTAAGAGCTAGCAGAATCAAATTCTTGATGTTCCTTCTCTTCCATAACAGCAGCTGATTATGCTCCTCATTTTAGTTGTGTTTATGACTTCTGTTTGACCCTCCTGAGACTAAAGCCCCTGGCAGTATAATTAGTTCAGTGAAGAACTGCTATGCAGCCATTAGTACAGTTGCAAATACTTGTTTTAGCTTTAGTCCCAGCCACTCAAATTAATGCATTAACATGCACTGAATTTTTTCTCTAGCTCAAGGCAAGTCATTACAGTTGTCATCTGCTTGCAGTAAACCTGTTCTGTCTCTCACTTCATAGCAAATGTAGACTTTGAAAATTATGCACAGAAATAGGCACTGGCTGTGCAATGCAGTTATGAGAGTGACCAAAGTTTGTACTTTCAATTAATCTAAAACAAAGAGTGGGAAGTGGTGTATTGGATGGCAAGTGCTGTTCCACCGAAGCAACACCACGTTACTTTTATATCTTTGTAGCCTACTTAGATTTTCACACTTTTAATTTCGCACCATGAATTGGAGTGTGAAGCTGGAAGCAAACCTATGCTGGAGGCTTAAGGCAAGGTAACACACAGGCAGAGCTCAGTCCTCTGCCCATTCTTTGAGACAGATGGGTGTGAGGTAGCTTCAGTTTGAAGCCCATCCAGTTGCATTAACTCATGCTGTGATTGAGCTAATTAGTTCTACTAAAATCTTGAATCTGACAGTGCCCAGCTGGGGAGGCATGGCCTGAGAAAGGTGGATCCAGCTCAACCCCCAAAGCTCTATAGTAATTCAAATGAACCCTTTTTTTTTTTTTTAATATGAAATGCAAGCCTGGGAATCAGATCTGTAGTGGGGCACATTGATTTAAATCTGGTGTCTGCTGCAATAAACAGACTACTCCCAGAGAGTAATCTGGCCCTATCTTTTCCTCATTCCAAAAGAGAAAAACTAAATGAAAACAAAAAATTCCTGACGTGTGACTGACTAAAGTTATAAAAAGTGGGGGGAAGGGTTTCCCCATTTTTTTTTTTACTAGATATCAGCAGTGAATTACCTAATTTTGATATATGTGTAGCCATAGGCTGTGTCTGACATTTAAAAATGGTCTCATTTTAAAACATATGCTCTGGACAGGAATCATCTCATGTAACATACGGCTTACAGGAACACAGGAAAATAGTGAGTTTGCATGGGAATTCTTTGTTAAAATCAGGAACTGCCTTTTTTTCCCACATTGTCTTGAGTATTTTAGAGGTAACTCATTTTTTTCTGCTCAATAGTTCAGGCTAAAAACAGTAAGCAACACACAAAAAAATAAAGCTCTTCTCACTTCATCAGTTGCCAGCATATCTAGATGCTTCTTGTGCCTATTGTCACTCACAAATATGTGAAGGAAAATTTTGGAAATACAGAATCATCCAGATCATTCAAGTCCCTTGGTTTCTATATGTTTCTCTGCCTAAATATACACATGCACATCTAGACAGTTTATGGATAACAGAAGTGGAAAAAGAGAACTTTAAGTAAAATTTCAGTTTGCTTCTCATATTTGCATCTGGATTCATGTCTGAATTATAAAGGTGCTTTTTTATCCCAACTGAATTATAGATTTTTTTTTTTTTTTTTTGGAAATAGGCACTATTTATTAAAAAAAAAAAAAAAGTCAAAAGAATGAGAAGATGCAAGGAAGACCTTAAAAAGTAGCCCTGAATGTTTTTAGAAGCTTTAAAAAAGTAAGTCTTTGGATTTGAGAATTTTTAATTAGAAATGAAAGGTTTATAATGGAACTGAGTGACATCAGTTCAAGTCTTACTGTAGTGATTATTCTTATTTCTTGTTCAGAACAAAATGAGTTTCTTGTAATAAGATCTGTGGGATTTTCAAAATTTAATTTCAGTTAAGTTTCTGCCAGATGAAAACTATAAAATTTGAAGTTTAAAATTACAGGATAAAAATGCTTCTGTAGAGGGTGAACTTTGTCTTGAAATTAGTATGTGAGGTGAGACAAAAAAAATTACATTTTGTATGCACTTAATAACATGCAGGAGTAATGAGTCTTCAATTAAAGATAAATTTTATCTCCCCATGCAATTCCAAAGGTAAAATTCACCCTTCTAAAAGAAACAGATGCTTGAAAAAAAGCAAATGCCCTTGAAATGTACAGAAGACACATCTTACCTTAGAGTAAGGGATCCTTTTCTCTTTGAAACAAAGATAGAAATGAAGGAATAGTTAAGGTAAAAACCCAGGCCCTTCCTTGATGCAGTTTCTTGTAATTTCATGAACTTTAGGTAGGCCATCTATGTTAATTTACAGTAAGAAATGTTGGTTTATGTGATATTTTAAATAACAACAGGAGACTGAAACTTAGAAGAGTCTACAGGTTCTTTTGGTCCTTAAAATAGTTTCCCCTTAAACCTCAAAATCATTTTATGTCAGAAAGGCTTATAAAAAGACTATTATTCATCTTTGGTGTAGGAATTTTATGTCTATTTGTTTAAAGGAATCCTGAAATGGAAGCTTAATTATAACTGACTTAATGTTGGCATGCTCTATTTTACAGTTTATAAAACTCCTGAAGATAGTGTTAATAAGAAACAGCTGTAGAGTCAATTTCTTTTTCATGTGTTTTTCATGCCATCATAAACCTACTTTTCAAATTTATATATACAGCATTCACAGATTTGACTGAGTTGCTTTTGAAAATTGTCTCCCAAGAATTTTTTGGAAATTTCAGGCTCTGAATGAGAGGCACTTCAAGACACTAAATAAGCATCCACAGGTTGTCCAGGCTGACTTCACGTAAGTATGCAGTGATGTACCACTGAGAAGTGTGTATAATAGACCAACCTATCTGACATTTTCAAATTTCTCCCCAAATCTGTGCATCTTACTTTGGAGAGTCTTTTTCAGATGTCTTTGTTTTCTACATACATATTTAGTTTTTTTCTCACAGAAATATGACAGAAAAAGCAATATCTTTTTTTAGTATCTTTCCTATACAGACATCAAAAAGCCCCCTCTGTCTCAGCATCTGCCTCATTGCTAATGACCAGCTCACTTTTTTCCTCATCCCTTAGATGAGAGAAGAGCTCCAAGCTCCAGGGAGGCCTCCTTGCCTCTGTGACTTCAACTTTACATTACAAACAAGCTCAACAACCTTCCACTGCCAAAAATCTTTCTGTCCCTCTTTCCTTCCTTGCTGCTCCTTTCTTCATCTCTTCCTGCCAGAGGAAATTAACAGTAACCCAATTCCTGTTCTTTATATATTCCACTGCATCATTTTTTCCCAAACTGACCAAGTTTTCGTATCCAAACCGCACAACTGATGCTGAATTCAGACTTTCATTTAGATTTTGGTGACTTTGACACAAAAGCCTTGTTGGATAGTAATATCCTTAGTATCATTCCCCTGGTGTCTCCATCTATGATTCAAATGGTTCTCACCATGTGAACCTTGAATGCTTTAATTCCTCCCTTAACCTTTTACTACAAACTGCTGCATAGGACCCTGGTTATGGACTCCTTTTCATGCTTCAGGCCTCCTTGGATGATTTCATATACAAATTCAATTTCCCTGTCTGCTGATGATCTGTAGAGAGACATCTCTTGTTTGGACTGCTCCTGTTCAGTGCAGTCTCAGACTGTCTCTGATGCCTCCTCACAGCTATTTAGCTATGAACTCAGGCACAGCAGGGCTAAAAATGTGCCACTCCAAGCCCTCACTTGGACTCATTTCTGCTTGATTAAGCTAAATGGTAATGAACCACCCTGCAATGTGGGAAAACTCTCCAGAAGGTTTTTTTACACTAGATCCTATTACCAGGGTATGTTTAATTCTCAGAGACTCATTTCTAAATAACTTCTCAAATACACAGAAGTTCATATCCTCTTATTTCCACCCAGACTCTTACTCTTTCCCTTCTCAGTTACCTTAGTATTTTCCCCTCATACAGTCACACTCAGGCTATGCCTCTGCATACCAATCCAGGATGACTTTGCAAAGATGACTTTCCTGGTGTGCTGCTTTGTTTCCATCCCCCCATTTGGATTTTTACATCGACCAGACTCCCAGCCTGTTTTGCATCAGACATGAGCCATTTGTCCTCAAGTCCTCAAAAAACATTTTTCAATCTTTAACCACAAAAGACATTGTTCTGGCTTTGCAGCTTTATTCAATTTTTTAGAAACTTCTTCCAAATCATCTGTCCCACCTTACTGTATTTGCAGTTTAATGACTTCTATATAAGTTGTGCGAGCATCACTGAGGACACAAGCTGACAGATTTTTAATGTTGTAGATGCATTTTTCCTAAGCAGTCCTTCTGAATCACCTATATCTCACAGGGGAAGAGAAATAAAGCACCCATGTTGACTGGAGCAGTTTACATGTGTTTAGTTTCAGGGCAGGAATACCAAATTTCCTCTGAGGTTAGGTTTACACAACCAGATACAAATATGTCAGCCTACATTCAAACAGCATAAACAATATAGTCATATGCAATTACAGTTGATTATTTAATGTATGAAAACACTTCCTTTCAAATTATCTAGAAAGAGAAGTGCCTGTACAGAGACTTTCAGTTACCATGATTTTTATTATGGACACAGGGATTCTGGCAAGTCTTGCACTCTAATTTCCTGACTTAGTTAAGTGCCTAAGGTGAACATCTTGGATCTTACAGATTTCCAAAGAACTGGTATCAAACATTATTTTTCATTGCTTTCTGTGAAAAAAAAATAAAATATTTTCTAGAAAAGTGAATATTCAGAAATGCTTCCTTTTTTCTGTAGACAGAAGTCACTGCATACAGGACTCTTAGTTGTGTGTTGCCTGAGTTTTAATCAGATGTGGTTCAATGTCTGTCTGGTGCTGCTTTTCCATAATAATTTTGTTCATGTTGGGTTTGTGAATATCTACATCTGTACAGCATTTTCTCTCTCTTTTTCTCTTTCTATAAAACCACAACACTACTTTTTTTGCCTAGAAACTTTGGCTTCAGCTAAAGTGAAATTTATATGATAGTCTAAATCTTTCAACATTCAATTAACTTTATCATTTATTATTGTGAGTTTGGATGAAAAAACCTTGGAAAATGACTTTCCTTTCTTAATGGATTAAATTCTCATGGTACACATATAGGCATATATTTAGGAGTCTCCTGGTCTTGATAATTAATGTAATTTCAGGTATCAAAGATGCAAAATTAGGAGAATACTTGAAAATATAACTAAACCTAATTATTTTCTTCCCTCTTCATCCCAAAGTCTGTTTTTATTTCTATTTTTCATATTGCACATGTTTGTATATATGTATTTTAAATGTCTTTTTGGAAAATGCAAGTTTCAGGGTGCTTCTTTTAATTTTCCACAGTATTTATGCTGCTAGACTAGAGATAAGAGAATTTAAAAACATACAGAACCAATCTTATTCATAAGGAATTTTTTTTTTCTCTCTGTGTATGTGTTTCTTTTTTGGTTTAATTGCATGTCTGTATTTTCAGTCACGACTAGGAGTGCTGAATTACCCAAGAGAAGAGAGCTTGCTTTGCAGTCATGACTAAAAGTGCTGAATTATCCCTGGAGAAGAAAGCTCACTTTTGTCAGGATTCCAGTCCAATTTTGCAAACACGAAAGGAGATAATCACTCAAATGTGCATGTGTGCTTACTGGAACAGAGTCCAAACTCTGAACCTTTTGAGGTTTGCCCATCTGTATTACCGGCCTTAGTTAAAATTGCACTTAGCAGCTTGAAAAGCATTTTTATGTCCTCTGGCTAGGAGTACTTCAGTTAGCACACCCTCATATGACTAGGTACTGAAGTTGTAGGACTTCTAACCTTAGTGATTTTTTTTTTTGTTAGGCATTCAGCTCTTCCAGTAAACACTGTTTTTTTCTTTCCTTCTTTCTTTCTTTTTTTTTAATAGTTCTCTGCATCATATGGCCATGAATGCAAAACCAAGACTGTTGTTATTATAGGAAATGTGTGTTCCAAATATTATAAATCTTAAATTCTGTTTCTGCCCTCTGCTTTCCTAATAATTAGTCATGCTTACAGTTCAGTAAAGGCCACTTCAGTCAGTCAGCCAGTAAGACTACAACACTAAGTTTCCTGGCAATGGGTGACGAAAGGCTAAATCACCATTAGAGTGAAATTTAGAGCTGCATATAAGACCCATCATAAGACTAAAATACCTATAGTTTTAAAACCATAAGAAATTAAATAGAGTGCTTCTTAGGATATGGTTTGGGGGGTCTTTATTCTGCTAGCAATCTTCATTTGAAACCTGTTTTCATTATTCAGGGCAGGGATGAACACAATTTTATTACTTTGGATTACTACTCAGCATGTGAAAATTCACCTATTAACACAACAGCAGAAAAAAGTTAATCGTGACCTGGGCAGGGGAACATAAACATCTTCAAAGTTTGTGACTCACAGAACTGGGAGAGCTGCTATGGAAATTATTAATCCTTTTTTTGGTTTACATTAATCCCTAAGGGTGGACAGACACCTAAAAAGGTCAAGTTTCTCCCCTGATGGCAGGCATTCTGTTATTCTTATGCCTTTCTAAGTATAGGAATCAACATCTAAGAAGACCTTGCTTTCAAAAATACTTCCTTTGAGAAATATTTTTTTCAGTGTAAAGTAATTCTGGCCTTAACTTCTGGAAGTAGACTATCCCATATGTTAATTTCTCATTTCCAGACATTTGGGCCTGCCAAATTATTGCCAACCCCAAAAATGTATCTTAGAACTCAAACAGATCCACCCAGACCTGGAGCTTTTATTTTTCAGTCTCATATCTGGTTCAGATGGAGAGGTTGCCTTGTATTTTTTTTCTGACTAGGAAGTGACAGTTTGAAACCCAACCTAAATAATCTGACATGAAGGATTAATTGGACATCTTATACATTTCAGAGCTATATGAAGTGTTATAAAATTTATGCCAGGTACTTAACCAGTCATTTAATGCAGCAGCACCTAAAGGTTTCTATAGTGTCACATGCTATGACATACAGGGGTTTTGCCAAAAATATGTAAGAATATTTTAGTTTTGTGTGTTTGAGATTATCTGTTAGCATAAGACTATTCACAGGTTACTCTTTGGGTGATCACACAAATATAACAGCAGCATTTCAAATTCACTAAAGGTTTACTCTTCTGTTTAACTTTCATTTCCAAAGATCATTCTTTGTTTCAGAGCTTTCTTTGCCAGTAGGGAAAACGTGTCTAAATTTATTTTAACAAAAAAGTATTATATTTTTCTTTGGAAATGGAAAAACTTGGTATTTCTAGCACAGAGAAAATAATAATAACAACCACAGGCTGTGGAGCTGACTGATGGTGTTCACCAACACCAAGGAGCTGTAGCCATTCTCAGTCATAGGGAGAGTGAAAATCGGAGTTTTCCAGTCTGACCAAAACCATTCTTACAAATACCTAAGTCAAGGTTTAGGAACCATACTTGCCTTCAATAAAAAGCCTTCCACAGTAATTTGGTACTATAAATTTCGAATCACTTGCGTTATTTTTCTTCTCTTGCACACATACTTAATCAATGAAAAGTTGATATTATATTAACTGATTTATATTGACAAGCTGCATAAGATAAGTTAGCAATCTTATCTTTTTTAAGATTGCCACATATTAAAAAAAATTTTTGAATTACTTATTTTTATTTTGCAACTTTGTCCCCAGAGCCAGTGATTTGCATAGTTTTGTCTTTGGTTGAACTGGGTTTTTTTTAAGGTTGGGGCACAAAGGAGTGATAGTCTATGTTTCAAGGAGGGTTTGTGTTTACATCGGAGTTTTTTTGTCTTAAAATAAATTATATGTACTTATCCTATTTTATTCAAAATTATTTAGAATTAATTAAGAAACTTGAGAGCAGGTAGGTTTTACTTTTAATTTATATTTTTCTAAATAAAATTACAGTCATGAAACAGCTGAAAACTAAGAATAAGATCCAGTAAAATCCTAAGATAGGTTTGAATACAGACTGGTTAAAATAAATATGAATTATAGTTCATTACTCTTTTTGGTTAGGTTTTTTTCAGTCTTAGAAATAAATTTACTTTATATTCACAAACAATTTATACTTGCGTGATGTCTAAAGCATAATAGATTTTTGTTTAAAAAAGAGAGGAGTATCATGAAATTACCCAGTTCCAAGAAATGATTGCTTAAGAGAAACACTATAAACTCATGACAAAACCAGAAGAGTTAGCAGCAATACATACGAGTTCGCTTAATAAATCACCTAAGCACCTCATTGCTTAAACCAACAGAAAACTTCTGTCTTTTCCTTGCACATAACTCAGAAGACTCAGAATAAATTAGAACTGATTTTATACACAAAGTATCATTTAACACTGAAAGGCAGCAACCATGATTTCTGTATAGAGTCAGATAATGTTCAGATGAGGAGGTTTTTGACCCTTTTTCAAAGAAATGAAAAAAAGAAAACTATTCTATTATAGTTGTAAAATTTTTAGTGGAAGACCAAAGTCATCAACTGGCTTTCAGTATTTAAACAGCAAGTTTCTCAAACAGTAGATGTTTCTGCAAAACTCTTTTTCAGTTCAAGAAGAACATTAACTTCTAGGGGAACTGTTAAAGAAGATAAGAATGTACCAAATCCTTGCTCTCAAGCCTGCTTTGAGCTATATGTGGGCACAGTTTCCATTCCATAGTGAAGGAGTTTGGCCTATATTTTTTAATGTATGCAAATGATTGTGGGAGAGTCAGTATAATATTTGGCAAGCTTCCCATGGACACAGAAACAACTGAGGCAGAGGCTTTCAAGATAATTTCAGTATAAAACAATAAAATCAAGCCAGTCTGATGATTTACTCTTTACTGAAGCAATAAACTTCTACAACTTGTCCCTGTTGAGGAATTGAGTAGTGTGTGGCTTATTGTGCTGTCTTGTAAAAAAAGTGATGAAGAAAACAAAGCTTTTTTCTGAGAGACACAACTGACGGCAATGATGCACATGCAGCAAATGTGACACTAGCAATGCTGCAAAGGTAGACACTAAATCATAGCCTGGTCAGCTGGTGCTGTTCCATTTTTTAACATATCAACAGCCACAGTCTCCAGAATAATAAAGCCAAGGAGCATGTGAACATTGCTTTTTAGTGATTTTTCTATCTGTTGTAGTAAATACTCTGAGCTGCTACAATACTTCAATGTGCTACAGAAAAGTTTAAACCTTATTTCAGCTCAAGTTCTGTGATTGCTTTAGCACACCTCTCAGAGGAAGAGCTCCTGGCCCGTAAAGTCAGGAATGCTTGGTTGCTCAGTGTGCAAATAGAAGCCTAGAGGTCAGGAGGAAGCAGGACGAGGGGAAGGGATGGGTGCCCCGACGCTCCCTGCAGCGGGGCGCTGAGGCCGGGGCACAGCTGTGCTGGCCCAGGGGAGGCACAGCCATCTCTGCTTCCCAGCTGCGCGGCCAAAAACCCGATCCGCTGCCCTTTATTTCCTTCTTCATTCTGACAGTTTGAGGGGTGCGGGGGGAACAATGAAATGCAAACTGAGAGCCGGTCAGGTATCCTTTTCAGGTGCAAGCCGCTGCTGGGACGGGCGGCGGGGAGGGCGGGGGCTGTGTGTGAGTGAAATGAGCACATAAGTGAACACTCACAGGGGGAAAAGCTGTTTCCCTAAATCCCCGACTAAACACGAGGACTGCTTCCCCACGGGCCCGATGGAGCCCGGCTCGGACAGGGTGCTCAGCCCCGGGCTGTTCGGGCC
>WEIU01012882.1:551980-581887 GCA_013389925.1 Aegithalos caudatus | reverse complement strand
CTGCCCCGGCCTGCAAACCGCGGTGTCCGTCCCCAGGACGCTGCCGGGGCCCCAGGGCGGGGCAGGGCCACCCCCGTCCCCTCCCCGCCCCCGCGCAGGTAAGCGGTGCTGTTAAACGCAAGCTCCGAAAAACAGCGCTTGAGCAGCCACCCCAGCCCCTCGCTGCTGCGGGCTGGGCTCAGGAAATCCTCTAAGTAAAGATTGCGAGATCTGAGGTGACGTTTGTTTGTTTGTTTGCAGAATACGAAGAGTTGCAAACCTCCCTAGTTGAAGAGACCGTGCCACTGGAAGAGAAAGAGCCTTTCAAGACCCCGTGCAGGCTGGAGCACCCCCGGGACATCAGCTGATTAATTTGCTTATTCAGTAGGCTGTTTTGGCTGCTTGATCTGACTTGCCCAGACTGTCACTGAGATATTCGGAAGCTTGAACATACAGGTTAGTCTCATTTAGTCCCTAAATTTTTACCCACAAATTTAACAGCTACTAAGTAGTCCTGATATTTTACAGAGATTACTTGACTTATGGCTGTTCTGGGAACAGTATGTTCTCTAGGTTCTGGCGATTCTTAGTTCTCTGTTTTACTTTCACACTGCACCTAGAGCCAGAGTTTTTCAAAGCAGAAGTTCCTCAATATTTTGTTAAATACGGAATCAAATGTGGGCAATCTTAATGATGCACTGCCACTTACTTGTTGACTAAAATTACTAAAATTACTAAACAAATACAATGGCAGAGGAAAGCTCTTTCTTATGTTCCTCACAAAGCAGGCAGCAATCATGGACTACAGAACTATCAAGGTAGATGTTCTCATCATTGTTAAAAATGCATCGTAACATTTGCTAAGCAAATTGCAAGTATTCTGCAAAAACTGTGGAAAATAATCCACAGATGTCCTGTCCCTTCCACCCCTTTTCATCCTGCTTCTGTTACTTCTTTTATTGCATGTTCTGGTACTGTTATATTTACCAAATGGAAGCTTGTTCAAACATCCTGCCCACTAGCTGCAGATAAGTTTAGGTGAAAGATTATGCTCTGCTGTGTCATCAATACTGTCTTCCATCAATACAAGGTATGTAGTGCTAGATTGAGACACACTGCAACACTTCCAGACCCAAATCTGTTGCAAGGTCAACAGAAGATTAATTCCTTCCTGACTTGGCAAACACAGCAGGATTTTTGTAGTCAGCTTATCTCTCTTTGGTCACTGCTTCTATCCATATTTAATTTTGGAAATGTTTCTCATTAATTCCTTGTATTAGGTCACACAATGCAAGATTATGCAAGATTTTTAGTTTCTGTATTATTTTGCACCACCAAAAAAAAACATCTGTGATGGGAATCTGACTGAAATCTCTACTTTATTGCTCAAGAAGCACTGATTTAAAAAAAAATAACTTCATAAGAATTCTTTTTGAGGTACACATGCTAGGGATTCTGCTGTATGCAGTTGTGATAAGGCTTTTTCTCCTATATTCATTGTAATTCTACTAATAGTGAAAAAATATTTCTGGTAAAAAAGTTTCTGGTGTAAAACACTTTGTTAAAATATTACCAAAATGAACAAGTAAAATCAGAACCATTCAATCACTTAACTATTCTTTGAATGTGAACCAGAATTCAGGAAAAAAAGTTCTGCAAGTAAAAGTAAAGTAAAAAATAAAGCTGAAGTAAAGTAAGAAAGTAAAAAGTAAAGCTGAAATAGCTTGATTTCATTAAATAGGAAAAATACACAGACCATGGCAGTCAGAAGACAAAAATTTTAGGGAAGAGCAGAGGAGTGGGTTGTATGAGGAAGGTGGACGTTCATATTAATCTGCATGAACATTTGGTATGCTCACCGGGGACACTTCAAAGCTGATCACGAATCAGCAGATCCATCAATGAAGTTGATAATAAGCAAAATGTTACCCAAACATCCTCCGGATCAGATCTATGCAAAGGAATTTACTTTTTTTTTTAATCTGTGCAAACATTCAGATGTGTTTTTACTCATAAAGCTCTAAGATAGAATAAGCAGTCATAATTAGCATAAGGAGGGGTTTTTCTGTCCACCAGTTCCATCTTTGAAGATGGATTGCAGTAGTGATGACCATGGTGTAGCTTTCTGAAGCCAAGGAGAAGTTCAGATAAAGCTACTTCTTTGCAGATTAAGAGCCTAGACTTGAGGATAGCATTTGGTGTATAGCATTTCTCCAAAGTGTATATGCTAAATAAGGTATCACTGAGAAGTCCTTTTTCCATCAGGTGGTAGCACCTGCTTTCTTTATTTGATAAATATTATAAAGCAAATGAAGGGAGTGGAGTGCCTGTGATAAATAATTCAATCCTTTTGAGTTAGAAGAGAATCAGAGTGAAAGCATTCCCTAGAGATGGATGGGATGGAAGTTGCCTGAGATGTTGTCCAGTAGTAGTTTTGTTGCAGCTTTCAGGATCACTTGTCTTTCTCAATTTACAGAATGGACAACTTTCCCTTCTCAAATATATCATCTCCTTGGGGCACGTGACTGCATTAGCTTTATTGTTTGGATCAAGAGAGCACTTGTGTCACAAAACAAGCCTGGAGCCTGTCAAACAGATTTCTTTCAGATGAGGCAAAAACTTGAAGATAAACTCCAACTAGTTGGGCAACTATCAACAGCCTGAGAGAAGTTAGTCTGAAATTATGCCTTTTCAAACACAGCTTCTGTGGTCACCAGGTTCTCCACACCAACTGACTTGAACTGCAAAAATCAGGGCAATATTTGCCCTAATTTTTTTTTTTTTTTTAGGACAAGTGCCAATGAGAAGCAAACATAGCTGTTAGATTTTTTTTTTTTTAAAGGCAATTATAGAATCCAGTAATCTCATTTTTTATCTGTGCCTGGTAAATCATCCCTTCTACATGAGAAGAGACTATAGTTCATATTATGTCTCTTAAACAACCACAAGTATATTTAGGGTAAAACTGTGGTTTATAGCAACCATCATATTTTTTGAGTTTGGCTGCCATATGTATTCATCATATATCTTTCTTATCTGAAATGAGCAGGGCAAATCAAATCTTAATGGAGTTTTAAAGCACTTTATATAATTTTTACACCATTTCTACTTTAAACTTTGTTGCACAAGGTAACTTTGATTAAGACATTAAGATTATCATTGTGTGTACAAATCTTTTAAAGCTACAAGATTAAAAAAAATCAAGAAATGTAATTGCAGGTAATTATTTAGGTGCAGTTAAAGCTGCATAAAACATGTATGTAATACAGACCTAAGAAGAGAAAAATCTTTTATTGAGGAAGAAATATTCAAGAATACTATAATCTGCAGGGTATGTGAAAATTTTGATTAAGAGAAGCTAAGCTAGGGCAGGAAAATTGGAAATTTAAAATATTAAAGTAATGGTGCAGTGTTTGGTTGCATCACATTAGTCTGTTGGTTTGTTTCAATATCCCTATTGCCTTCATTATGGTAACCAATAGTCATGGTGAGCAGATAAAGCTGGGCTCCATTGCAACACCAGAGTTGCAGGGCTGGCTGGGAAGCCACCGAGCAAAAGGTGGCAGCAGATGCTTGAAAAGGGAGAAGCCAAGGTGTGGCAGTAGTTACTGCCATGGAGGGAACTTGCCAGATGATTAGCCGTGGCCCTCATATCAATGTTTTCATTAGTCCTAGCAGTACAAAAAAATGGAAGCTTTCCTATGTAATTTACTAATGGCACAATATTTAGAAAAGAAGTATGTGACTCTGCAGCTTGACTCATACTGAGTTTTACCCATTTACTCCTCCTGCACTCAGAAATTACACCACTATTTTATTTTCTTTAATTTTAAACACAAAAATAACCATTTACCATGCAGAATCACAGACTAAGGAGAATTGTGGTTAAGATTCCTATGATTCACCAGTATATTGTAGCTTTTAAATAAAAAAAGAAAATGCTGCCTTAAATGAGGTGAACTGCTTGCAGTAGTTAGAGAAGTACCAAAGGCACCTGCAATGCAGTGATGCAAGTCTTCATTATAGAGTCCAGTGAGAAAGGTGCTCAGAATCCACAGGATATTGATTATAATTGGGGTTATTGGAGATAATCCAAGAAGGCAAAAGGAGATAGCAGAGATAATGTTGTATCTCTTCCAATGCTGGGAACACAGAGCAGCGCAGCCTCAGCCAGACCTCTCGTCAGCACACGCTACATCACGCAAATCCCATCTGTGGGGACACTTGCCAGCACAGAAGGCTTTAGGGTGTCCTCAGAAAACTCTATTCATCATCTTTACTGTCATGAAAAAGGATGGTGCATGAAAAGAGGCTGTTTCACTTCAAGTGAAGCCAAGGCATCGGGTGGAGCCATCCCTGGGTGCCAAGTGTGAGCTGCCTAAAGCTCCCCCACACAGGGGAGCTGGCTCCACTTGTACCTGCAGCACGGGGTACATCCAGCACAGCCTGGGCCTGCACCCACTTGCATCAGCTCTCATATGGATCAGTAAGTTCTGCATGGCCACATATGCCTGACAGCACTTTTCAGGGTACTGGCCCACCTTCAGATGAAATGTTGTGCTCTTTCCTGTTAGTATGTTCATAAATTCCAAGAGACTTCACTGAACTGCGGATATACTAGGGGAAATAACAAGCTTACATTTCAGGAAAGTTTTGAGTTAATTTGGCTTGTCTAGGTTAAATTGAAGACAGATTACAACTTCTGCCTATAAACAATACGCCAGTATATACCAATTAACAACTCCTTTGTTAGGACAAAGCATGGTAACTCACAGAGAGAACTACATAACTGGATACCTGAAATAGGAATGAGCCAGCCAAAGGGTGGAGGCAGCCCCTTCCTAACCTGTGTTTCCTAAGCTCAGGCCTTCTAGTTGCTATATATACACATTGCACAGGTATCTACAGCAATTTTTTGGGTCACAGACAAGGGAAAAATGTATTTATAATCAAATACATGTGACACTCACTGTCATAAAATTGTACCTAGGAAGTTTGAGATGAAATCCACTAAAAACTGGAAGGCAGCATTTGGGCTTACAGTTTAGATGGTAAAAAGATTACATGGAAATTACTGGAAAAAATTCTCCATGAGGTTGTCTCTTGCAAGTCTTCAATTACTTTGTTAAAATGTTCTTAGCAGCCCTAGTAGCAGCCCTAGGATTGTGTACTGCACTTCATCTATGCAATTACACAAGAGTAGCCCCTTTCTGCAGGCAGAGGAGAGGGTTCAGTGCCATCTCATAACAGTTAAAAATGCTGCTGCGAGGAGCACTACAGCCAAGTAACCACAAGAAGTTTGAGCTAAATAAAAAACAGGAAAGAAAGATACAATGAAAGTATTGCATCAATCACCGCAACTTTCAAGAAAATGCAAAACAGAGAAAGCAGAGTAGGTGGCCCAGGACTGCCCTCTAGGGATCCACAATCAGTTAGAGCAAGATCCCCTCTCAAACTAAGAACCCCCTTTTTAAAGCAGATTAAATTTCTAAATGCAATAAGATTTAATTATTAAAACACAGACAATACAAATAACTTAATTCAAAATCCATAACAGTCCTTCAAGAATGCAGAAAGTAATTTTGCTGGTAACAATAGCAAACCTTTTCACATTAAAGCATCTCTGAAAACCTTTCTTTTTTCTTCCACTTTGCATACCATAGCCAACTGCTGGTTTTGCCCACAATGTGCACAGAAGGCAGCTACAAGCCCTGCAGAGCTGGAGCAGTCCATCAAGACAAGGTGTGTGGGAAAGGTACTGGGGCTCTTCAGATGCACTGAGCCACCTTCGCTTCTAGAGCCATTCTAGCCCAGAGAACTACTACTTTATCCCCTACATTTGTGTGTTTATATGGACAAAAAATTAAGGTGTCCTTTTTAAATGCAATTTAGAAAGTGAAGAAGGGCAGAGAAAATAAGCTAGCACATTTAAACAACCAAGAAATACAAAAGCTTGATAGAAAAAGTCACTCTTACTTAAACTTAAGCAACACCTTTGCTTTTTTACAGTAGGATGCATTTACTATTTAAGTAGAAGCTGAAAAGAAAATGGATATAGTTTCAATTTAATCCCAATGCAATTAGATGATTAACAATATTTTAGTTACACTATTTATAATATAAAAGATCATATGACTATTCATTTCTCGTTTTGTCTAAATATAATAAAACAAATCCCATAATTAAAAAGTAGGTAGAGTCAGTCAGATTAATGTCTTACACCCTCTATTAGTGAATAGGCAATGCATTCTTTCTCATCTCTGAAACACTAGTGATAAGGACACACAATATTAGGGCTTGTCAGTCATAATAAAAAATATTGTAACAATAAAAGCCAACAGTATTTCTAAGTGCTAAGAGAGTATTTCTAAGAAAGTTAAACATACGTTGTTACAGCTTGTCACGTAATGAAGACAAAACCATTGAGTAAGCATTTTGGTGTGTCACATATACATTATTTCATCCTTATCTCCTAAATACTATTTAATCATTAACTTCTAGTGAAATCAGTGCAAAAGATTAGGGAAGTGCATTGTTGCGGCGTGTGGCAACAGTAACTATGTGCCCAGGGCGGTTCAGCTGCCGGCAGGGGAACAGACGAGAGGAGCCTCCTTTTAAGCTGGTTTTATTTCCCCCAGTCCCGGGGCCGGGGAGAGAGGCGACGGCCGAGGACCAAGAGCCGAAGAGAGCGGGGCAGGGCCAGGGTCGTGGGTATTCAGGGGAGAACAAGGACAGTAGGGTCAGATTTCAGCTCTCTCAAAACGGGAGGACTACCCCAGTGCATTGCATTTAAAATCAAATTTCTTGCTGTCTGATGTATTAACATAAAACCATCTTCTAAAAAGGAATACCTACCATTGCCTCCATTGTCCCCTCCTTCTCACATCTTCATTTTTCTGGTTTAACTACATTTTTTTTATCATGTAAGAAACTTCAGACAAAAGGAGAAATAAAAGATGAGGTATACCTTTGGACAAACCACTCATGCCTGCTGAAAACCTGAATCCTGCAGTGAAATCATTCTGCAGAAGAGGCAGGTGCAGAAGAGCACAGCACTCCCCTCTTCACTGCCCCATATTCTACACACTGGAGCCACTGTGCAATCAGCTCAGTCAGCTTGAGTCTGTGTGAGACTTAAGCTGGTCTGGTGGGAGGCAAGGACAAGTCAGCCAGGTTACTCAGACTCACAGAATCATAGAGATGGTTTGGGTTGCAAGGGGATCTTGAAGATCATCTAGTTCCAAATCCCCTGCCACAGGCAGGGATACCTTCAACTACACCAGGTTGCTCAAAGCTCAAAGCTCCAACTAACCTGGCCTTGAACACCTCCAGGGATGGAGCATAGCTTCCCCACAAAATCTATTCCAGTGCCTCACCACCCTCAGAGTAAAGAATTTTTTCCTGAAATCTGATCTAAACTTACACTCTTTCACTTTGAAGCCATTCCCCCTTGTCCTATCACTACATGTTCTTGTAAGGTCTTGCCCCATCTTTTGTGGAAGTTCCTTTCAGGCCCTGGAAGGCCACAATTTGGTCACCCCAAAGCTTTCTCTTTTCCAGGCTGAACAATCCCAACTGTCTCAGCCTTTCCTTACAGAAATACTCCATCTCTAACCAATTTGGTAGCCTCATGTGCACTCACTCCAAGTCGATGTTGGAGACCCCGGAGCTGGATGTAGCACTCCAGGTCAGGCCACTAGAGCAGAGGGGCAGAATCACCTCCCTCACCCTGCTGGCCCTGCTGTTTTTGATGCAGCCCAGGATACAATTGGTTCCTGGCTACACCCACCCCTACAGCACAATGCTCTGGCTTTCCTTGAGCAGATGAGAGAGTAAGCACTTGCCCCAGGGGCTGAGCAGAGAAGGCTGACTCTCCACTACTGCTGAGAAGCAATTGACGTGTCCCCATATGAGGTCTCCTGCATTTCCCCAGCTCCTAGGGAGCTGTAGGAGAAGGCTGCTCAGTATGGCACTGCTGAGGACCATGCTGGTCCCAGAGAGCAATGCAGCAGCCTTGAGGCTGCTCTAGCTTCACCTTGCTGCAAGGAGAGTACCAGAGAGAGCAGAGCCAAGCTCACAGCCTCTCTTTGCCCAGGCAGGGTGAGGTGATTTGTGCTACTGTTGTACCATAGTCTGATTGACTATGCAGCAGCCTGAATGAAGATCTATTATAGCAGTCTTGTTAAGCCACTGAGTCACACTGCTGCTTGCCATTGTCCTTTCTCAGCATGTTTAATGCATTTTCATGGAGAAATAAGGGCAAAAGAAACAGCAGTGCTGTATGAAAAAATATGTAGTGTCTTTATTAAATTTTAAAATGGACTATTCCTCAAAGTGCCTTTACATAACACACGTGAAAACTTGAGCATCATTTGTATAAATATATGAAAAAGAACAATTTTTTTTAAAAAAACCACTATTTTGGCTCAGTAAAATAACCTTCCATTCCTAAAGTTAGAGATAACAAGTAGCAGTTCTCCCTTCAATCTGTTCCAGTCAGCAGAAGTAATTCGGAGGATTGAGGTCGCTGGAACTCTGTTGGCTCGCCTGCATACTGTGAGCTGTCAAGGTGAAAGCAACAAAGTCAGTGTTACATCCTAGTTCTCAGAGTACAAATAGCATAATGCCAGTGTCTGGTCTTCACATTTGATACAGAGATCTTCTTAGAGAGTTTTGTAACCAAACCATACAGCTTCTGTCCTATTTGATTCTTCTATCAATGGGAACCATGACAATTAGCCTTGTTCAGATCGTTTTCAGTAACTTCAGATGGATCTCGAGGCTCTTTTACCCTACAGCAGGCTGCCACTGAACCACACCATATTTAAAGGCAGACTGCATGAACAGCTAAGTAAATGTGGCACTTCATGACTAGGACTGATCCTTCCTTGTGACTAAAACACAGAATGAGAAAAGACTATGAGCATCTCCATAGGTCTGTACATACATGATCAATAAAACACTTCAGTACCATAACAGTTTGAATTAATCTGACATTTCAAATGCACTTTTTCCTCTTTCTCTTGAAATGAAGACATTCTTATTCCATTCTGGCCAACACACACATAACTCACAAAGCTCAGAAGGCACTGTCTCTCAAAAGCACTGTTTCAAGTTTCTAGCACACACTGAGGAAACTAAAGTAACTTAGGTGGGAGAAGAACCTACTTACACTGTTTTTGTCACTTATCAGACAGAACAGTTTTGTTTGGTTGAGTATGGAGACATAAGAAAACTGCTTGAGCCATGAAAGAGGAAAAGCCGACACTTTTCTAAATTAATAGATGAATTCTGAAATTGCAGAACATTTTTTTCAGACAAACAAGTGGAGATACCAGAGGCAAAATTTCTGCCCAATACTGTCTTCGCAACAGCCTTCAAGCAGAGCTTGGAAAGTGATGGAGTTCAGCACAAAAGAAAGTTGCTTGTTTCAAAATAAAGGAGCTGCAAGAAAAAAATATAGGTTGGAGTTTGAATGGAAAGCGCAAAAGGTGCTGCAAGGAAGAAGCTGATAGGACACAGAAATTAAGAGTTGCAAGCAGCAGTAATAGTCAATTCCAGAAGCTTCCCTATACAAGAAGATCTCACAACTTAAAAGCATAACTTTTAAGAACAGACTGAAATTACATGGGCAGTTTGGCTCTCATCTCCTGTTTCTATAAAATTGATAGCTATAAACATAGCATTAAAGAGGTCTGATGAATTATTTTAATCAATCAAATCAATTCCCTGCCCCAAAAAAAAGAATTGATCACTACAAACTACATCACTGCCTACAAGTCAAACATAACTTCAGGGTTAACACTTGGGGCAAACAAAACATTATTACTAATATTTTAAAATTAATGTGAAAGGATTCAACATTTTACACAACTTCCTTTCCCTTTTGTTTGGAAAGCCGTGACTGCAGCCTCCAGCACACAGTCATCTCGGATTGTGATATCAAAGCAGAGGGAAAAGAGAAAAGCAAGCAGCTGCAGGGGGTAATGGGGCATCTCCCTCTCTCTCTCTCTCTCTCTCTCTCTCTCTCTCTCTCTCAACATGGTCCTTAAGGTAAGGTGACATGGTCCACAAGGTAAGGTGGACAAAATCCATCAGCCTGTACCCCCCATGACAGACTCTGTGTCATTAGACAATTGTTCCACATCCTAAGCCATTTAACTGGAAAGAACAGTTCTCTGGAGATTAATATTTTGACTCAATACAGATGACAACGGTATTTTTACAATGAAAAGTGACTAAAAATGGCACTGATCTTCCAAATGTAAAAAAGATCAGGGAAGAGTATTTAAGCTTTGCAAGGTTCAACAGCACTTTTGGAGGGGTGGGATTGTCTCTTACCTTTCCTCCTGGACGATAACACACTGATGCAGTAACACAGGGGGATTTATCTTTCTGCAAACTGAACAAGGCAAATAATAAACTTGTAACAAAGAAAAGGTTTGTGTCATTTCATTTAAAAAAAAGAAACTCTCATTTACTGGCACCAGACAGTACTACATTACTACATTACGTAGTATCACAACCATAATTAGTGTAATTCCCTTCATATTGAAACATTAATTGCAGAAAAAAGTCAAATTTTCTTCATTGGTTTCAATGTTTTTGACAGTTTGTCCTTTCATTTTTAATACAGGGGAATTTCACAGAATCACTCTTGGAAAAGTACTTGTGTACCTCCTACATGTGCTACTGATGATATTTCAACGTGTTCTGTTGATCCAGCCAGAAGTAAAAAAGATTCACATCTGTAGATGAAGCTGTAGTACCTTCACTCCAGTAAATCTGGATGAGATTGCACAACACAGATAATGTGACCTTCAGACAATCCATCACCAACTGTGTGAACTGAATCAGTCATTAAGTGTCATTCCTCATTAGTTATTTAAGGCAAATTCAAGTCTTTTGGTAACAATTGCAATCCTGATAAAGAGCCACTTTTACTGGATGGCATCTGGTAGCGCACTTTCTTCCAGAATCTGGTACTTGCTGAGTGCGACCTTTCTGAGAAGTCCCCTTTCCATCGGATAGCCCCATGCTTCTGCTTAATATATCTGATAGATTCTGGCATGGCTGCATAATCCTGTATTTTTTCAAGTTCAATGAGAATTACTTTAATGCCATCTTGGATAAGAGCACTATGCATGGCCAGCTGCTTTTCAGAGTCATCTTCCAGAACGCTGTAACAGGAGGGCTCTGGTACTAAGACAATTATCACTCTCCTACTTTGACGGATTTTTTCATCAGCAACACTGATCACAGCTGTAGAAAAAAAGGTTGTGCAAAATTAAGGTTCTACATTTTTATTTTCTGTTACCAGTATTCTGCAGCAGTATCCTGGTTCATTAACTATTTGATATTTAAGCAACACACTTTACATCAAAATAGGGAGAGGATGTGAGCGTGCAAGCAGTTACCTTGGTTAGCCAACTGTAGAGATCTGGCCAATGCAACACAATCTGACCCCATCAGATTCTGTCTATGTCCTTGTTTTGCAGAAACAAAGAGCTACCAACGACCTACTACTTATCTTGCTAATGCCATTTTATTACCATCATAGGTACAAATGCAAAAAAAACCAAGTCCCAAAACCACAGGACCTTTTAACCTTAAACAGTCTGTTCTGATATGCTCAACTAATTTTATTACATGTACATGGAAGAGAAATAAGAAGATTCCCCCCATCAATGGCATTCCAGTCAGTTAAGTCACAAAAAGTGAAATATGGTGAATACCACACAAAAACCCCACGGCTAAACCCTGAGAAGAGACTATTGCGTTTTTTTCAAGCTGGAAAAATAAGGCAGCACTTTAGGTTCTACTTCTCAGGGAACCCTTCCTTCTCAAACCACTACCAAAATCCTTTAACTGTAAAAAAAAAAAAAGTGCAGTTGATGATGAGAGATATTTAGAATCCCATCTGACTGCCTGTTTCTCAGTTGTACTCACAGGTCAATGAGAAAACTCAAGTCAAATCTGTCTTCAGCTAACTTACCTTCTCCTGGTAAATCATCTCTCCCAAGTATGAAGAGGTTATATCCACACTGTCTTTCTAAGACCTCTGGCAGTATCTTCAGAGCAAAAATATCTGATGAATACAAGCAGCTTTCTCTGTTCTTTGGATACAGAACATAAGCATCATAGATCTTCTCATCTGAAACTAAGGAGTGAACAATAGGACTTCCACAAAATGAATTCTAAGGACACAAGAGCAAACAAGCAAACAAACAAAATCTCCAAACTCTCAGGGTTTTCCCTTACTTGAATCATTGTTTTAGGTCCTAATCCTGCTATATTAGCTAAGCATGTATGACTATACAAAGCCTGAAATATTTGTAGGACCAGGCCTAGAATTCAGGATGCTGAAGCTGAACAGGCAAAAGAAACCTGCAAAATTAAGTTGTAACTTTCTCTTTTGAACACTAAATAAAAAATTATATCACTGACCTATTTGAAAAACAGTAGGCCCAGTGGTACAACTGATACTTAAAATTCCAGTTGCCATATAACTCACAGGTGATGTTGCAACCTGGAGTTTCAAACCACAGCAACCATTTAGACATGACAACAAATACGAAATAAGCGCCAAATTTTAAGATCCAAATTATTTAAAATATTTTGGATCAAACTTTTTAGAAATATCTAATTTAAAAGACTTCCAAGAAAATCTAAGAGAATATCACAGAATCACAGGCTGAAGAGACCTCCAGTATCATCAAGTCCAACCCAACCTTAACCTCAACTAAACCATGGCACCAAGTGCTACATCTAGTCTTTTCTTAAACACATCCAGAGATGGTGAATTCACCACCTCCCCAGGTAGATCATTCCAATACTTTATTACCCTTGCTTTAAAAAGCTTTTTTTCTAATATCCAGCCTATATTTTCCTTGGTGCAGCTTGAGACTGTGTCCTCTTATTCTGTCAGTTGTTGCTTGAAGAAAGTGGCCAAACCCCACCTGACCACAACTACCTTTCAGGAAGCTGTAGAGAGTGATAAGGTCACCTCCTCTTCTCCAGACTAAACACCCCCAGCTCCCTCAGTCACTCCTCACAGCGTTTATGCTCCAAGCCCCTCCCCAGCCTCATTGCCTACTCTGGATGCGCTCAAGTGTCTCCACGTCCTCCCTAAACTGAGGGGCCAGAACTGGACACAGCACTCGAGGTGTGGCCTCACGAATGCCAGTATCAATACCTCTAAAAGATAAATGGCTAGAGAAACAGAAAGTATCTCCTCTCAGATGTCTGGAAATTACCCATACTTCAGCATACTCTCATAGACAACACCCCATCAACTTTTTTTTTTGAATGCCAGAAAAACAAAATCTCCAGAAAGTAAAATTATCAGAAGTGCCTTTAAATGGAAAACAAAGTAAAGTTATATTTTTCCTGTTTCACCTATGGAAAATAAAAAACACTTAACAATTCTAATGTATTACTGCTTTCTGCAACAACAGTAATTAGAAGTGATCTGAAAAACTGCTGTCAGAACAGTATTCAAACTACTGGAGTGGGTCTTCAGAAAATGCAATGATAGTTCTGGATTCCTGGAACGTTGCTGATTTTTTTCCCCTGTAGATGCTTTATTCATCTGAACTAATTCTAAACATCCTAAAAACAATATCCTCCTTTCAAAAACCCCAAGGAAGACCAATCATGATCCATGAGAGTAACTCACTGCTTTGCAAATAAAGGTGGAAGCTCAAAACAACACTTGGCACTGTTACATAAACATACCTTTTTCCCCCAGGAGAGGATGGCAGGAGTCCCGATAACAAAGCACAATATCAATTTTGAAGATCTTGTAGGTAAAGAGAGTAAAGAATACTAAAAACACCAAGGAAACTCCTCCTCCAATTAAGTATCCCTGAATGTTTCGAGCTGCAGCAGCATAGAATAAGAAAGGAAACAGATAAAGTACAACTATAAACTAGAACCAGGGAAAAACAAGGATTGTTCAAAATTGTTTAACCATTAAAATATTTTTGTTTTAAAAGGAGTGAAAGAACAGGAAAAACTGTTTAATATATGCTTTCTGTCATTACTGTTATCTGACAAGCCTACTTTTATCTTTCAAAGAAAAAATGCCTCAACAATATGATAAATGAGTCTCCTCTTCAGCTGAAACACCAAAATAAAATATTGACATATAACCCAGCACTGCAGTAGAGTGAGAGCACTTGTACAAAATTCTATCAGTCAGAAAGCAAGGAAGTCAAAGGTGGGGAGGTGACATCCTGACTTGCTAATCTCCCCAGACCAACTAGCTTTCCATTGTCTCTGCCCCTTCAATGACCTTGTCTGTGAACCTACTCATTTTCTGTCCTTGAAACAAACACCCTCCACAAACTACATTTTTAGTCAATGCATTGAAGAGTTTCTGAGGTTAAATCCTACCCTGATAATCTTTATGAAGAAATTATAGTCATGTACCAAGTTAGAGGTCATATCCACTTTCAGTCCTAAAATACTGAATGAGAGAAGACAATGCAAATCAAAAGCACTATCTTCTTTCATCTTGCTAAGAATGTGACAAAAAAATTCACAAATAAAGATACTGAGATGCACTGCCCATTTTGCATAAAAGTACATCACACAGCTTTAAGTAGGGCATCGTCAAACTAACTGACAAGTAAGTCAATGATCACCATTTTATCAAGAAGAGATCTCTTACCTGGGTATTCCAATTTGATGTAGGCTGTAAATTGTTGAGAACCATATATGAAGTGGCAGAAGAATTTATAAGCATAGTCCTTTACTTTCACTTTTGAAATGTTAAATTTTGTTCCAGATACAGCAAGTCCATTAGGCAACCCCTCTCTGCCATTAAAAAAGGTAAAAGGGAAACATCTGTACATATCTGAATATCAATGCTGAATATGAGACTGATTTGTCTATGCACAAATAGAAAAACATTAAGTTTTTAATCTCTATAAACCTAAGAAGTTAGTGAAGCACAGTAAATATACCCCTGTAACTAACAATTTCATGAACTAAAAACATACTGGGCTTAGTTGCTTTAGGGTTTTTTTGCATTGGATTTGTTGGGTTTTTTCCCCTGAGTTGGGCAGAGTGCACCATTAGCAGTTTTGCAGGTGACACAAACAGATGTCTGATACAACAGCCAACATCCAGAGGAACCTCGACAGAATGGACAAATGAAAAAAAACACCTCACAAAGTTCAAAGCAAAATGCAATTCCTGCATATGAGGAGGAATAACCAGATCCCAGGCATCCTGGACTGCATTAGGAAATACACTGCCAGCAGGTTAAGGGAAACGATCCTTCAACTCTGTTCAGCACTGATGAGGTCACACCTGGAGCAGTGGGGCCAGTTTTGGGCTGCCTAGTACAAGACATGGATGGATGGATGGATGGATGGATGGATGGATGCATTTGCTGGAGCAAGTCATGTGCTGCAATGTGACAGGTAAGGAATTGGAGCATCCATCATACATGAGAGCAGGGACTGCTCAGCTGGGAGAAGAGAAGGCTTGGGGCCAGGGCATGGACCTCATCAATGTGTGTAAATACCTCATGGGAGGAAGGAGTGGAAAAGAGAGAGCCAGGCTCCTTTCAGTAGTGCCCACTGACTGGACAAGAGGCTATGAACACAAATTGAATGACTTTCCCATCTGAAATTCCACCTGAACACTTTTTTACTTCAGGTTAGTCAAACACTGAAACCTAAATGTCCTCCAACAAGAGTTTCTGCTGTGTGTTCTTGAGGATTAGCAGCTCTGTCTGTATTTAAAAAAGGACTATTTTCAAAAATAAAAATAAGTTGGGTGATATTTTATTTTGGAACAATATATCCTTCCCATATTAATAATAGGGGACAGGCTTTAACATACGAGTAAAAAAAACCCATATAATAACAAATGCATAAGCGAGCATTAAAAAATTGTATTTCACAATAGCATTATAAAAATCTAAATGCTTGCTTCATTCCATTTGTATCAGACACAGTAATTAAAATAAATGTTATTCTTTTAAAACCAAGCAATAAGAATATACTGTGTTTGATACAGACTTCTAATCAGCCTTTCAATAACTAGTGGCCTTTGACTAGTAGTCTACTTTATAATTAATTCACTGCAGATTACTTCACCAACATATGCACTACAAATTCAATGTATAAGGATACTTACTCATAAAACTGTTCCCTGTAGGTTTTATCAAAGATATCAACATCCTCATCATTAACTTGCCAGAATGGAATCAAGCCATTTATGCCACTTGATACGTTACATTCCATAACTACATGGGAGCCTACAAAAAAAATGTAAATACGGCAACTGAAGGTCTTGTAATAGGAGCAGAATCAAGCGATGAGGGTACAGCTGGGAAAAGGAGGGATATAAAAGAAACCTGCTTACCTTATGAAAAGCAAAGTCCTTAAAAGTCATCCATTTGTAATCCAAATTTGGGGGTCTATGATCTGAATATAAATTCCACCCTAAATGTAAGTGTCTAAATGTTCACATCTACATACAAGCTAGTCTAAGCTAGTAACGGAGTTCATCTCTGCTGAAGTCCAAGACATTAAACTAAATACCTTAACTGAATTAGTCTCCAGACTCCACTGAAAGACCTCCAGGGCTCAAATCAGTTGCATGTACACCTACAGTGACATCCGAGATGCTCTCCAGTATCCAAGGTATCCATATGGAGTTGTCAGACAGGACTCCAGATCTTCAAGAAAACTGCACTGCTAGAGTAGCCAGACCACCCAAAACAGCACTCTTGGTGTAGGCAACTGAATTGAGCTCATGTTAATACTGGCCTGAGTTAAGGACCTCAGATCATATGCAGATATCCATGTGCAGACAACTATATCTGGGAGCTGAATCCCATTCTTAGTGCTCATGCATATTTTTACTCCAAATCAAGGTTTTTTGGCCAACACTCTCCACTGGGACGGTTTCTGAATATTACCACACTTTACTTCCAGAGCAAGCTCACCAGTCACTGAGCTCCTTTGCCACCAAGAGGTCAGATCTTACAGAACACCTCTATATTAAGCTAGCCAATTTGCAAAATATATTTATTGCCAATGTACCTCAGCAAGTTCCATGTACAGGGAGGTAAACAGCTTCCTTGGATTCCTTTCCTTTTGTATTTTACCCATGGAAGTTATGATTTGATAGGAGAAGGTGGGCTCTCTCAGCTGGCCTATGTAAAGATCTTAGTCTTTCATTTCCTAGGACCACATCAGATCTAGATGCTTCCACAAAGGGATGGTCTCTAACAAAATATGGAATAAACCTTTAGCTCACATGGAAAACAGTTAGTTGAACAAGAGTTCACACAGAAATCAGAGATGGTCCCTGATCTCTTCCCTCACATCCCTCCACCACAACAATTAATTTTTTTAAAGATGTGCTTTAGTGCATTGCACAATTATTCAAAAAACCCCCAAACCCCTTAATTGTTGCATGCCCTCCATGTCCACACATTCATGAATGTACTGTTAAGTTTGTACACCACCTTCTCCTGCCACTTCTCATTCAAAAACCATTTGGGTGTTTTCATACAGGTGTTCATGCAACTGCTTAGAGATTCTGCCCCACAACCAGACATGTAGCAGGAGGATTTATTTTTTTCCCCCCCAATACCCATTGAAGGTACTGGACAGAGAAGATTGAATATTTGAATAGCAATGCCATTTTAAAACAAAAAAAAACCCCAAATCTCACCAAATTCCTCTAAAAAGTGTCCCCCCATGTGCCCATGTAATGGGGAATCATTTGTAGATCTCAGCAGTCACAATAAACCCACTTTATTGGGTTTGGAGTCTCCTTTTAGCCTCACCTGTGGCTATTACCCTAATGTCTGTAAGGCAATCAAGGTTTGCTCATCTTGGGTGGTCCAAAGCATCCAACAACACACCAGCACAGCTTTTAATTAATGCTGTGTCCAAGCTGTAACAAATATGGGCCAAATTCTACAATAAGGAGTCTAAACAAGCTGTCCCACAACACAGACTTAATGACTTAGGCTGAGTCACAGGAAGCCCCTGGACTCAGAAAATTGCTCAGAAAGGTATCCTATCAAGGATTGAAAAAACCCTAACCACTGCCTTCCATAAATTTAAGAGCCTGCAGATCAGACTCCTTCTGAGTAGAGGCTGCATCAGTAAGAACCTTTCTGAATTACCTAAGAAGTCATAACTACCAGTCAAAACTGGGGATGAGACTTACGTGATACTTTAATGGATGGGGGAGACAGTACCAGGAAGTCTGACTGTAACATTACATAATTTCTTCCCTAGTCACAATTACAAAGGAAAAGGCAAGTTTTCACAAAAAGATCAGGGTTATGTAAGGTAAAATAATTACTATGGAAAGTCTCTCTGTCTTAATCCAAGATCTAGTGAACAAATTTTCTTAACAGTGAAAGGAAGTTTTTCAGGCATGTGTTGTTTGTAATGAAGACAGAGAAGATATAATTACCAGAAAAGAAGGGGCTGCTGAGCAGTTCCAGACTATTTCAACAGATTTAAATAATTATCTGAAGACCACAGGACTGTAAGCCTTTAAAATAATACTTTTTTGTATCAGATCCTGAATATTCTCACTGTTTAAAACAAAGCCTTCTGGACTCTGGAGGAACATAATTTCTATTAAAGCTCATTGGCAATTCTGGTCAAAATCTACCAATCCTCACCAGAACCTGGCAACTTCAGAGTAACTTATCTTTCATAAGCTATTGAGGCCAAAAAGACAAGAAAATAACAAAACAAAAAACCCATGAGAACCCCCAAAACAGCCCCAGACACACACACACAAAGCCCACCAGGTGTTTCAGTGTTGTACAGCTTAATACCACATATTCAAAGTTAGAATTTGGGAGAGACAAAAATGTTTCACATGATATGAAAAGAAACATGAAACTTCAACAGGAGAAAACAACACCTGTTAGACACAATATTTACAAACTCAATATCAGAAAAAACAACAGCAATGTAGCTGTGTTATGTGAGATTCCATCAAGATGAGTCACATAAAAAAAATCCACAATGGTCTGGCCTGACCTCCCATGTGGTGTCAGAGTCCAAGTGCAACCTTTGCTCAGAGCTTCTCTAATGATCTAATTCCTCAAAAGATTACAAAACTATTTCCTGTACTAGGAAATTCTAGTAAATAGCCAATCACACTTCTCCAAATCACTTAATGCCCTTTTATATCAAATATTTTATTTGAAACCACCCCCTTTAGTACAAATTATTTTAAAAATACAGATCAAGCGGTTACAATCTCATTTTTCTGGACTTTGTCAGTAGAACACAATTCTGTCTGATATGTGGTGCACTTAAAACACACGTAAATTTGCTTAGGAAAAGACTACATACTTGGTCCAGAGAATAACAGAACAACTGAGGTTTAAAGAGAGGTCTTCAATCCAATTTCCTGCTCAAAGTACGGCCCGATTCTGAGGTCAGACCAGGCTCAGAGATTTGTTCAGTCAGGCTCTAAAACCTCTAAAGACAGACAGCGCAACTTTTGTGGGCAGCCTGCTGCACTGCCCAGCTGTCCTCCCTGTGAAGAAGTTATTCTTTATACCCAGAATCTCTGATTTAAGAAATTTCCAAGATAAACAGTACCTGGAATATGCAACAACTAGCAGCTCACTATTTCACAAAAGATCAGTATCCAAAATCTGTATTACTCTAAAAGAAGGAATAAAATCCAGGTTGTGGAGAGGGAAGGGAGACAGGAAACATACAGGAGGAGAAAGAGCTACTGAACTGGTCAAGTGCTAACTATCCTAACATGCTACATGCACATAAACCATATTTCCACAGATACTGAGGATACATCATGACATGAACACCAAGAAGTGGTAAAAAGGACAGACAGCAATAATAGAAAATAAAATAAATAAGTAAATAAATAAATACATGCATCCTGCACAACACTGCTGGTCAAGAGACTCCAATCTCAGGCCCAGTTACTTCCCCCTACAACTTATTTGTAGGAATCACATTCTATTATCTATCCTCTGTCTTCCAGATATTCCCAATCCATATGCTTATCTCCCAGTCTTGCAGAAATCTGTGGAACTGTTCACATACCATTTCACAAACACCAGGAGCTTATCTATTTCACTTAAAGCTAATGATCTCTTAAATAGTCACTACTTACCAAGTTCTACTTCAATTGTATTGTTCCTTGGATAAATAAACTCTGGTTGCATCTGCAGTGGTTTTTCTAACCAAAACAAAGGAAAATAAAACCTTCAGGTGGGAAAAGATCCACAACTGAGTTCAACAGACAATAGTTCTAGTTTTACAGTGGGTTTGGTTTTATCATTTGGTATTATTCTAGTGCCAGACTTACTACAAGTTTCAAATTTATAACAGAAATGTCTCATAAGGTATTTGCTCTACTCTCTCCAAGTTATTCTATTTTAGCTCCCAAGGTAACAAAAAAAAACCCTCTAAAATGCTTTAAAAAAAGTCTCAAATTTTCTGGCAGCAGATATGAAAGTAACAGAAAACCAGAAAACAAAGACAAAACCAAAAAATGCAGTTGACTTTTTCAGAGACAGATAAGGAAGAGAAAAAGGTTGTATCAACGACCTCCTAGATAAGGTGAATATTTTTTAAAATAAAAGTTTAAGCAAACATATAGTCAAACCAGGTTGGAACAGTATCATTATGCGTGATGCACAGATTGGTTGCCAACAACCCACTGTTCTTATATCACCTATATAAAGTCAGAATTTTGGTTTAACCTAAAAAGATGGACCTGCTGTCTCCAGACAACTATTCTGATAGGATTATTATCATGTTACTAGTCAGATCACCAGCAACATTGCCCACAAAGTCATAATGACAATGGTAAGTGCAAGAAATGACACTACTGGCAGAGTGAGACAGCAGAAAAGCATAAGCAAGTGCCAGCAGTAAGCCAATCCTTTCCAGAGGAAGATTTATTAACTTTATACTATTTATACAGCTTGTCACATCTCCTTTCCCATCAACGGAGAGGCAAGTTCATAAATAGGGTTTCAAGCAGGTCATTTGTTGTGATAGTCTCAGAAAAAAATTTCTATTTTAAAATTGATTTACTTTAATGGTGCACTATTTGTTTTAGCAAAAGCAATACCTCCACCCCAGGAACCACTACGTTCTTGTAATTCTTACTCCTAACCCTGCATTACTTATTCCCCCATGACCATTCTTCCTCAAAAGCAATGCTCAAGGGTAGCAACATGACCCACTGCCTTTCAATTTTATGTTCAAATTAAAGACAACTTACAACTCTAATTTCAGAGCTGAAAAGTAACATGCCCAATATCTTATGCCTGCATACAAATGTTTACAGCAGAGCCAAAAAGAATAACCTCATGTACCCACCTTTAACCTCCAGACTTATGGTTCTTGAAACATTATATTGTTTTCCCATGTAAGTGTATACCATATGGCACGTGTAGTTTCCTCTGTCTTGCACAGTTACATTACGAATCAAGACAGCATTTTCCCCCTCTGCCAAAAGAAGTCGCTTGTCTTCAAGAAATCCAGGTTTACACTCCTAAACACACCAAAAGTACCTGTGACTTAAGGGAACTAAACACCTGACAATTAAATCAGTTACTGAACTCTACTGATGATTACAATACTTGGCAAAGTATTTTGAAATACTTCAAAATTACTTGAAATTATTTCAAAATACTTGAAATTACTTCTTTGAAAGCCATTATATGAATTCTTTTCCAAGCATCACTACAGTCTAACATCTTGCTCCATTTGCACTTAAAAAAATAAATCACTGCAGCCAATTCTTTAAGTTTTCAAACACTGTGCTTTAGTTCACTGCCTTCATTAACAGCTGGACATTTTCTGTCTCAGGTGTAGTAGAAGTCATTACACATGCAGCAGAGTTTATGAGAATACATGCCTGCATCCCTACTTTCTGTGATGAAAGAGCTGCTGTAGCAGTGCCTTGGTGCTGTTTGGGTGTATCACCATTTCTGTGGCAATGCAAATTCAGGGAGGAAAAAAGCTTCCTTCACTTCCTTGACCTACAAGCAGTGGAGAATCTCTTCATCTCAAAAGATGCACAGCTGCAGCACCAAGGTTATTTAACATGTATAGGCCCATGTAGCTGCTTTAATACCAGCAACAGAATTAGGAGTTGAACTATTTCAGAATTTTACCTTAACATAGATAAAATACATGTCTCCAAGCTTGCACAGTCTACAGAGCATTTTTGTAAAACCAAAGCAAGCACCAAAAGAATACCACCACATGGTCAACAGACAGAACATGCCTAATATTATGAGAAACTGAAATAATTATTCAAAGCCTTCTATTTGCAGAAACATATAAGTTTTAGAACTTATTACCTACATAAAAAAATCAAAGGTTAAACAAGAATTTTAAGAATCTTATTCACTCATGCCTTACTCAAACTGTAGAGAAAATAAACCTTCCCTTCCAAAAGCCACTTTTCACAGTTACTTCCTAAGACATTTTAAATAATACATTTTGTATCTTGTATATATGAAATACACATGCTCAGTACCTTATACCAATGTACTTCAGGCTGATTATTGTCTTCATCTTTAAATTGTTCTAGATCAGGGCATATAATCTTTCCAGTGTTCGTGCTCATCACTTTTTGTTCAAACTTCATTTTTCCATTAAAACATAAGCCATTATCATTCTTAAAAACTGTTAACTTTATAGTTTTTTTGTTAGAATGGTTAGGGCTCCTGTAATTAAAACAGCAGACAAGTCAGGTCATTAACAGTAAGGTTCATTATTTCCAGGAAGTCAGGGAGAGGGACTTCAGCATCTCCAGCCCTGCCTCTATAACACCCCTGCTATATTCCCTTAGTTTGTGAACACCAGTCTCAGCCTCTCAGCCCCTGTTCCAAATGAAGAGATAGGAATAAGCTCTGAGGTTGTGCTGTGAGCAGAAATGGGAGTTTGCTCTGGACACATGAGAGGGGGTGTCAGGACTTCTCAGAGTAGCAGTTAAGGCTTAAGTGTCTGATGCACAAAATGTTGCTTACAGTTAATACAAATGAACCTTAGCAAGTTTTTTGTTCTGCTGATATGTAAACCAAGGATGTGAGGTGCCCATAGGAACACATCCCATGCCTCGAGTAACTAAAGCCACAGCAGGAAAGGCTAAACTAAAATTATGCAGCTGGGTAGCTTTGAAAGGATTGAAAGGATGTCTACTGACTTCCAATTTTGGTTTCATGGTAACTCCAGTGAAGGAATGTGCCTGCGACATTGGAAGTTTTTCCTGATCATTGTTACTACATTCACAACCCAAACCCCTCGAGCATAACTGAGGTACTTTGTGCACACCAGTACACACAACTACACACTACTAAAACAAATTTAGGGCCACCTGAAAAGCCTGTGTTGGCTATTCTTATATTGTGTGTTGTGGCAACACCATGAGGAAAGGAACATTTTATGTATGCCTTCCCAAAATTAATTTCCTGTTCAGCACACAGTGAATTTCAACCATTGTAAAAAAGATTTGACAANGAACATTTTATGTATGCCTTCCCAAAATTAATTTCCTGTTCAGCACACAGTGAATTTCAACCATTGTAAAAAAGATTTGACAACTTAAGCAGCAAAGTCCAGTGCACTAATCTTAGTTATTGATTTAGCAAGAGCTTTAAAATACTAAAAAAGCTAGATATAGATTCTTTTCAAAGGGTCTATTCCTTTTTAGTTCTCTGTGCACTCAGATCATGAGTAGTACTAGAGACACATTATGTTCAGACTCTAAAGCTGTCTAGCACACTGCTTTGCTCTTTTAATGTATTCTCATTTTTGACAGGTAACATATGGCAATATTTAAAAATAAATCACAAAAACTGTTTTCAGCCTTTTAACTTGTAGATTTCTAGTAAGACTTCCAAAAAGTTGCTAAGCTCTCCAGAAAGTCTGTGTGGTGATAAACTGCACAGTTTGCTCCTCTTACATCCTTCTTACATTTAGCCTTGTCCTACAAAGAAACCAGTGTTCTTCTGATCTGTCAGTATCAAACAGCAATTTGAACACAGGAAAAGCCAAAGAAGTTAAGGCATTTTCCTGTGACCTTACACTTCATCCAAAACAAACAAACCAAATAACAACCCCCATAGATAATTTTTAGTATTGTCATGTTTTAAGATGAAGAGAGTCTTCTGTATGAACTACTTTTGCAGTGCTAAATGTGTGGCATAGCAGAGAAACACATGCATCATGCAGAAACAAAAAGCATGGTCAAAACGGTGCTTTCAACTGATCTAAGCATTCTACCAAAAACAAGAAGTTTTGTACACTCAAGTTCCATAATATAATTATCATACTTGCAAGCACTAGCAATCCACTTGTTTCCTTCCTTCCTTACCTTACATTGCATTCATAAAGTCCAGAATCTTCCAGCATTGCAGGAATAAACCAAAGCAAGCCCTCTCGCTGGTGGATCCTGGCATCTCTCTCTGTGGTCACTGGTGTAGCACTACCATTTTTATACCACGTCAAATTGTAATCAGAATGAAGCACTGGCAATGTAATTATTGGGCAACTAATAGTTATAGGCTCTCCAACAAGCACAAAGTAATCACAAATAACACACCCATCTGCTAAAAAAAAAAAAAAAAAAAAAAAAAAAAAAAAAAAAAAACACCAAAAAGTAAAAAAAATTAAAAATCATCAATGCTTTTAATTTGTATACTTTTCTGTTTAAGAGGTATTAATACCCAATCCAAGTTACACAGAATTTAAAAAAAGTTTCTGTAACAATTTACCATTAAAACATCACAAGGTTATTATTTTTACCACCTTCTGGTTGAGAACATGAACACATTTTACAACCTTAAGGCACAACTTTCCTCTGTTAAGGTGGCCAGCAACAAGCACATGCTAGTCAAACAGCCTCATTGCAAACCAGGGTGTAAGAAGATCCATGGGATTCATCAGGCAGTTCCAAGTTTCCCAACTTCCCTGTCATGTCCTTGATAACAATGCTAGCACTTTTAACCATGCTAGTACTTTTGCAGAACTGCCAGATTCTTAAAGTTAATACTATCTACATCAGTGCAAATAGTAGCAGTGCAGAGCTCCTGACAGTAGTCTGCCACTATGACTGTGGGGCCAAAAACAAATCAGGAAAAAAAAATTGGAGAGAAAAAATATTCAGATTAAGAGGTCTTGACTATAATGTATTATTTCCTTCCTACATTTGTGCCTTTAACCAGAAGGCCCATTATTCAGAACATCACAGAAAAGGCCAATGTAAACACAGTTTTTATAAGCATGCCCGTGTAACAAGTTGACAGGACACAATCATGCAGCCTAGCAAGCATTTCTTTCAACATCAGCCAAAAAAATCAGAGAAAAAAGGACAGATACTGCAAAAAGTCATCAAGAGCCCAAATACACACACAAAAACTTACTGGAGAATACTGCTGCAGCACAAACAGAGCTGATCATTTGGCTATAAAGCAAATTGTAAAATTTTCAAGCTTTTGCATACATTTGTCCAGAGAAACTGTGGATGAACCAACCCTGG
The DNA here is from genome assembly GCA_013389925.1 of Aegithalos caudatus. NCBI lineage: Eukaryota > Metazoa > Chordata > Aves > Passeriformes > Aegithalidae > Aegithalos > Aegithalos caudatus. The sequence goes on along the minus strand of WEIU01012882.1, from coordinate 556,372 downwards.
AAGTCTTCAAGGCCAGGTTGAATGGGACTTTGAGCAACCTGGTCTAGTGAAAGGTGCCCCTGCTCATGGCAGGGGGCTTGGACTGGTGACTGATAATCTTTAAGCACCCTTCCAATGAATTTTTATGAAACTGCAAAACATCTGGTTGAATTGATTTTACAAATCTTGCTGAATGGCTGTACAAATACAAAGTCAACATATTCAGTTTCAAAATAAATAAAATCTTATAGACTAATGTCTCTGAATTAGATTGAGCTATAAAACATAGCTCAATCTAATTCAGAGACATTAGTATTAGACTGCTTATGCTAAGAGTAGCAAGACAAGTATACTTAACTTTTGTAGTTCTAAACTTTACTTAAATACTACACCTATCATTAAAAATATTACTAGTTTAAATATAAAGAAAACTCAGCTCTACTGATTTCAGGACTAGACACAAAGGATGTTTCTCTCATAAAAAGGCACTCTATAGCTAATATTAAGTCAAGGAAGGCAATCATTTTGGGATTTCTTCATAAGAAATATGGAGAGGCCAATCAAAGACTCAGAGCCCTAAATTTATGTGCCTAGATTAAAAAAAAAAATCATATCCATTTATCCATGACATTCCTCGTGCAATTTGAATCCAGCAGAGGCATTCAGCTATCATCAATATGCTAAAGCAAAAACAAACCCCAAACTCACTACTTGTTCTCAGTAATTCTTTCCTACTAAATATACACAACTCATCTCTTGCAGATTTTCTTTTTTAAAATGGTAATTTCAACAAAGTATTTAACCTACCAGCACTGAAGAGAGATATCAGTACAATTAGATGACCAATGAGCAAAAATAAAGATGTCATATTTTGCTGCAAACCAGAAGTTTTTTTCATTGGTGTGGTAAAACTGTTCAAGCTGCACTTCCCTCTGCACCCTGCATTACTCCTTAAGGAAAAAAAAAAATCAGAAGAAGCATTAGTCATCTTGAGGGGGAAAACATGGATTTGGTAATTTAGCCCCAGACACTGAAGATTTCAACTACAGCAACTCTTGGCCTTCACAAACAGCTGCTCAGTTTTCAGCTTTGTACTAGAACTTTTCCTGGAACTAGAACTATCCTAATGGAATAATTCTTGCATAAGTGTAATATTCTTTTACCAGCATAGTAAAAAAACAAAACAAAACAAAACAAAACAAAACAAAAAAAAAAANTAAAAAAAAAAAAAAAACACCTTCAAGCACAGACGAATTATGCTAGCATAGTGATTTAAGCTATACTGCATAATTTAAAATCCAAGCTTGATTAAGCTACTCTCCTTTCCAAATGCTTGCAAGAGATAGAATCACAGCAAAGTACTAGGTTTCCTTCTTTGAACTGTTGTTAAACAGTTGAGGCAGCTTTTAAGAACAGTAACTTGCAGTTCTCTGCAGAAGGACAAGCATACTGTAACTCCAGTGTCATCTGCCACCTAAAATTGGCATCTAAAGTCAAGTGTCTGTGGAAACCACAGCTAATATGAATCGCTGTGGTCAGACACAAAAAAGTGTCCAAGAATTGTAGTTTCAATTCACATCTCAGGTCTATTTTTCAGTTTTCTCCAGCAAAGACATGACTGAACACACACCAACTCCCCCCCATGGCCCACAAGTGGCTTCTGTGAAACTCTAAACCTTACCCAGGTCCTGCTTCCCTCTCAGATGCACCAGCATTTTTTTGGCAAGGTGTCACCACAAGCTTTCTACTGTCAACCACCTGGCAAACAATTAAATCCTTCCCCTTCTGACAGCTCATTGTAGGCTAAGATCTGCATTCACTGGTCTTGCCTTTCCTCAGCTTTTGACTATTTTGCATGCTGCTGCTTCTCACTAAAGCAAGCTGGTTTCACATGTAGCAGTCCATCACAAAGCATTTCTTGCACAGTCCTAGTTAATATTTGCCTTCTACCCAGCTACAAATGGCAGGAAGAAGATAAGGTATTCCATGAAAAAGTAAGCCATGACTTACTTTTATATCCAATGTAATTCACTTCAGCTGCAAATAGGGCACAGTAGTTCCTTCTTTTGAAGCATTTCCTATGCAGAAGTGCTGGGATATTAGGGAGGGTCACACAGTGCAGAGTTCAATAATTTAATATCACAGCCTCCAGGTAAGTAGTTCTTTAGGACAGTTTATCTGATGAAACCCAGTCCTTAGTTGGTTGCCTTGTATGTGCTTCTCCTGTAACTTGCCAGTGAGCAGGTCATCATTTTTGGAGTTTCAGTTTACCTGCAAAAAGCAGAGAAAGGGGAAAAAAAGATTTTACAAAACATATTATCTGGACAGCAGCATACACATACAAAACTAAATTTTCTACAGATGTCCTAAATGTAAAAGCAAGAATATCCCTCTGTACATTAGAGAGATGCTGTAAAAGGGCAACAAAACTTGCAGAAGAGACTGATCAAGAATTTTGGCAAATATCTAGGGGAAAAGAAGTTTCTGTCAAAAACAACACAACGTTACACGTGTATCAAGCAACTTTGTAAGATAGGTTCAAGTACTAAAAGGAAACAAATGCTTAAATTTAGGGCAATATAGTAATTATTATTATAATAAGGATATTCTGACAATGACCACAAACTTTGGTCCTTATGTGTCCTTTCCAGACAGTCCTGGAAGCTGCAGAACTTCATAAAAGTTTAAGACAAACCCATTATCCAGGGCATTCTGGTGAAGCTACATCAAAATACAAAGAATTTTAACAAAGAAGGCCTGCAACAGTCAGGTATTTGCAAGCTAAATTCCAGTTCACTTTTGAGACAGTATTAACTGTTCTAAATCTGAACTTGAAGAAAGTGTACTTCTTCAAGTTCAGGTAACTGCCCTAACTTTTACCAAAGAACAGCAGGAAGGAAACAAAAAATAGTATTGTAAGTGTACATAACTGGCCACCACTGGCTGACTCTACAACAGTGAAGTGCTACCTATTCATTTTGTTCCGCATCAAACTGGAGTCAAAGACAAACCGAACCAATGACAATATCCAAACCACAGAGAAAAGAGCAGCCTTACCAATATTCAAGTAAATTCAAAACAGTACCTTCTTTCAGTATCAAGTGGAAAGAGTTCATTCCACAGTCCATACTTTGAATACCTTTCTAGGTCATTTTAATTCCTAATACCTGTCAATACGAAGTAATAAGAATTTTAATATGGCACATTTTTTGTTTAAATCCAAATTAATTTATTATATTTCCAGTATCATTCTCAATGTACTGTTAGGAGACATTTAAAAGAACAGCTCATGCAGACAAAATTATATTAATCAAAAACAGTGATGGAAAGTATTAAAAAAACTAATACCTTAATCTCAGGAGGAGAGAGGAAATCCGTAACACCAAAAAAAGAAGTAATAGGAGTTTCTCATTTCTTATAAAGTATGTGAATTAAAATATCTGAATTAAGGATTCTGCATTCTAAAATAACTTTTGTGCAAGACTTTTTAGCCAGTTTTTAAAGGATCTAAACACATACAAATGGTCCAAGTCAAATAAATGCACGGTGCTGAATTTCTGAAGAAGAAAAACAAAACATAACCAGCAGCTTGCTCGAGTCCCTGAAGAAAATGCTACAAACCTAAGAGCTGATGCTGGAAGCACACCATAGCTTTGATTCAGCTCGGTAACTTTTAATGGATCTCTCCTGCCAAGCTGTGGCTCCCCGGGCTGCTGCCAAGCACCATCAAGGCTGTCACCAGCACAGGTCTGGGACTGTCACAGCAGCAACTCCTTCCTGGGTTTGATACAGGCATCTCTTTCACCCAAAATCGTGCTCTTGTCACATAAGCGGTGAATAAAGAGCTCCTGACTGATAGTAGTTATGCAATAAATAAATACAGAAATAGTTTTTGCAGTGTTTTACCAGGTCAAAACGATTTACGCCAAGCATAATCCCGCTTCCTGTTACAAGTACTTTAAAAAATGTAGCAGAGTTAGCACTCCTACAGCCTTCATTTGTCCATCGTACTTCCTACCTGAGCTTGTACAATGCGATACACAACGAGGAAGCAGACACAAAAGCAAAATAAAACATTACTTCCACGGAAGCTACTTGGGGCCATAAAAGCTGAGAAACCAGCAGCCACAAAGACTGGGAGACTGCGCCAACACACTCCGCAGAAACATACACGGCCTCAAAATACAGTCGAAACTAACAAACCCAGGGGTTCGGAGTTGGTTTTCTTTCAGCACTGCAACCTCACCTGGGCAAGGGTACCCCGACCGTCCTGGGGCGCCGGCCCGGGGTCCCCGCCAGCCCCGCTCCCCACGCAGCCAAGGAAGGCAAAAGGGGCCCGGGCGCGGCAGGAGACACGAGGGAAGGAAAGCCCAGCCGCCCCCAACCTGCACGCCTCAGCCCACCCTCCCTCCG